>CM061158.1:25599476-25619476 GCA_030710495.1 Labroides dimidiatus
ACGGCCCTGTGGACATATTTGTTACTAGGCCCAATTGTTGAAAAATTTGCTTAAGTGCCCTCTTGAGAGGCAAAAAAGTGCCTTCCTTGGAAGGTGAAAAAAAACGCAAAATGGTACAACTGAAAACGCGAAATCCAAGTTTCTGCTTGGGGGCAAAAAAGGGTGCTTAAGTGCCAACTTTGGAAGCCAGAAAATATTCTAAATTGCCTAAAGTGCCCTGTTTGAGGGCCAAAACATGAGCTAAAGTGCCCTTATCGGAGGCAAACATACTTGCTAAAGTGCCCCCTTGACAGCCAATTTTCAACTTGTGAGCCAAAACATGAGCTAAACTGATCGTTTTGGATCCAAGAACTTTTTTCTCTTTTCATCCCCGCTTGTCAAAAAGTCTGTGCATGCCACTGTTGTTTTTTAGTTATACCATTATCCACCTGTATACATTTATACTCCAACTATTTCCTCATCTTAAGTTGCTGTTCAACCAATGATGGGATTTCTGCTTCCTCTTTCAAATAAGGGATTAAAATGCCAGAAATAGTGAGTACTAAAACATCAAACTCAAGAAGCATCAAGACACTATTCTCAGAGATAAATGTGAATTGAGAAACTTTTTAGTTTGGATTTTCACCTCTTATGGAACTTAACCTGATAATAATCTGACATTAGTGACAAACTCAGTCTGATCCACAAACACAGTGTTTTCTGAACTTGTCTGAGGTGGTTTGAGCCCAGGCCTCTGTGTTCTTTGTTTTGGTAGCTTGACTCACAACATCTGCATGTGTTCTTGTCCATTTCTGTGAAAACCCTCAACAGTTACAGAGAGCGATCTCACCAAACAGCATGAAACACAAGACAGCAGGAATAGAGATCTAAAAGAAGAGGCAAAAAAAATTTTATTTGAAAATTAAGCATCATTTATTTGTAAATTTGCACATAGTTTAAGTTATTTGACAGAGATAAAACCTAAAAGTCTTGATCATGTGTGTACCTTAATTCTTCATAAGTTGCTTTCCATATTAAAAACTATTGAGGGATTTATGACAGGGAAATATTAAACCTGTAGGTAATTAAAAAGGAAAAAATGATATGCATTGTGGCATTTCTCTCTTGGGTTTCTTAAAACGGACTTGGATTTTTGTACTATCTCAAACCGAGGCTTCGTACCTGACACAGAAGTTCCAGCCTCTGCACTGAGGATGTGATCCTTCCTTGAACTTCCCAAACTCCACTAAGGCACAATCTCATTCCCAAACAGTGAGAGACAAGACAGTGGGTAAAAATAGTCTGTGGGCGTCCATGGGTAGCTGTAGGATGGCTAATTTAGCTGATAATGATGCGCAGAATGACAGCTGGGACCTCTTTGGGAGTTGTAATAGAACTCTGTAATTGACTGCTGCTCAGTATCATCAGCCGGAGCTTACATCTGTGACTGACACATTTTATCAGCTCCTCATTGTGTTAGCGCCTTTCCCATTGAGCCACAGATGGAAATCCACCGAGCAATTCCATTGTTTCCTGCTCCAGCCTGAAAGAGTGTGTGCAGGCCCAGGGTGTTTTCTCTTTATGTCAGAAACCATTGATTTATCAGTGCGCACACACCATTACATACACACACAGGAAAAAAAAAAAAAAAAAACCTTGGCATTATCCCTCCAATGACTTCAGATTCATGAGTAAAGACAATCAAAAGAGAAATGCCAGCCTTTGTTAAAATGTGTGCTAATTATCTGTTTGAGTGGAATAAAAAGCCAGAGCAGCCCCTGAATAGAATCATATATATATACAGGTCCTTCTCAAAAAATTAGCATATTGTGATAAAGTTCATTATTTTCTGTAATGTACTGATAAACATTAGACTTTCATATATTTTAGATTCATTACACACAACTGAAGTAGTTCAAGCCTTTTATTGTTTTAATATTGATGATTTTGGCAAAAAAGTAAAGAAAAACCAAAAATCCCTGTCTCAAAAAATTAGCATATCATGAAAAGGTACTCTAAACGAGCAATTAACCTAAACATCTGCATCAACGAATTAACTCTAAACACCTGCAAAAGATTCCTGAGGCTTTTAAAAACTTTCAGCCTGGTTCATTACTCAAAACCGCAATCATGGGTAAGACTTCCGACCTGACTGCTGTCCTGAAGGCCATCATTGACACCCTCAAGCAAGAGGGCAAGACACAGAAAGAAATTATTCAGCGAATAGGCTGTTCCCAGAGTGCTGTATCAAGGCCCCTCAGTGGGAAGTCTGTGGGAAGGAAAAAGTGTGGCAGAAAACGCTGCACAACCAGAAGAGGTGACCAGACCCTGAGGAAGATTGTGAAGAAGGGCCGATTCCAGACCTTGGGGGACCTGCGGAAGCGGTGGGCTGAGTCTGGAGTTGAAACATCCAGAGCCACCGTGCACAGGCGTGTGCAGGAAATGGGCTACAGGTGCCGCATTCCCCAGGTCAAGCCACTTTTGAACCAGAAACAGCGGCAGAAGCGCCTGACCTGGGCTACAGAGAAGCAGCACTGGACTGTTGCTTCCTGGTCCAAAGTACTTTTTTCGGACGAAAGGAAATTTTGCATGTCATTCGGAAATCAAGGTGCCAGAGTCTGGAGGAAGTTTGGAGAGAAAGAAATGCCAAAATGCCTGAAGTCCAGTGTCAAGTACCCACAGTCAGTGATGGTCTGGGGTGCCATGTCAGCTGCTGGTGGTGGTCCACTGTGTTTTATCAAGGGCAGGGTCAATGCAGCTATCTATCAGGAGATTTTGGAGCACTTCATGCTTCCGTCTGCTGAAAAGCTTTATGGAGATGAAGATTTCATTTTTCAGCACGACCTGGCACCTGCTCACAGTGCCAAAACCACTGGTAAATGGTTTACTGACCATGGTATTACTGTGCTCAATTGGCCTGCCAACTCTCCTGACCTGAACCCCATAGAGAATCTGTGGGATATTGTGAAGAGGAAGTTGAGAGTCACCAGACCCAACACTGTGGATTAGTGCAAGGCCGCTATTGAAGCATCCTGGGCCTCCATAACACCTCAGCGGTGCCACAGGCTGATTGCCTCCATGCCACGCCGCATTGAAGCAGTCATTTCTGTAAAAGGATTCCCTACCAAGTATTGAGTGCATAACTGAACACAATTATTTTAAGGCTGACTTTTTTTTTGTATTAAAAACACTTTTCTTTTATTGGTCGGATGAAATATGCTAATTTTTTGAGACAGGGATTTTTGGTTTTTCTTCACTTTTTTGCCAAAATCATCAATATTAAAACAATAAAAGGCTTGAACTACTTCAGTTGTGTGTAATGAATCTAAAATATATGAAAGTCTAATGTTTATCATTACATTACAGAAAATAATGCACTTTATCACAATATGCTAATTTTTTGAGAAGGACCTGTATATGTGTGTGTGTGTGTGTGTGTGTGTGTGTGTGTATATCATATATATTATATCTATCTATCTATCTATCTATCTATCTATCTATCTATCTATCTATATCTATATATATATATATATATATATATATATATATATATATATATATATATATATATATATATACAAAACTAAGTTCTTCACAGTTTCAATATGTCAGTTCTCAACATTGTTGATATCAAAGTCAACAAATAACAGAGAATATGTTCCAGACTGAACAAACAAATAAATGAACCATCATATCAGGTGAATATTTTGTCATCCTGTCTTTAACAGGCAGTAGAGCTCTAATCCTGGCTGCCATGTTCCCCACCAGCCTTTCACACTGTTGAGGGTCATCTTGTCCCATTCTTCTTCAATTACTGCAGTGAATGAATGAATGAATGAATGAACTGCTTCAATGTCTTCAGAAACAGTTGAACCAGGGATCAAGCTACGTTTTAACTCTCAAACAGCTTTTGAGAGCCAGCCAAAACCCTCTGAAGCCTCAGGTGAATCATAAAACCGCTCATCCACAAGTAGATAAAAACACAACTTAGTGTGTGCACCCTCTCTCTCACCGTCCTGTGCTCCACTCTCTCTCTTATACACACACATTCACACACACAGCTGCTCTCACTCATAAACTCCTTTAGATAGCTCCATTGATCTGACGTGGAGAATCCCCTGCTGGGCTCATTTCATTTACGATGGATAATTAATTTCCGTTGATAGATTCACAACGGAACTCCCTTTTCTCTGCTTCCTTTGATGTGGGCAGGTTTTCTGATAACAGTGCAATTTATCTCATTTGTGTGGGCTTTGACGAGTAAATGGGATTTGCCTTTTACCTCAAACTGAAATTGAAGGCTCGTGACTAGAAGAAAAATAGGACAAAATGCAGATTTGTTGCACATTTCTCTACAGCCTGGCCGCTGTAGCCGGTATATTTACTGTAAAGCGTCTGAAAAAGACCTGCTGCACAGAGGTTTGACACATTACAGGTCAAAATGTAAAGAAATACAGTAAAGTAAAATACAGTAAAGAAAACAGCACTCAGAGCTGCTCCAGAGTTTGTCCTTTTCTGAAGGTTTGACTGCACCAAGGTCTGAGGTGTGACTGTCTGTCAGGTGAGATACACAAGAGAGGACAGGAAGGTCATTATACCAGCACAGTCACACGCTTAACATTAAAAAAAGAAGTTTTCAACCTAATTCAAAAGTTAGTTTTGAAAACACTGCATCTTTTCTTCAAAGTCAACCTTTCTGAGCCTGAAAACATAATTTAGTCAGCAAAGGACGTCATTTACTTGCCGTCTTTCAAAATGATTCATCTAATTTCGTGCTGTCAGTCACTCTGCAGACGCAGACGTCACATGCATGGAGTGATGGACATTTGAATTAGCACTTAGCATAACTTTCCATATAGCAGGAACAAGGACTTCATGTGGAACAAGCCTTCCAAGTCAAGAGACTCCACTGGACCTCAGCCTGAGTCTGACTGAAGTTTAAAGTCTTTAAAGTGAGGACTCTCTAAGGGATCTTGAAAAAGTCTCACTTTTATGTACAACTTCTGGCTAATATGATGGAATCAGCGGTCTTGGAGGATGTTCATTCAATTGATGGAAAAAAAAAAGCAAATAACAGACAAAGGAAAAAAAAGTGGTCGTCAGTCCAACTTCGTCCAACTCTCTGACTGCTGTTTCCAGATCAGATTTACAGGTTGCAGCCTTGTCACGGACCATTCTCTTCATTCTCAGCACAGACTTTCAGTTGGAGTGAGATCCAGACTATCTGCAGGCCATGACATTGACCTCATGTGTCTTTCTTTGAGGCAGGTTTTCACAGTATTTGCTCTATGGCAAGATGCATGATCACCTTGAAAAATGATGTCACCATCCCCAAAACATCATTTCAGTTGATGGAATAAGTGTCCAACATGTCAACGTAACAACATGCATTTACTGAAGATGTGATGACAGCACTCTTCACAGTGCCTTTGACTGTGGATATTTACACATTTCCCCCATAAATCTCATTGGAACTGCATCACACTGGAGTTCCAGCATCATCACCTCATGATTGATCACTGAATCACTTTTATCCAGTCATTCACTGCTTTACTTTAGCCCACTGTAACCTTGTTTTCTCTGTTATTGATGGCTTTCGTGAAGCTTTTCTGGGTGTAAATCCTGTTTCATGTAGGCTCTTTCTTACAGTTCGGTCACAGACATTGACTCCAGTTTAGAGCCCGACCAATATGGGATTTTTGGGGCTGATGCTGATCTTGAAGGCTAAAAAAACAACAATATCTCATAAATTGGCCAATATCTAATATACAAAATATGAACATTGATATACACAGGATATAAACTGTATATAAACACAAATTCTTATAATGCCCAAAATATGACTCAAGACAAAGAAGCAGATTACTACCAAATTAAAACAAGGATTTTAACCAGTAACACTGTCAACATAAAGACTGTAAACCCATTTATTTAACAAAGATGCAACTCACACGACTTTAAAAGTATAATCTGATATTAGATGATGCTGGACATGGGAATTGACAGTTGCATAAATCTTTGTTTGTCTCACAAATTCTCTGGATCCCAAACCCACCAGGGGCATAAAAACAAAACAAAACAAAACAAAACAAAACAAAACAAACAAACAAACAAACAAACAAACAAACAAACAAAAAAACAAACAAACAAAAAAACCCACACTTTTAAATGACTAGTGACAGAATCTCAGTGCAGCAGAAAAGTTATTACATTGGTTGCATATTGGCTGATGTTGATTAATCGGTGATAATTTGGCCCGATTAATCGGTTGGGCTGTTTTGCTGTGGATTTTCTCTTTTCAGAACATTTCTTTTAGTTTTCTGCCTTGACACTTTGACGGCTTCCTTCCCATGTTGTTTGTACTTGGTCCAGATTTTAGACACAGCTGACTGTGAACAACCAACATCATTTTGGATATTCCCTGATGAATAAAATTTTTTAAGAAGTTTGATAACCCTCTCCTTTGTTTCATCTGACATCCCTCATGCTGGAGCCATGATCCATGTCAGTGCACTTGGTGCTGCAGCTTTCCACTCCTCTTGCAGACTAATGAGCAGATTTAATCTGATGCAGGTGTTGGTTTTGGAAATGAATTTTTACAGGGTGATTCCATTATTTCCCTCCCTGCTAAAAATGAAATTGTTATTGACTGCCACATTTTTTCTTGCTTTTTTCAGTGAAAGTTTTCAATTTTAAACGACTTTAGGTTTTGTTTCATGTCTGTTATCTCATTTTTTTTTTCAAAAAAAAAAAAAAAATTAAACAAATGAATGAAGGTGTTTTTGTATTTGTCTGTTCATAATCCATGATTTAGAATGAGATTACCAGCACCAACACTGGTTGTTGTTTATAAAAGCTATTTCTTAGTGTCCATATACTGGGTCAGACTTTCCCGGGTCATGCTGGTTAGCATCTTGCTTTTTGGGCTTTTACAGAGTCCTTAGCCTTGCTTACTGTGAGTTCCTGTCACTGGCTCTATTCTCATGGCTATTACGTGCTTCTATCGGTCTTTACTGAGCGTCTATGGGGATTTAATCAAATTAACTGCCGGTGTCTTTCATTGTGTTGCCATAATGAGGGACCAGAATGTGCAGACGCTGAGTTAAATGGCAGCTACATCTATGCATAAGGTCTGACTTTGGTTCTCGGGTTTTAAAGCTAGAAGGCACCTCAATCTTTTTACCTGTGCAATGACAAGAAACAGCAAACTGATTTTGAACTTTGAAGCAAGCGCTCAATAAAAACAGTCACATTAATGCTCTTTCTTCTGCCCCTGCAGGTTTGTTTGTTGGAGTGTGAGGAACACGTCTCCTCTTCATTCACATGGAAACTGTGCAGACAAGCCATGAAGCTGTCACACCCTCCATCTGAGGGAGGTGATATGTTCAAGAGAACAGGAGAGGGACTGGAGCTGACCTCCGTCGACCTGAACTCAGACAGCGAGCTGCTGCAGTCTGCAGTGGCAGAGCGCTTCCAGGAGGGGGATCAGGACGAGACACCCTTTGAGCAGCGCAGTGTCCGGTATGACTCATCACTGCTGGAATCCTCCGAGGAGGGGGAGGGCCTCCCGGGTCTGGATCTCAGTCTGGTTGAAGAAAAGAGGAAGCCAAGGGCGGAGAGGGACGAGGGGAGTGACAGCCTGCTGGAAGCAAATGAAGATATGGGCTCAGAGGCCGTCACCTTATCCAAACGCTTTGGTGGCTTTCAGAGGGGCCGCCATGGATACAGGAAGCTCATTAGCTCACCCATGAGGCCCCTACAAAAGCGCTACGGCGGCTTCATAGGTGTCCGTAAATCTGCCCGCAAATGGAACAATCAAAAACGGGTAAACCAGCTGCTGAGGCAGTACCTGGGCATGAGGAGCAGCCGCAGCGGCAGATTCAACACCGTTCCCATGACTCGGGTCTGGAGGCAAAACAAACTGTGATGTAAATAGTCTGATGTCACAGAATCATGCCCTTGTTACCTCAACCAGTCCTGTTTTCAACAGCCCACTCCAGTTTTAAGTGTCATGAGAAGAACAGACTCTGCCATCTTAGCCATCGCTCTTTGTGTCCTGGTAACAAGGAATGTTTTGACCGTAATGTCCATAATAAACACATGCCATCATTTCAAATAAAAGAATTAGACAAGTGCAATTGAATATTTTTTGTGTTGGTACAATAAAACAGGCCGACTGAGATTGGTGAACTTGTTCATTGCACGTTTTTCCTCCAGTGGTGAGAGCGTAGAGTTTGATGTTGTGTGTGGATGAAGACCTGGCTTCAGAAGTTTTGGCTCTCTGTAGTCTGCGGTATGAGAACTGTTTGTGAGCTTTGTGTTTCTGCACAGCCCCTTTTCAAGCGGCACTAAGTCAATTCTGAGGGAATTTTAACTTCAGCTGCTCAGACTCAGCATTGAAATCAGATGTAAACACGGCTACAAAGTTACTCAATTAAAACTAAAATTAACTTCTTTTATCTGGACTCACAAAAACTCTTCTTCGTCAAGGACGGGCCTTTTGTAAAGCTACCAACAAAAAACAACGTCTCTTACCTTTTTATGAAACATTAATGGCATTATGTCCAGTTTATATGTAATTTTTTAAGTGAACTTGTCATGTAAACCTTGCAAGTGATGAATTCCTCCAGCAGGAATGAGCAGCAAGATGGAGCCTCTTCTGGGCTCCTTGCAGTGGGACAATACTGCCCTCTAGTGTTTAAGAAACAACCAGTGCCATTGGACGAACCACGTTCTGTAAATTGCTGATGCTATGCAGTAAGAGTTAATATAAGAATGAGCTGCAACATTAACGTCCCTGAGCACTTTCTCCCCAAATCAGAATTATTTTAAGCTGAATTAAGCAACTTAATGTTAAATATTACTGCTGCAAAATGAATCATGGGATTAGAGGACAATCGACGTCCCATTAGCAAACCATTTGGAGGGTTGTTGCAAATTTGTTCAACTACTTCTGGAGCATTTGTGCACAAAGCTAAAAGTCTTTTGCTGATTGCACAGTAATATGCGAAAGGAGGTCTGAATAGCACTATCAAACCAACCATGCATGTTATCTGGTCCCTGTTACTCAACAGAGAGAGAAAAGCTGTTTCTGCATTGGTCAATGTTTTGCCATCAGGCATCACACGTCTATTTCTTTGGATCCAAATATTTATGTATTCACTGTTCGGCTTCAAAATGTTAAAAATGTACAATTAGAATTGGAGGGTGATTGCAGGGCGTGAGTGTGCACGTGCATGTGTGCGTTTCTCTGTCAATCCAACACAAAGAAGTGAATCTGTGAACACATTCCCAACATTACACCACTGTTGAGTCTCCAAACCTGTGTGTGTGTGTGTGTGTGTTTGATGTATAGAGAAAATTACAATAAAATAGTTTGCTACTTCTATTGTGGACTGTCATGTAGAAGAAAACAAAAACCTCTTTCAAATCATCAGTGCCTTTTTATTTTTTGTTTGACAATATATTTCCTCTTTTTTTATTGCTAGTACAAACTCTTTCCTCTAATGCTAGTCCCCTTTGACTGTGACCTCACAGCTTCAGAGATAAAACCTTTAACACTGGCTGTTTGTCAACACATGGGCAGGAAGAATACAGGAGCTTGGTTGAGGCAAACCAAATGTAGCTTATTCTTGTGAGTTTATATTTCATCAAAGTGCCAAAAAACATGAAATTTCCCAAAAAATAATCAGCCCAGTACAAGGGCGGAACATTGAGATAAAAAAAAAAGGTATAAAATACTCATACGTAACTCAAAGCACACAATATCAAGTACATCATAACAACTGTGTGACCACTGGAAGAGAGGGCTGGAATAAAGAAAAGAGCCATGTAGCATCATTTAAAGGAAGGGCTCACGGAGCAGAAACATGACCTTTGGATAGAATAGGAGGAGTACAGGTGTAGCACATCACATGGTCAGAGTCAGTCAACAGTTAGCACCATCGACTGACGTTTTCAGGATCAACTTACAAAGATACAGAAAACTCCATTATTTTTAGGAAAGAAACAAAAACAGGTGAAAAAAGGGGTAAAAACACACGTAGTAAGAGAACAGCTGTTTTTCTCCATGGCACTCAGGCCCTGATTTATATCCTCTACGTGATTAAAGTCTCACTCATTCATTCATCCACCACTTTGACTCTCACTCTCTCTGTTCAGTCGGGGAAACGTTGGCAGGCCTTCTTCCAGCGGCAGGCGGTGCACCACTGATCCTTACGTTCAATGCCGTACACCTTACGACACTTTTTGGCCTCTCCACGACCTTTCCTGAAGATTTAATGAAAAACAGAAAACATCAGACGGATGAGAAGGGGACACACTTAATGTTTCCAATCTGTGGAACTAAAACTGGGAAAATAGACAAATAACAACTGCAAAGGTGAATTTATTCAGGTTTATCTTTTCTGGCTCAGTCTTGTAAACAAACAGCAGCAAAGTGGGCGAATCAATAAAACCTTGTTGGAAGAAAGTTGTTGGACCAAGATAACAGAAAAAAGACACTGGGAAAGTTTTCATTCTTAACTAACCCTTCGGTATTTTTATCAGAGGTTTAATGTATTACCGTATTGGCCCGAATATAAGACGGTGTTTTTTGCAATGAACTAAGACTGAAAAAGTGGGGGTCGTCTTACATTCGGGGTCTAGACATTATACCCATTCACAACGCTAGATGGCGCCAGATATCTTTAAAGCGAATGCTGAACTTAACTCCCAGGCCAAAGCGAACCCCTGTCACGAAGAAGAAAAATAAAAATAGCGGTAGCACGAAGAAGAAAAGTAAAAAATAGCAGTAAGAAAGAAAAGAGAAGAAAATAAGAGAAGAAATAACAAAAAAATGGAGAAACGTAGCGACAGTCTGGAGAAAAGTGGGTCGAAGAACAAGGCCAGGTTAACCGGCAGCTGAGGAGAAGTTATAATGCAAACTTCAAGCGGCTGTGAAATATGGTGTCACACAGTGTAATGTACGGAGATGGAGAGCTCAAAAAGATTAAATTTGGTGTTCAAAAAGTCTTTTTTCAAACTTGAGTCTTGAAAAAGACGGGGTCGTCTTATAATCAGGGTCGTCTTATATTCGGGCCAATACGGTAATAATAATAGAACCCCAGTTCCATTGAAGTTGGAACGTTGTGTTAAATGTAAATAAAAACAGAAAACAATGAGTTACAAATCCTGTTAAACTACCAACCGCTGTTGTGGCTGATCCGCTGTGAGTCTACCACAGCTAATGTATTGTATTTGACAGTTTTTTTTACAGTGTACAAGTCCATCTATCATTAGGCACAGTTTTACATTAGACGCCCTTCCTGACACAACACTCCTCATTTATCCAGGCTTAGGGCCCCCTAGTGGCTGGGTACAAACACTGCAAAGAAACAAGTGACGGCAACATTCATCCATTCATCCTTTATCCCTCTTATCCTGTTCAGGGTCGTGGGTGTCTGGAGCCTATCCCAGCTGACTTAGGGTGAGAGGCGGGGTACACCCTGGACTGGTCTCCAGCCAATCACAGGGCTGACACACAGAGACAGACAACCTTTCACACTCACACCTACAGACAATTTAGAATCACCAGTTAACTTGATGAGCATGTTTTTGGACTGTGGGAGGAAGCTGGAGTACCTGGAGAGAACCCACACATGCACAGGGAGAACATGCTAACTCCACACAGAAAGGCACACCGTGCCCGAAGCGGGGTTCGAACCGGTGACCTTCTTGCTGTGAAGCCACAACACTAACAACTGCTTATGGTATTGTATGGTATAATTTAACAACAAAATCACACTTTGACTCACTGAATCACGACTTCACTATGCTTAATAAAGCGTTTAGATTAAATTCCTATTCTTCAGTTAAAGTCTCAGTGAGGACTATCATTTTGGTGTTGACTGGTAATGATGTTTGGCTGAAATCTGTGAATTTTTGCAGGGTAAAGACTCAGTTTCCCATGAGCACCATCACCCACTATTGTTAAGACATAACAAACAGCTGACAAACCAAAGAAAACATCCAACAAATGTGCTTCGATTCTTGAAATGTTGTAACTTAAGGAACCAGCTCAGTGGACCAATCATAGGGTTTGTGTCTTAGGGTCTTTGTTGTTTGACATGTAGTGTAGTGTAGTTTGACTCCCCATGTAGGCCTCTGCATTGGTTTGGGTTTGATTCGACACAGAAGTATGACCCAGGCTTTAGGCTAACCAAAAGTTAGAGTGAGACAGCATTTTCAACATGAAGATGACTCAGCATCAGAAACTGATAATGGCTGGCTAACAGGTTTTGAGGACAACTTGTCATGGCCACATTCATGCTGGTTAAATTTTGACATTAAAGCTCCCATAATGAGCCTTTAGTTTGTTACGATTTTATTTTGGCGCGTCCTTCAGACAAAGAGGTTCCTCTTAACTTTGTGCTGATTATAACAACATTTTTTTTTTATGGAAAGAAACGTGAGATGCTGAACAGAAGCAAAGGTAGGTGAAGCCTCACCTGAAGGAGCAGTGGTTGCGGGACGGCGACACACTCATGGGCTGCAGCCTGTTTTGTTGGAGCCACTGTTCCCCGACACTGACTGACCTGCAGCGAGGTTTCACCAACTGAAGAGACAAAACCACAGATTCAGAGCTCAGACCTCTTGAACAGGGGATGTTTTAAACATCCTCCTTAGAATAAAAGCTTAGAATAAAAAAGGAACTGGATTAAAACCGTCTTTCTACCAAGTTAAGACTCAGTTTTTCAAACTAATAACGTTAACTTTAGTGTTTATCTGTCAGGAAGGTAAAACAGACACAAGACCCACCGGAGTGTTACTGTGGCTGGAGACGGGGGCAGAAGGTGACCAAACCTGGCAACCTGGGCTTCTGGAGGCAACAGATACCTGGACGGGGCTACAGGCCTAGACAGAACAGAGTGAAAGGGACAAAACATTAATCCTCATAAAGGAAAACCTTCAATTAATAAATGTATGAATGACAACTGGACGGCTTTCTGCAGCTTTCTTTTCTTGATCCCTTTTTAAATGCTGCTCAGAGTCCAGACTCACATGGGCTGGAAGCTAGCAGAGAGCTGTCACTAAACACCTATTCAGGCTCAGGGTAAATGCAGGTCAAGATGAAATATATTTGTGATGCACAGATAAATTTATAGCGTCCTGACTTGTTAGAGGGCATATGTGCACAGTCACTGAACATGAGACAAGAACCAGCAAACAGCACATAAACCCATCTGATGGAATATGTGGCAGAAAATGACATCTAGATTCTCACAGCCCTCTTTTTCTCACACTAACTTCTACACATAATATTTGATCATTCACTCTCATAAGAAATGTGCTCCCTCTCTCGAGCAGTGGTGTGCACAGTGGGAGCGCCTTCAAGGGAACCCAAACGTGTGCTAAAGAGACCTCTTGGGAGCCAAATGTGCCCTAAAGTTCCCTCTTTGTAGCCAAAACAAGCACTGAAGTGAACTCTTGGAAGCCAAAACATGCTCTTAATTCCCACTTAGGAGCCAAAACTTGGTAACGTGTCCTCTTGGGAGCCAAAACATCATAAAGTTCCCTCTTGTAAGCCAAAACAAGCATTGAGGTTCCCTCTTGGGAGTCAAAACACACCAAAGTGCCCTCTATGTGTTATAGTTTCCTCTTGGAAGCAGAGAGAAACAGAAGGTAACAAACTCTTTGGACAATAAGAGAAGATCCGTCGCACCGACCTGGTAGAGATGCTCTGAGTGAATCTGCCAGAAGCTGCTGGGGGCCGACTGGCTGAGTGGACTGGGCCGGCTCAAAACAAGCCCAGAACTGGAGTTGGACCTGGGTCTGTAAGCTGGAGAGATCTGGAGCTCTGAGGCAGACGTAGAAGCACACGAGGCCCAGCTGAGATGAGAAGATGAGGCCTGGCTCAGAGCTGGCTGGGGGGGAGCGGAGGTGGAGCTGGTGTCCACGGTCTCACAGGAGATCTTGGTGTAGTAAAAGTCCTCTTCTCTCTGGGACTGGTCTGACCCACTGCTGTGTGTAGTAGAGTTGTGATTATGGATGTTTATGTGTGTTTGGTGGATGGGGGACAAACCAGAGAATAGAAAGCGATAAAAGGGTGAGTTAAATACTCAAACCATGGCTGAACACTAACACTAAAGCCCCAATAAAAAAAAACAACTTCTCTTACTTCCTGCAACTGAATCAGGGCTACCCAGAAATCTGTAAACTTAATTTCTTCTTCATCTTCAGCACTTGTTTGTAGTTAAGAAATGTTAAAACAGGCTTCACTGTCTGGCTTTTGCTACACTTCAGTTTTCCACAGAGGAGTTTCTGATAAAATCCCCTGATATTCACACCTCTGAACTATAAACTAAGATTAACACATTTTCATGTCCCTAAAACCACATTTTAAGAAGGAATCCTGCAAATCAAGAACACAAACCGGCAATAAACCTATGCATCAAACCTTAATATAGTGTGGGTTAAATATGTCCATAATGCAGTGGATCACAGCGACACCTTTTGACTGGAATTGTGTGTACACTGTCATGATAACGTGACTCTTAACAAGGCGTAAAAGAATGGAGATTTGATCTTCTTTTAAACACTACTTTACTTTGTTCAAGGCAACTTTTTACCAGATACAACATGACGAGGTAAGGTATTTATCAACAGTTACACAGCGCTGTGGTTTGAAACATGACAACAAGTAAACTTTGTTAGTTTGTTCTGTAGTTTATTAGCCGGCTTTATTTAGCGCTATTGGCAGTCCGGTGTCTGAGATGTATCCGTAGGCTAACGTGTAACATTAGTGGATCCTGATGTCCTGCTCATCTACCAATCAGAGCTGACGTAACCTCACTCTTCATTTTATTGACAGACTTTCAAGTTTGATCAGATCACTGCAGAATAACTGCTGCATGTGGGTTGGAATGAACATTATCACAAACAGTTTAGCCTGTAGTTTAGCCTTCAGCCTGTGCTCTATCACTCTCCTGTTTATCTTTCTTCTTCTCTTGTCTCTTTTTCTGTCTGTTA
This sequence comes from Labroides dimidiatus, assembly GCA_030710495.1. Taxonomy (NCBI): domain Eukaryota; kingdom Metazoa; phylum Chordata; class Actinopteri; order Labriformes; family Labridae; genus Labroides; species Labroides dimidiatus. The sequence continues at coordinate 25,614,465 of CM061158.1, forward strand.
GTTCAGCTCCAGTCTCCACCATCACTACTAAATTAATCACAGAAATCATTTTCAGCAGAGAAAAACTCAGATCTCTCTTCCCACTGCTAAACCTTGTCAGCCGGCGTGGTGTTGTCATAAAGACTTCAACGTGTCATTTAAATCCAGTCAATCCGGTCCTGTCTGACCCGATCAAGGAGCTAAGAAATATCATTTAGAAATAACCTGTATTGGTTCTGATAATCTCATTTTAAGTTGTAGATGAGGATCAGACAGATATCTAGAAGAGAGACTTTTTCAAGATCACTTAGAAAGTCCTCACAGGAACTTTAAATTGTTTTAAAAGTTGAAGATTTACTTTAAGCACTAAATTTTGCCATCCTTTGAAATAATTAATGGTTAATAGATCAGGTTTTAACATTCTTCCGCATACACAAAGACTTTCCTGGCAATAATAAGTTTTTTATAGCCAGTAACTCTATAAAAGAAAAGGTCAAATAATTTTTTATTATACATATTATTATGAGAAAGTTTAAAGTCTGACTTCTGACTTTTTTTCCTCAGAATTGACTTTTTTCTCAGAATAATAAATAAAAAAAAAAAAATCTGACCTTATTATTATTATTATTATTATTATTATTATTATTATTATTATTATTATTATTATTATTGTCCAGTGGCCCCTGTCCTATTCTGTGCTGACCAAAGCATTTCCTTTCATAAAAGTAAAACACAAGGTTCAGCCCCTGGTTTGTCATAATTTCTTCAGTCATGCATCTTTCTCTTAATCTCATGGATTGTAAAAGCACAAATACTGAAATATTTAAGGCGACCCCCGACTCCCAAGTTCATCAAAGATATGTCAACTCACCCCAGATGGAGCACACGAATGTGTCTTTTAATCCCAACTGAAGATGTTAGCACCTTGCCACAACTAGGCCACAGGCATTTGTACACACCCCTGAAAGAGCTCTGTGAGCAGGAGAATGTGCAGGGACAGGAAGCAGGAGTGGGCGATGGAGAGGGGAAAAAAGAGGAAGCGAGAATAAAAAGAGAGACAAGGGAGACAGTCACGGTGAGTTTCCTGATCAAAGACACAGTGATGCAGTGTTTCCCTCTGTGTGGTGCTAAGTTTTAGCAGTGAACTCTAATGGAGACTGTAGTACCTTTGGCTTTTTGGCGTTAAGCTCATCTCCTTGCTCCAGCTCCATGTGGAGGCCTTCATCGGGGCTGCTGTCCATCTCAGCGACAGATGGCGAGGGGGCGGGACTAACGTTGCCGTGGTCCCAGCTCCAGTAGCCACTGCTACCACTGTCCGACAGCTCGCCACCACCGCACTCCATGTCAGTGGAGGATGATGAGCCACCTGGAGACAGAAATAAGTCAAAACATCTCCTGTTTGTTGAACATACTGGATGGTTCATTTCCTCTCTAAACAGCACATACCGTTTGTCAGTAATAACACTTTGAGGAGACACTATTCAGGGTGTGTGTCAGTGAGCTGAAACATACCTGTTCCTGGATCTGTCTGAGGAGGACTCTGGACCACTGGGCTGCAGGACAGACTGGTTAGAACCATGGCTGCCATGATCTCATCCATCTCCACTGAGTCTGGACTGCGGAAACTGGAGATCAGATGGATATATTTACTTAAACTGTGTTTTTGAGCCCATGCTTCACAGCTCATAGCTGGTCATTCATCCCTTACCTGTACGGAGCTTCCCCAGTAGCTGCCATGTTGCTGATGTGCACAGTGGATCCCACAGCTTTGAGAGGCACAGCCAGGTTACTCCAGGCTTGATCTATCTCCCTCTGGGTCAGGGAAGCTGGGGTCTTGTTCTTGAGATGTGCACTCTCCAGGAAGGCTTTTTCAGGCTGGACAGAGCGCTGTGTGCAAACCTTTCAACAGACATGATACTAAATAAGCTTCTTTACAAACAATGCAACACTTTCTGTTGGTGTGTGTTTTCATGATCAAACACACTCTGAGTCAGTTCATGAATGGAAATGTGCAACTATCCTATTATTATGTATGTCATATCATCAAAGTGCAGCAATAATACAGACTGGGCTTGAGCAAGGAAACTAAAAAAACATTTAGAAAACCCCAGTTTCAATGAAGTTGTGATGTTTTGTCAACTGTAAACAAAAACAAAATACAATGATTTGCAAATTCTGTTTACCCTATATTCAACTGAATACACTACAAAGACAAGATATTTATTGTTCAGACTGATGAACTTTTTTGCTTTTTATCCACTCATTCACATTCCAAAAAAGCTGGGACAGTTTTTAGAGGAATGTTCATATAACACCTGTTTGTATCATTCCACAGGTGAACAGGTTCATTGGAAACAGGTGAGTGTCATGATTGGGTATAAAAGGAGCATCCCTAAGAGGCTCAGTTTTTCACAAGCAAGGATGGGGTGAGGGTCACCACTTTGTGAATAACTGCGTGAGCAAATAGTCCAACAGTTTACGAACAATTTTTCTCAATGTGCAATTGTAAAGAATTGATGGATTTGATCATCTACAGTCCATAATATCATCAAAAGATTCAGAGAATCTGGAGAAATCTCTGCACGTAAGCAGCAAGGCTGAAAACCAACATTGAATGCCCGTGACCTTTGACCCCTCAGTCAGCACTGCATTAAAAACCAACATCATTGTGTAAAGGATATTACCACGTGGGCTCAGGAACACTTCAGAAAACCATTGTCAGTTAACACAGTTCATCACTACATCTACAAGTGCAAGTTCAAACTCTACCATGCAAAGACAAAGACATATATCAACAACACCCAGAAACACCGCCGGCTTCTCTGGACCCGAGCTCATCTGAGATGGACTGACACAAAGTGGAAAGTGTGCTGTGGTCTGACGAGTCCACATTTCAAATTGTTTTTGTAAATCATGGACGTGGTGTCCTCCAGGCCAAAGAGGAAAAGGACAATCTGGATTGTTCTCAGGTCAAAGTCTCAAAGCCAGCATTATATTCTCTAAATAAATAAATAAATAAAGTTAATCTGTTTGAAAAATAAATATCTTGTCTTTGTATTCAGTTGAATATAGTTTAAACAGGATTTTTAAATCATTGTATTCTGTTTTTATTTATGTTTTACACAATGTCCCGACTTCATTAGAAATGGGGTTGTAATAAAAAGTTATATGAGACATGTACAATAACACATTTCTCTCATGTGGTTCACCTTAAATGGAGTCTTGTCTCTCTCTCTGTTCACACCACCTGACGGGCAAACTGCTGTCCCACCTGCCTGGGCTCCACCTTTGTCATCTGGTCCCATAGCTGCCATGGTGCTGCTGCACACAGTAAGGGGACGCAGCAAGTCTCAAACTCCCTGCAAACAAGACAGCAGAGACGATATGAGGCTTGAAAGTTGCTGGATTTCATTTTCAAAATATTGAAAATTCAACTTTACAACAATTTTGTCAACTTACAAAATTCGATTTCAGTTTGCACAATTCAGATTCAGTTTTACAATTAAATTTCAGTTCAGTGTGGCACGACCATTACGTCATCTACATCCGCAAGGAAGAGTCATTGAGCACAGATTCAGGGAAATCCTCTTCAAGTCAGCATTAAGTTAGGCCTCAGGTCCTCGCAGGACTGAAATTGAATTTTGTATATTTGAATTTAAGGGATATAGACTTGAATTTTCAAGTAGAATTAATTCAGTTTTAAAGGAAATAAATTCAGTTTCTAATGACACAAATCTCAGCTTATAGTCTTGTATGATTTTTGTATTGTCATTTCAAAGATTGTTCAACTTCGAATCTGCCATTCAAAGGAAATAGTTCCATATAGGGATAAATTATCAAATAAAACTCATTGATTCATCTTCTATGACGCTTATCCTATCGTGGAGCCTATCCCAGCTGTCTTAGGGTGAGAGGCGGGGCACACCCTGGACTGGTCTCCAGTCAATCACAGGGCTGACACACAGAGACAGACAACCTTTCACACACACACTCACACCTACAGGCAATTTAGAATCACCAATTGACCTGATGAGCATGTTTTTGGACTGTTGGAGGAAACCGGAGTACATGGAGAGAACCCACGCATGCAGAGGGAGAACATGCAAACTCCACATAGAAACCAGGATTCGTGCCGGCAACCTTCTTGCTGTGAAGCAACAGCACTAACAGCTGCGCTACCATGCAGCCCTCAAATAAAATTATTACTAGATTTTACATTACAATGTTGGAGCATTGACATTAATTCACTGCAGGGTCAATTTCCAAGACAATGAGTATGGATCTAAAAATTAAGGAGGACATGAAGAACATCCACAATCATAAGAACTGCAGTACAACATAATACAGGCTGAATATGAACTTTCATCTATAGTGAGTCCCTAGATTAGAATAAAACTGAGAGGAAGAGCTAAAACTATGACAACACTGACTGACAATGAAAACAAACATACATACACACATCTATTTCTACCTACATCTACATTCATGTACTTGTTCCATCTTATTCCACCATCCAACTGCTTCCTCTGTCTATCTGTACAGAGTCTGGGTTTGATTTGAACACCAGAATAAATAAATAAATTTTGGTGAATGAATTACGTGCATGTTGTAGTTTTGTTGTCGGTTGTGTAGGCTACGTGACCGAAAACGCGTTCCGCAGACATAATCTGACGTTTCCATGCATTTATTCAGGCCCGCCGTCCAAACAGATGAAATGGGGGCAACGATGCATTCAGGGTACATTTGGGAAATCAGAGACATGATACCCAAACATCCAGAGGCTGTAAATTTACAGAATCTAACATGAATTATTATTTTTCACTCAGTTTCAAAATGTGTTACTACAGTTGAACATACTTCCAGTAGTCTACAGTTTTATAACGTATTGTGTGAGATTTAACCGTCATTGTGCAACAAAGTAAATACAGCAGAAATAGCAGGCCTATCTGCATTGAAATTACGCAGATAGAGAGTGATATTAAAGGGCTTATTAATCACGAAGAAATGGGGGTCTCTTGTGTATCAGTGCCCTA
>CM061158.1:25621976-25806976 GCA_030710495.1 Labroides dimidiatus
CGTTGAGAAACATTGTTCTTAAACTGTTGGACTATTTGCTCACGCAGTTGTTCACAAATTGGTGAACTTCACCCCATCCTTGCTTGTGAATGACTGAGCCAATCATGACACTCACCTGTTTCCAATGAACCTGTTCACCTGTGGAATGTTCCAAACAGGTGTTTTTGGAGCATTCCTCAACTTTCCCAGTCTTTTGTTGACCCTGTCCCAACTTTTTAGGAAACATGTTGCAGGCATCAAATTCAAAATGAGTGAATGTTTGTCACAAAAAAATAAAGTTTATCGGTTTGAACAATAAATATCTTGTCTTTGTAGTGTATCCAGTTGAATATGGGTAATACAGGATTTTCAAATCAATGTATTTTATTTTTTTTATTTATGTTTTACACACCATCCCAACTTCACTGGAATTGGGGTTGTAAAAACTTTACCAAAAGTTTCCAAAATACCCAATTTGTTGGATATGATACAAAAAATATATTTTATAAACAAAATGATATCAATATATTTTTTGTAGATTTTTTTTAAAGAGTTAATAAAAAATAAAAAAATAAAATAAAAATTAGAATATTCTGGCTATCTTTTAATGGGCCAGGCTTTAAAGGGTTACGTTGGTTTTTAGAATTATGAGAAGCATCATTTTTGTCAGCTTTTATCCCCAAGAGACTCATGCCAAGTCAACACCAACAGCACTCACTCTCTGAACACATTCCCTGGTAATATCTAACTGTAAATAGAGTGTGGAAATCATGGAAACAAAAGACTTAAAAACAGCAGCAAGGACTCATTAATGTAAAGAGAAGCTAAAATGAAAATTGGCCTCAGTGAGTGCTGGGAACATTTCTCCCAAACCATTCTTGTGTACCTGCAATCACATAATCAACAACCATCTAATTTATTCATGTTGCCAAATGATGGCCAAAAGCTGCTGACTACTTCTCTGTGAATGTAAGGTTTCTACCACGAAAAGTGTTTATTTTTATTTTTTTTTTTTTTTTTAGCCCTTTGTCTTATCTCCAGATTTGTGGTGAAGGAATTTATATGATTAGGAGAGGAAGATTGTTGAAAAAAATGTAACAAACAAAAAAAAAAGTTGAAATGCCAAGAATATAGTGTACTGACTGTATAATGTGATCATTCACACCTTACTGTATGACTTACTGTGTAATGTCATGATCATTATCAATACAGGTTTAGGGTTGCTATTAAGCAAAAGTGTTGTGACCGAAATGTAACTAAAAAATGTGATAAAACCCAAAATGTATCAAGATGCTGAGCCCAAAACATATCAACTTTTCGCCAGGGTCAGTTATTATGCTGAATTGAAATTTAATTAAAAAAAATTAATAATTGGTCCATAATGTAATGTAATGTAATGTAACAAAAATGTAGCACCCCCCCCAAAAAAAAAAAAAAAAAAAAAAAAAAAAAAAACACAAAACAAAACAAAACAAACAAAAAAAACCTGACCCCAGATGTAACAAAATCCTGAGCCAAAATGTATAACTTCTTGCCAAAAACCTAAAAACTTGTTACATTTTGGGTCAGTTATTATATTTTGTGTTTATTACATTTTGGAACATTGTTACAAATCAGACCCCAAAAAAGGTTCACAAAATAATTTTTATTAATAATAATAATAATAATAATAATAATAATAATAATAATAATAATAATAATAATAATAATAATAATAATAAATAACTTCTTTATTTAAAAGGGGACAGCGCAATTTCACAAAACACAAGATTATACAGGGTTAAAAAAGCCAGAATTAGCCAGAAGGCTTGTTTTAATAATAATCTAAATGTGTAGAAAAATTGATTTATGCTATTAGGCTAATGATGTACATAGATAGTACTGAGGTACATAGAACAGCTGAGGGATTCAAAGCCCAAAGTTCTCTCCTCTTTTTAATATTGTTCCGAACGACTGCAGCCAGTTTGTGTATCAGACAGAAAACAAACATAAATAGAGGTGAAACTGTCTTAGGTTAGACAACACATGGGTATGAGATGCTCTTTTTTTTCTTTCTCAGACAGACGGTATCATTGGTGTCATCTTTCAAGGGTGTGTTTCATTTTTACAGATCAGTGGGTTGAATGACAGCGCATGTCATGACAACTGGCACGACAAGAACGACAGCTCCACCCTGCCTGAGGTTTTGTAACCTTTGCTTTGCTCTGAATTGTCAGGTGCCGCTCCCATCTCATCTCATCCAGGATGGGGTGGGGGTGGCTTTAAAAACTGTCTTTATTTCCAGGACAAACATACCGAGGACAGTCATGAATGTCAAACATGGTAACAGTTTGTTAAACTACAAAGACTTCATCTGCACCAGCTGGCCGGACCAGTCTACGTTCAACCATAGAATGAGAAACATGGAGCAATAAAAGGAAGGCTTTACCAACAGAGAGCTCATCTCTTCCTTTATAACAAAAGAGCATCCAAAGTTAGAAAAAACACTAGACTGCAAATTTTGCATCCACACAAACAGAATATTACCCAACATAACTTCCAGTATGATCACTGAGTGTATTGAAAACAGTAAGCTGGTTCTGGCTGCACTTCATACATATATATGTGTCATATTTGTTGAAACTACTCTGTTCAATGCAATGTTCTGTTGGTTTCAGAGCTTTGTGCTCAGAAGCAGTGGCGTCCATTAACATGAGTGGCAGTGAAGTCTTTGTTTTATACAACTGAATCAGCTGATGAGGGCAGTCAAACTTCACTTCCTGCGAACAAAAGCAAACATAACCCCATCTGAATGAACAGAAAATACAAGTAGCACTGTGACTAACTGCTGTTGTGGTGCCTTTTGTGCTTCAATCTAAAAAAAATTACAATATTATGCCTTCCTCCAAGTGCAAAGATGATGAAAAGTTGAGCCTCTAATCGATGATCTGGTAAACCGTGGGATGGTGTTGTTTCCCTGCAGACTGCTGCTCATAGTGTTGTTTGTGTTTCACAGCAGAAAACTGCCTCTATGACTAGATTCTTTACAAAGTCACTAACAAATAAATGGTGATTAACTATTCTCATCCATCCATCCATCTTCCACCAGGTCCAGGTTGTGGGGCTCCAACTTGGCTCCTTGCTGATGGAAAACCAAACCACTTTTTTGTAAGAACAAGATTAGAACCAGCTGAGCACTAGCAATGGCACTGTTTTAGTACCAGCTCAGTGGAAAAGAGGTATGGGGGGATACCGAGGCATTCCCAGGTCAGCCCAGGGATATAATCTTTTCATTATGTCCTGGGTCTATCCCGGGTCTCCTCCCAGATGGGCATGCCCAAAACACCTCCCCAGTGAGGCATCTGGGGGCAGCCTTACAAAATGACCGAACCACCTCATCTGGCTCCTCTCGATGTGGAGGAGCAGCGGCTCTACTACGAACCTCTCCCGGAGGTCTGAGCTCTGAACCCTTTTTCTAAGGCCTGAGCCCAGACACCCTGCAGAGAAAGCTCATTTCAGCTGCTTGTATTCTGGATCTTGTCCTTATGGTCACTACCCACAGCTTGTGACCATAGGGGAGGGTTGGAATGTAGATCGACTGGTGAACTGAGAGCCTTGCCTTCTGGCTCTCTCTTCACCGCAACGGACCGGTATAGCATCCACATCACTGCCAACACCACCCTGAACTGTCTGTCAATCTCTCTAACGATTTTCATGTCTTTCATATTTCTCATATAGATGGATAAAAATGAGCACCATATCAAGGCAGCTTCTTGTCCCAGTCTTAGTACTCATATCCCATCAACTCCAGTCATTTATCAATAAATAAACGTACTGATAGCACCCATGTTTCAGATTTTTGTATGGTTTTAAAAGGTTAGTTACTCTGACAGAAGGTACTTTATAATATTGTATTCGTCTGCATGACAGGTTGTTACAAATAATGACATTTTAAAAGTGATGACCAAGCTCAAATACACACATATGTTTTGTGAATACTGTTCATGACCAGTCACGAGGTGGGGTCATTTATTCATTTAGAAGAAGAAGACATCAGTTTATGACATCTCCTCTCTCACGGTGAGGTTCAGTTAATCTTGATATTTTTTAAAAGGATACGTTATTGATTACTGATTTAAACTATAACTTTTCACATCATCAACAAGTATTTTTTTTTTTTTGAGATTTGGCAAGGATACAACTTTAAGTGATTTTACCATGATGCCCCAAACCCCAGCCAGCTATTTGTTTTAGTTCATGTGGTAGAAATATTAGTGTAAAAAAAATAAGAAAAAAGGGAATGAAATGAGATCTGGGGGAGCAGGTTTAACTGATTTATTGCCTGGAATATACATAAAAATGATAACTTCTAATGCTTCCTATTGTATTAAACTTCTTTTCTGATAAATCCACACTAGTGAAAACACTGGCTTGTGAGCTGCCAAGAGGCTGGGTAGAAACACCACTGCACAAAAGCAGGAGCAAAGTGGGGTTCAGTGTCTTGCTTAAGCACACTTTAGCAAGTGCTAGCATTAGCTGGAATCAAACCTTTGAGCCACAGTTGCCCACTAACTGGATACTCAAGGTAAAATTCTGACGTGATTGTAAAAGTTGTTTGAAGAAGTATTTTTCTAATAATTTTGGAACTTTTTTTGTAATAACATACTGTGAATGGTATTTTTGGTATATTATCATTGACAGCGAAGGATTATGGGAAAAATAATGATGGTGTAAATTCAATTCCAGTAATGAACTGGAAGTACTGATACAGTAAATAATTTTATAGTGGCATTACTGTTGATGCTTCTGTTTTATTTATTTGATTGTTTTTTTTTTTTCATTTTTTGTTTTGTTTTGTTTATTTTTTGTTCCTTAGTTTTGTATCCTTGTATAACTTCTTTCTACATAGGTTTTGTACACTTCGTTACCCCTGTCTTTACTTTTCTTATTCAGTATTTATTGATGTACAACCTTTTATGTGCTTTGTTTCTTTTTTCCTTTGTACTTGCTTAAAAACCCAGTAAAAAATACAGTAAACTTCTGTAAAATTTAAAGTGACCTTTTTACAGTGTATTTTCTGATTGGTTGACTGCTGTTAACTGCTGTTAGGACGGGATCTCTTTATAATGTCTAAATTCATCTCTACATGAAACAGAAGCTCTTACTTCAGACAACCAGCTTATTAAACAATCACAATGAGCTAATATTAGACATGATGTAACCGTAAATGTGTCAACTCATGAGTTATGATGGCTAAGACTGGAAAAGGAAACAATCAAATCAATGTTTTTTTTTTGTTGTTTTTTTTTTTTTACTGAAGTAACCCAACACCAATTATCTGCCCAGATAAAATCAGTATAGGTGATGAAAGCAAGACCTTTAAACAGTAGACATTAGTGTTGATTTTCAGGTGAGTGTGACATAATCTCCATTCATCTCTTTTTACACTTCAAGACTTAAATGAACCCTGAGTGGTTTAGTTCCTAAGTCAGATATGTCAAAACAGAATATCAAAACATTATTAATCTGCTCTCCTGAAAGAAAAAAAAACACACACACACACACACACACACACACACACACACACACACACAAACACACACACACACAAACACACACACACACACACACACACACACACACACACACACACACACACACACACACACACACAAACAAAAAAGCAAACAAACCCAGAGTGAAATATTCAATGAGTCAGTGTTTGGACAGTCAGAAGATGAAAGACTCTTCTTTCAGATGAGCTCAGGATCCATTAAGGTAAGATGACTTTAAAAAGAGGTCTTCCTGTAGGATTTAATCCAGATCAGTAAAGCCTCTCATTATGAAGACTGGGTGAGGATAGTGGCTTTGAGCAGGCAGAGGAAAAGGCCAACTTTCCCTCCGACCTCACCGTGTCCATCCATCTGTCCATTTGGAACCATGTGGATGTGGGAAAGTGGGGAAGTGTCCAACAGTATGTAGAGAGCGGTCTGTCCTCCTTCCTGTCTCTGGCTTTTAGAAATCTGTAGTGAGTGTTGTTGATGTGGGGTTAGGGTTCAGGACTGCTTAGTTTTGTGGTACCTGGGATCTCTCAAGTGTGCTTGGGGGCAGTTTGTGGTCCCTCCAATTTGAATAGGCGTTATCCCCTGAATCTGAAAGTTTAGATGAGGACATGTGAGTGTCCAAGTGTCCAATGTTTTTAGTAAAACTCTGCTTCCACTGACAGAGAACTTACCAGCAGCTCCAGCACTCTTTGCCCCTCCATCAGTTTGCTGTGAGAAAGAAAGAAAGGAGAATGAGGACAAAGAGGTACAGGAGTGAGACGCAGTCCATGAACATGTTGTCTGACGGTTAATCTGTTTTTGGTCTTTGTGGTAGAACAGGCAAACTGGATGTGGATGAACATTTAAGAAAGCTATAAAATATAACTGTAGTTAAAAGCTATGTGTGTCTTAGAAAGGGCGACCTGCTTGAGGCAAACCCTCCAGCGGGTTGCTGCCATGGGCTTAAATCCAACCCATGGCAGCTCTCCCACTCTTATCCTGACACTCTGCTCTGTCTACTATCTTATCCTCTCTAATAAAAGGATGAAAAGGCCAAAAAATAGCTCAAGACATACAGGAGCACAAAGTACAGATGAGCTGACCGGATGTATAAAGAACCGGAAGGCGATGATGGAGGGTTAATCTGAGGATAAACTAATAACCCCACTGGCATCAATAGTAACTGCACATTTTCTAATTCTGGAATCTCTTGAAGTGTTGGTTTGACTTTGGGTAGCTGATTTAAGTCTTAAAATGAAAGAATAGGTAAAAAATGAATAAACTAGATGGTCACTAGCCTGCATGGACCATTGACTACCTCACCGACAGACCACAGTTTTTGGAAAAAAAATACTTCAACAGGGATTTCTTTTGTCCTCAAATATAAAAATGAGGGAAAAAGCTTTGTCTTGCACGTTAAACAGAGGCTTTTAAGTTTTAATACCAAGCACAATTTTAGATTTCAAGCTGGCTGCGATAACTGTTCACCTTACATCAAAGCTTGTCCATCCTGTCAGACCAAGAATCTCACATAAATACAGCTCATGTTGTTGCCAGTCTGGTTAAATACCATCCAGGATTGTTATAGATTATAGTTTCATGCTTTTTTTAATGTTTCTATTTCACTGCTGAATGCTGATAACAAGAATATTTATTCTCCTTATTTTCACGTAATGAGCTGCAATAAGTGCGACAGACTTGCTCTGAAGACTCAGTGAGTGAAAACAAGGTGGTCTTTGAAGGGATGTTGATAATTGGAAACTTACTGTCGTGCCGTTCACATCGTAAGCATTCCCGCCCTTCCTGTGGATGAAACAAAGAGGAAATAGTAGCTATTAGATGTTACAGTCATATATCTTACGTCATTTTGAGGATGAATGTGTATGCAGATCTGTTTCAACTGGTTTAACATTCAGGACCACTCTGTCATGTCTCCTCCTTTAGTCATGTCTTTAGTTTGTCTCTTCCTGTTTTATTTTGTAGTAATGTCTTTCCTCTCGTTCAGATAACTTCACTTCCTGCCCTGATGTGCTCCCTGCCTCTGTGATTCTCATCTTGGTATCAAGGGTTTCAGTGATTTTTGGTTCCTTCTTTTACTTAATAAAGACACTTTTTGTGCTACATCGAGTCATTAACCCTTTCCCTACTGAGGCTAAAAATGCTCTGGACATATTTTGTTATTATGGCTGTAGAATATGTTGAAAATGCTCTGTGTCTGAGTGCTCTGGTAAATGATATATTGTTGAAGTATTTAGCAATGTAAAAGAAGAAAAACACAAAAATGAAATTGATTTTTTAAGGAGTTTAATGAGACAGAATGCTACAATTAATGGAAAGAAAATCTTCTTTTGCTTTGTGGAGCTGTGTCACATTTGTGATTACTATAATGAACCATCTATCACTGGAAAGTGCAAATTCTTTTGTTTCTGATTTTGAGGTAAATAAAGCTACAGTCCCTCCCTTCCCCAAAGTAAAGAGCCTGGGTGTCATCCTTGAGAGTACTTTGTCCTTTGAAGCTCAGGCCAATAACATCACTCAGTCTGCACATTTCCAGTTAAGGATCATCATCACCTGTCTCTCACATCTAACAGCACCGCCAACATCGTCAATACCCTGGTCACCTCTCGTTTAGACTTCTGCAATTCCCTCCTCTCTGGTCTACCTCTCAAACTTCTCCATAAGCTCCAACTGGTCCAGAACTCAGCTGCATGGATCATCAGCAGAACCCCTCCGGTGAATCACATCACTCTTGTTCTCCAACAGCTACTGGCTGCCAGTCAAATACCGTATTGATTCTAAGATTCTCCTCCTCACCTTCAAGGCTCTTCATGACCTCACACCTCTGTACCTTTCTGATCTCCTTCACACCTACACACCCTCCAGGACTCTCTGATCTTCCTCCTTCATGCTCCTCTCTACACCTCCTGCCCGTCTATCTTTAATGGGGTCCTGAGCTTTCAGTCATGTTGCCCCCCGTCTCTGGAACTCTCTCCCACAAACTATTCATGACATTACCTCTCTCTCCACCTTCAAATCACACCTCAAAACTCATTTGTTTCGACCAGCTTTCTGTTTGACCACATCATCCTCACTGTTGCTGTTTGTTGTTTTTATATAGCTGATCTCTTCACTGTTTTATATTTTGTTATGTAAGGTGACCTTGGTTGACATGAAAGGCGCCCACAAATAAAATGTATTATTATTATTATTATAGCGCCAGCGCTAATGCAGCAGGTAAAGAAGACGTTTGTTTGTTGCTATGTTGAGTCATGTGCTGGGGTCCTTTAAAGAGCTCTTTTCACACTCAAACTCATCTTCACCTGTTTGTCTGAGTAGCCCCCCCCCCCCCATCTGGTCACTTCTTCACAGGGTCTTTGGACTTTCTTTGATAATCTTTAGGCTTGACATGAACTTTATTTTAAAAACACTGTGCTATTTCCTGGACTTGCTTTACAGTCCATGTGAGGACAACGACACATAAATCAACAAGACACGCCCACCGATGATGTCATGGTTCATGAGCTAGAACCAACATTTTTTGGTTTCAGCTGTGAACCAACTTTTCACATTTCAAACCAGTTTTTTTGCCAGTCTGAAGACAAGTTAAGTTCAGAAACTGGCACAGAGATGTGCTGGTGTGAAACGCACTGTAAGGACTTTCCATTTGGCGTTTATAGCAGTGACAACTTTTTTTTTCCATAATAAAGACTCTGTTTCCCATGAGGCTTACAAAAAAAAAAAAAAAGAAGACAAAAATCTGATTGATTATGCTTGAAACAAAATTTGAGATTTAAGTTCGGCTTGCTGTTTTATGTATGATGAAAGACTGAATCTGAAGTCACTTTAGTCTGATTTTTAATAAGCCTCAGATAGTGACAGTTCTTAATTCCGTCAATTCTGTGGATTCACCATTAAATACTGTCTCTCTCTCTCTCTCTCTCTCCCTCTCTCTCTCTCTCTCTCTCTCTCTCTCTCTCTCGCTCTCTCTTTTATCTCAGCTGTATCAAACCCACACCAGTCAGTTTCTCATCACCCTTTGAAAACACAGACTGCTGGTGTTCGTAGCTCTGAGTTGAGTACCTCCTATCCGTCACCACTGCCCATTTCTGCAGCATTCCTCTGAGTGACAAAGAAGCCATGGTATGTACAGAAACAGACTGCACAAGATAAGACTATTGTCTCACCCCATGGCACCTGTGTGTTACTCTCACCGGTATGTTTGGTGTGACAACATCATCAATGGGCGTGTAAACACACGTGCATGCATTATGTATGTATGTATGTATGGATCCACAGGTATGCACCCACACACCCACACACCCTTAAAGAGTCCAGCTCACTCTGTCCAGAAGCCTGAAAAATATTTGACTCTACTATTCTACTTCCTTCTCTCCAAACAGGCAACGCCCTGAATCAAAAACCACCCATCAAGTTGAACAGGTCTCTGTTTGATGCAGCTGTAAGCAGCAATTAGTGACAAGGCACAGAAATATGAATTATTCCATGTATTGTGAGCGGCCACTCCAAACAGGACAAGACTTGTTGGACTTGAGAAGCAGTTTTAGTCACGATTACTCATACTTCTCAACTTCGACCCATCTTTTATGGACAGCTTTCAGAAGTGTATGTTTTCATAAGCAGTTTGGACAGAAGTAAACTAAAATTAAAGTATCTGGATGATTTACCTGTTGCACCTGGCACAGAGAGCAGTCAGAGTGATGCTGAGGATGAGGAAGACAACGAGGGAAATGACGCCCACTTCAGAGGATGAAAACCCCTCCAACATGCCGACCATCCCTAATGGAGCCATCGTCCAAGGGCCCTGTAAAACAAACAAACAAACAAACAAACAAACAAACAAAAAGCCAAACAAAGGTTGGGTAAACAGAGGGGTCACACACTCAAGAAATGATCCATGAGAAATTAAAGCTCAGTTAATTAAAAAGACCATGACGGGATAGGAATGTGACTGAATCTGACACAATGAATCAAAAACAAAGAGAAATGCTCTTCATAACTTACACTGTATGTATGCTGCTGGACTCGACAGGAGCTGTGTCACCAAACGCTGTCAGACATTCAACTACCTGTGTTTCCTGTGGCTGACTGAAGGCATGTTCCTCAGGGAGGGACTCTGTAGAAGGAGGTGCTACCCAGATCCCATAACAGCTGTCTGTCTATTTTCACAACTCAACCACATCAGCACCTGTGGGACTCCGCACACACACACACCACACGCTCGAGGATTCAAGGGTGCTGAAACCTGAAAAAACATCTTTAAAAAACAGCAAGACAAATGAAAAACGACAAACTTGGCAAGTTACCTGCTGTGGGGACAACATGAGTGGGTGCTAACCAACAACTGATATTAATTCATGTGTGTAAAAGATGGCACACACACACACACACACACACACACACACACACACACACACACACACACACACACACACACACACACACACACACACACACACACACACACGGTAAATAACACAATGAAACAACATCTCCCTCTAGCAGCAGTTGACTTGAATGCAGCATTTTGAAGCTCTGAGGACGTTTCATGCTCAAAGCTGTTTACAAAAGTTTTCAAAAGAATACAAGTTTTGAAAAAAATCAGTCCAATAGTTTTTAGAATTCCAAAAACATGTATTCAGTTTTTCAAAATTGTATTTAGAGTTTTTGTAAGTATTTTGCTGTTTTCACTTTTGCAAAAATGAAGTATCACAGATACACCTTCACAATGTCTTCACAAAACTCTTCTGCTTTTAACTTAAGTATACTAATTATATATATTCTATTCATGTACATTTGTATATATATATATTTACACAATCCAATTTTGTGCTGACTAAGCTCATAGTCAAATTCCTGAAGCTGCATGTAAACTTACTCAGTGTTTACAGTCCTGTATTCCTGCTCTTCCCCCTTTGACACACATCCGGCGACGGCTGTATCGTCTGAGAACTTTTGGAGGTGACAGCTTTCAGAGTTGTAACTGAAGTCTGAGGTGTACAGGCTGAAGAGAAAGGGGGAGAGAACTGTCTCCCACTGGGGCCCCTGTGCTGCAGACCATCATGTCTGACACACAGTCCTGGAGCCTCATCCTGGAGCTTTATGTGACATAAAAGAAAAGCATCTATAACGGCTCATGGCCCAATTAAACTATGCGCCTCTGGCTTTGATAGTAAATCTGCAACCAAATCTATTTCTCCTCCTCCTTCAGCCATTGTGGGTTGACAAAATAGCTGTTAAATCTACAAATATTTTTTAGCTGTTCAACTCGCAATGGATCAGTTTGCTGGATAGCACAGTCTTTATCCAACCAAAGTGTGAGAATACACTGCCGTTACCTTACGCCTGTTAGATGGCTTTGGTGTTGTCAAATTAAAATTTGATTGGTTAAAACAACAGTTTGATTGAAACTTGTTTTATGCTACAGGGCCCGCAGAACTGATAATGAAGGCCTCCAGGCAGATTTCTTTGACCTTAGCAACAAATGATGGCTGAAATGTGATTGGATAAATGCTTTTATATAAAAAAATATGTTTAGAAGCAGCGCAACCACAGGAAAGGTATGAGAGGAAGCGAACAGACTGTTTTGAAATTATTGAAATTATTGAAATAGTATATATAGAAAATAAAATAACATAAGTCTGTTGTTCAGAAATTTTTAGGCCAGCCACTGTTCGGTTGTAGATTTTTGCTTTGATATATGTCAGGCTGATGCCTCTGTAGTTCTTCTAATGGAAGACATTGGAGAGAGACCACATCTCAGACTAGGATTAAATGGATCAAATGTGTTTCTATAAAGCTTCATAACCGTTCTTATCAGTGATTATTAGCACCCAGAACAGCTCTGGACACAGATCATCTGGAGACCTCTGAATGTGGTTATATAACAGCCGTTATGATGATTTCTGTGAAGTATTTCTGTCTTTCACTTTACTGACATGCACTAAATGCTGCTGTGTTTAAATTCTTAGAAATGGGTTATAGTTAATAATTGTCATTTTATGTAAAGTCATTTTATGTAAAGCCCAGAGTCATGCGAACGCATATTGTAAGTATTAATAAGACATTCTTCTATGCTTCAGAACTGAAACCTTCTCACTGAGTGAGTCCTCTATGAGCTATCTATATCCGGATAACAGGGTGGATTCATAACGTGTTATCAGACCTGGAAATCAAATCTATCCTTAGTTTAGAATAAAGATATAACATCATCAGCATAATCTTTACCTCATGAGGCATTATGTAAGGTTTCATGGTTGCTTATCATCACCGGATATGACACTTTCTAAGTGGTGGGTTCAGAGAAAGCGTTACTAGTCGGTCTGCCATTTTCATTTGTAAGTACACTGAAAATGTAAAAGAAATGACTTGGGGAACCAAAACTTTTTTTTATTCATATAAACATACATGACGCAGACATGAAAACGTACATTACTGCTGTCCCTTTATACTCTGTCTGAGGCCACAGTCCCTCTTTAACGTCACAAGTCCTGTCCTATTATGGCAAACTGATGCTGCCGTTCACAGTGAGCATGTTTATGATCTTCCTGTTCTTGTGTGAACAGCTGATTGGACCTTCTCACCAGCAGCGTAAAAAGAAGTCAGCGAGTGGTTGTCTTTTCCCCTCATTCTTTTCTCAGACTTGTGCTCCATCATTGAACACATCAGAGAGAGCAAACCTGACTCCTTTTTCTGTTGTCCGAGGTCTGGGTTCTGTTCTGAGGTTCACGTTTCAGGTGATTGCTGAGTGAGTGTGAGCTCTCAGAGGTTGTGTTAAGCAGTTTAAACACACAGGCTCTCTGTACTCGATGCGTCTAGTGCAGTTAGGTGTGTTTGGTGTGTTGCAAATACTCATTATTTTCCCCTCAGTCTCTGTGAAGAGGGCTCATTGAAACTACAGAAATCATTCTCACAAGGAAAGCATTACAGAAAAAAAGGACTATTGTCCTGATCCAGAGAGAGGTTTGGGTACAAACCAGGGCGAGTGTAACTAGATTAAAATGCTCCAGAAGAAGTGAAATCTGAGCTCTCCACATGGAAGTAAACACATTTCACTTAATTCATTTAGAGGTTGACTGAGTCATTAAACCATGGGAAACGGTTATGAATGATCAGGTTTCCTCTTCAGTGATGAGAACTGGGAATTCTTCATGAGAAAATGAAAAAAAAAAAAACCATTTTTAATAACTGCTCTTAAACTCATAGAGTAACTCAATAGTAACCTTTACCTGATACTGTTGTGTTAAACCAGGAGATATGTGAGATATTCAATCTCACATCTTTCACAACTGAATTCAGTGTTGTATTTCTGCCATATATAAAATCTTTTGCAGGTCTGTTTTGCTGACTTCCACTTATAAAACGTTTAAGTATTTTCATTGTTGTTCTTGTTGTTGTTTACTCTTACCAGATTCAATTAACAGCTTGTAGGTTGGATATGAGAGCTTTTCAGTGTGGTGTTACTGAAGAGGCTGAAGAAAAGCATGAAAAACCAGAGAGTCTGGTGGAGCTGACTTCAGACAAGGTGGAGAAAACAGACAGTCACACTGTCACACACATGCTGGCTATCTTAAATGATTTATCTGTGCATCCAACGAGTTAAGACTTAAAAGACTCAGTCTGTACTCAGCACTAATGACTGAGATGACACAGTGATGTCAGCACAGCATCACATTATGAACTCAAAGCTCACCTGTCCCTTAGGTATCTCACCTGTCCCTCAGGTATCTCACCTGTCCCCCAGGTGTCTCACCTGTCCCTCAGGTATCTCTCCTGTCCCTCAGGTATCTCTCCTGTCCCTCAGGTGTCTCACCTGTCCCCCAGGTATCTCACCTGTCCCCCAGGTATCTCTCCTGTCCCTCAGGTGTCTCACCTGTCCCCCAGGTGTCTCACATGTCCCTCGGGTATCTCTCCTGTCCCTCAGGTGTCTCACCTGTCCCTCAGGTGTCTCACCTGTCCCTCAGGCGTCTCACCTGTCCCTCAGGTGTCTCACCTGTCCCTCAGGTGTCTCTTCATTCCAGATGATCAGTGGTCAGTTTTCTGCAGTGTTACCTGCTGTGTAAACATCATCAAACTCTGCTTCTGACCAAGGAACATGTTCTCCATTAGGGGGCGACATGGAGGAAATATGTCAGCACGTTCCAGGATCTGGATTTGATCAGGATCTGGATTTGATCAGGATCTGGATTTGTTCAGTATTGTTTTTTATATTCAGACTATTTTCACCTGCAAAAAGCATTTTTAGACCCCTGATTTCTTTGTTCTTCTGCACCATTTTTTTCTTTTCTGCTCCATTTCATACCTTTAATCTGGTCTTGTTTCCTCTGATGTGTTTTTTGAACTTCACCTTTAGTCATCCTGATAAATCCATTCATTCAAAGACGTCAGCTGTCAGAGTTGTTGAGTTTCTGCTGAATGTTCAGAGCTTCAGCTTCATACGAGCAGCCTAAGCACAGTCCAAATGGAGTTTAGTGAGATGTTATTGGATAGACTTTGGTTTGGTTTGTGACCTTGACAGAAAATGTAAAATGTTCACATCATTTTGAACATGATTCATTTCAGTGACATAATTACGTCATTGTAAGGGGAAAGCTGGGCGCCGTATGAAAATGGATCTTGACTTGTTGAGAACCGACAATGCTGAGAACTGACATATTGAAACTGTCAGGAATTCAGTTTTGTTTGTTATTCTTGGAAACAGTAAACAAAAAAGATATCATTCATATTTGTTTGTGTTTGTCAAATGCTGCCACACCTTTTGAAACCCAAATATATATTTTTATACAAATACTTCATGATTGTGTTTGAGATTCTGAGAAATTTTAAAGGGTGTCCAAAAACTTTTCCACCGCCGTTGATATTTTCTTTGTCTTAATTTTTAGTGTACAACACATTGAGCTCACATGTACTGGTGGACAGGACTCTAGATTCAGTATGTCATTCAAAGTCACACTGTCTCCTTGTCTCAGTACACCTTTGTTGTAGACAGGAATGTCAAATATTGTAAAGCTTGAGGAGCAGGTTTTTTTTTTTCTTCTTTTCCAGAACCGGAAAGTAAAAACATCTTAAATACACACTTACTGAAGAAAGAGAGCTGGAGAATGCATCTTCAGAGTCATACCTTCGTGTTAATCATCCCATAGGTGTGTTTATGTTTGACATCAATACCCATCATCAGCAACTTCCTGTGAACTCACAGCACCATCAGCAGCACTTCAAGTAAAGCATGATTTACTGAATACACTCAGACTGAGTCATGGTTAGTTTATGATTTAATCCACTCAGACAAGTTTAGATGAAATCCAAGAAGACCAAACAAAGACCCCGTAAAGAGTTTTAATACATTAAAGCATCACATTTCCTGGTACTGGTTGTGACATTTTCATGTTTTACAGTAATTATAAATTTATCATTATTTGTTCAAACTGAACTCAAACTCTCCCTTCCTTTAATACACACACACCCACACATTTTCTTTCTTTTGTACAAACACACATGAACACACACCCACCCACCCAGCCATAAATATGTAAAGGTGTTACTTGTCCCTCTCTTGTTTGCTGTGCAGCTTCTTGTTCAGGTGCTTCATTGTGATGGAAGCTGTCAGAATGCAACACAGAAACAGAGCAAGGATGGATGAGCAGGCCAACCACAGCTGCCTCTCTCCAAATACCTCCACCACATCATCTCTCCGCCTGGCGTAGTCCTGGAACAGCGCCTCGAGCTGGAACACGGTGCACAGGGACAGAAACAGATGGAAGATCTGGTGACCCTGACCCACAAAGTCACAGTGACCTGGGAAGAAGCGCTCAGGGATGGGACAGGAGAAGAAGAGAGCTGACAGCAGGAAAAAGGTGATCTGAAGGGCATGGAAGAGCAGCGAGGGCTCCTGAGTCCAGGGGATGGTAAACAGGCGATGAGCTACAGGGCTGATGTCCAGCAGGTACGCTAGGCTGGTAGGAATCAGCTGACAGATCTTACGTCCTAAAGGATACGGCCTCTGATACCAGAACTTAGCAAAACAACAGCCTGCACAGGAGAGCCATCCAAAGAACAACGCTCCAGGTAGAAACAACGGCCCGATGAAGCTGTCTCTCCACGCTGACTCAGACGCATAGAAATAATGTCCGAGTGAGCAGCCGTACTGATAAACAGCTACACCTACGTAGTCTAGAAAGAAGAAAAAGTAGTGTGCCTGTTCGGAGTGAGACTGCAGCAGATGAGCTGCAACGCTGAAGGACAGATAAGTGAGGGCAGAGATCAGGAAGACACTGAGAGGTAGAGAAGCTGCAGTAAAGGTGAACCCCAGGGTACCAGCGTTGGCCCACCAACGGAGCAGCAGCACAGGACCTGCCAACAAGTGGGTCCAAACGTTAAGGGACTCATTGTGTCGCTGAAAGAGGCTGAGGAGGTAGCAGCGCCAGTCCTGGTGGATCGGACGGTACCCGGACAAGATGTAGGGCTCTCTGAACAGGCTGGGGACCTGGGAGGCTGCAACGGTTGGACTCGGCGACTGAAAGGAAGAAGGTATGAGGTCTGAGAGGCGGGGCAGGCGGCACCAGTGCTTGATGCTCAGGGTCAAGGTGTTAAGCTGCTGCAGAATGTCACCCAACATAGCTCGGTGAGAGGCAGACGGGGGGGAGGACTGCTGCATGAACACACGGGAGACAAAAACTGACATCAGTCTTTACAGGAGACCAAAGTGCAGGATGAGCTTCTTGCTATATGTAAGAGGCATTACACATCAATAAGTACAATTAGTAAAACAGTCCACTCTCTAATAACTTTACCTGCAGACACCTGGCAAAAGCCTACACTGTCATTAAACAGATACACACACACACACACACACACAACAGACCAAAGCATGCTTCACAATCCAGCTCAGTCTTTACTATGTATTGTCATAAACACAACTATAAAACAGGTATGCAGTCAAACCTGAAGCCAGCACCCTACTGCTCTCTCTGTCATTGACACACACACACACACACACACACACACACACACACACACACACACACACACACACACACACACAAATAAGTAACTGTTATCACCATGGAAAAGGGGCTCATGGGAGTCAACACAGGAAACCATTGAAAACACTCCCCTCCAACCAGGTGACATGAAGATCTACGGCTCTGAATGATTTCAAATAGGAGTTTTTAAGACAAATAGCTATCATTTATATTTTGATGCTTTTAAAAAATGCATCTCAGACCTTTTGTTTGTCCAGTTTCAACACACACACACACACACACACACACACACACACACACACACACACACACACACACACACACACACACAAAACAAACATTTATTTCAGATGTAAAAGCAGCTTTAGGATGACTGATCCCTGTCCAAACGGACACACACTGTGGAGTGTGATTTGTGATCAAGAACCAAGGACGAACACGCTCACCTGCTTGTGTCCACGGAACACCTGTGGCTCCTGAGGTCTCCTCTCTTGAAAACAGAGAACAGATGGCTCATTGATCAGCAGGCTCCACACTCAGAGAAAGAGCACGGACTAAGTTTACAGAAACATGTTGGGTGTGATGGGTAGATTCCGGAGGCTGCGGAGGGGGGTGGGGGGAGAACGGCACGAATCCAGTTGACCAGGCGACCCGAGCGACTAAAGGTGTGGACACGCCCCTTGACACGCCCCCAGATGCACCCCTTACCTTACCGACCTCACGGCTGACAATTTAAAACCTGTTTGTACATTTCTTTGACATTCTGTGCAACATTTGTTTGTTAACAGATAAGGGTAATAGATATGATTTTCTTTTTAAGAAAAAACTAAGTAAGAGCATCAAATATATAAGAATTACTGGCAAATTAATCTCTTTTAAAATGAACAGACAATTTCCAGAGAGGCCGGCATATATTCAGAACTGAACGACTCATATGTGAAAAGTTGTGGAAGTCCGTTTCCGCTTGGTCAGAAATAAAGTGATAAATGAAAATACATAAACAAACAAACAAACAAACAAACAAACAAACAAACAAACAAACAAACAAACAGAAAACAAACAAAAAAAAACAAATCAATCAATAAATCAATAAATCAAAAGAAAAGGACTCTTGAAAATGTACTTAACCCAGTGAAAAGGGCTCGGCATTTCCCCCCTCATTTTTCAAATCAGTACCTCAGAATTTAACTATGATTGCAGTATCATTAACTTTATATCTCGAATGAAAACTCGTAACTTTCTCTTTTTAATCAAAAATTTGACTGTCATTCTTCAAAATTTGATTTTTTTTACCTAATGATTTGAGTTTTTATCTAATATCTTTTTATCTATATAATCTAATATTTAATCATTTCGACTTTTAATGCATTATTTTTACTTAAACTTTATATTTTTTAAAACTTTTTTCAGTATCTTTTAATTTTGACTTTTTGTCTGTTCATTTGGACTTTCTTTTTTACTTCTACTTTTATCTCATAGTTTCAACAATCTCATACTTTTTAATAATTAACCCATAATGTTAACATTTAATCTCATAATTTCAACCGAGTACCTTCATTCTACACCATATCCTTGATTTTCAACTTTCTGTCTCATGATTTAAATTTTTTTTCTTTTTTTTTTTTCATAATTTAATCCTATCACTATTATTATTGCCATTTATCTGAAATTTAGACATTTTATCGCATAACTTTGACAGTGTACCATGTTATTTTGAGTTCTTATGAGGGCGAGGTTATTGTTTGTTATTGGAGAAATGCTCTCTCTCTCTCTCTCTCTCTCTCTCTCTCTCTCTCTCTCTCTCTCTCTCTCTCTCTCTCTCTCTCTCTACAAATTTAAACAATGTGGAATTGAGATCTTATATAGAAAGTATTATGGCTGGTCTTGTAGTTTGTATTCCTCTCCAGTGTCCAGACGTTTCCTTGCCTTTTCGGTTCTCATGACTGCCATCTCGTGGAAATATTTTTGTATTAAATTTTTGAGGCAACCGCAGTTTCCTGGTTTTTTAAAGCCCGCCTCTTCCTGTTCGGTTTTCGCGCGAGTTCTGGACAAAGGCGGGGCGTCGTGCTGTCAGGTTGGATTCCATTGGACCGTTCTTTAGTTACCCGCCGACTATGCAAAGTTGAACGCGCAAATTTGACCAATCGTGTGTTACGTTCTATCCTCCTCGGCACGCAGTGGCGCGAAAAGTTCTCAGTTGTGACGCCGGTTGTTGTACAGCTCACATCGTCGGAGTCTGTTCCATACTTACTGACAGTTTTTGAAATAAATTAAAGAACCATCTTACAATGGCAACCGACGTCGTAGATGACCAGGAGATGAGAGAGGCCCAGAGGGATTACCTGGACTTTCTGGACGACGATGTGAGTCTGAGTTTAAATCTGCTTAGTTATGTTGTAAGGGGATGCATTGAGAAACCATGCGGTCAAAACAAAAGAACGGCACGTCTCAGAATTTAAGTCTACAGAATTAAATGATATTGATGTGAACATGCAGCAAGTTTTTACGAAGCTTGGTTCAGCAGGTGCTTTTTTTGTCGAGCATTGTGTTTTGTCTCATTAGCCACAATCCTGGCCTGTTCGTGTGAAACCAGAGATGTCAGAATCAAATGGTCCTTTTTTCTTGTTAATTTACGCAGCAAGATCAGGGGGTGTACCAGAGCAAGGTCCGGGACATGATCAGTGATAATAAAGCTCGACTCATCGTCAACATCAACGACCTGAGGAGACGCAACGAGGCCCGGGCTGCAAAGTAAGGAGGACACAGCTTACAGCCAAACACTATAACCTGATCCAAGAGCAGCTGGCTCCTTTTCAACCTGTGGTTCCTGTGACAAAGTTTATTATTGAAAGTTAATGAAACAATCTTAAATACTGTAGATACGCGGTTTGGCCAGTTAAACCAGTCGTGGTTTTCAGATTTTGATATGTTCCTCTGAGAGTATGAAAAGGTTCATGATGTAAATGTGTTTCTGGTCTCTTCCAGGCTCATGAGTAATGCCTTCGTAGAGCTGCTCGCCTTTCAGCGGGCTCTGAAGGATCTCGTGGCCTCAGTGGATGCCACCTACGCCAAGCAGTTTGAGGAGTTCTTCATTGGCCTGGAGGGAAGCTTCGGCACCAGACACGTCACCCCAAGAACCCTGACGTCCCGTCTGCTGGGCAGCATGGTGTGCGTGGAGGGCATCATCACAAAGTGTGGGTGGATTTATTTGATTGAATTATGTATAAACAATCATAGATAAATCTCACTGTCTTGATTAAAATCTCATTCTTTGTATCTGATTCCTCTCTTAACGTCGTTTTACAGGTTCTCTGGTGCGCCCCAAAGTGGTGCGTAGCGTCCACTACTGCCCAGCCACCAAGAAGACGATGGAGCGGAAGTACACGGACATGACCTCATTGGATGCTTTCCCCTCCAGTGCCGTCTACCCCACAAAGGTAACCATCTTTCTAACAAGTTTATTTTCCAAGTGAGTGTTGATTATCTCGTCACGTTTCACCATGTGACTCACTTTCTCTACAGGATGAGGAGAACAACCCTCTGGAGACTGAGTTTGGCCTCTCAATCTACAAGGACCACCAGACCATTACGGTCCAGGAGATGCCAGAGAAAGCCCCTGCAGGCCAGCTGCCCCGCTCTGTGGACATCATTCTGGACAACGACCTGGTGGACGTGGTCAAACCTGGGGACAGGGTGCAGGCTGTTGGAACGTACCGCTGCCTCCCTGGAAAGAAGGGAGGGTTCACCTCCGGCACGTTTAGGTGAGAGAGGATGACATCATCACATGTTCTTAGTATGTTCACTGCTGGAGAGGTGAAGTTCACTCTCTGTTTGTTTTTCTTTATGAAGAACAATCATGATAGCCTGCCACGTCAAGCAGATGAGCAAAGAAGTGTCCCCTCATTTCTCTGCTGGAGATGTGGCCAAAATCAGGAACTTCAGGAAAACTCGCTCCAAGGTAAGACTCAGACCCTGCTGGATAAAACAAACTAACCCTGAGGACCCCTACCAGTGCTGCTGCTGCTGTCTGCTGTCTGCTGGCAGTGCTAGGGTTACACTTACCTTCCCTCTAAGGAGGATTAGGGCCAAGTTATTTTACAAGAATAAAGTCATAGATTAATGAGAAAAAGTCTTAAATTTACAAAAAATAAGGTCATGAATTTACAAGAATAAAGTCAAAACCTTACCAAAAATAAATTTATAAAAATAAAGTTATAAATTTACAAAAATAAATTAATGAATTTACAAAAATAGTCATGAATTTACAAAAATAAAGTCATGAATTTACAAAAATAAGGTTTGAATTTACAAGAATAAAGTCAAAAACTTACAAAAAATAAAGTTATAAATTTAAAAAAATAAAGCTATGAATTTACAAAAATAAAGTCATGAATTTACAAAAATAAAGTCATGAATTTACAAAAATAAGTGTCATGAATTTACAAAAATAAGTGTCATGAATTAAAAAAAATAAAGTCATTAATTAACAAAAATTAAGTCATGAATTTACAAAAAGTAAGTCACAAAACTCATATTTACAAGAAAGTCATAAATGAACAAGGAAAAAGTCATAGAGTTG
This sequence comes from Labroides dimidiatus, assembly GCA_030710495.1. NCBI lineage: Eukaryota > Metazoa > Chordata > Actinopteri > Labriformes > Labridae > Labroides > Labroides dimidiatus. Next base: position 25,644,056 of record CM061158.1, read on the forward strand.
AGAGTTAAATTTACAAAAAAAATCATGAATTTACAAGGAAAAAGTTCCAGATTAACAAGAATAAAGTCATAGATTTGAGATTAAATTCATGAACTCTTTAATTCATGTTTAAAAAACAACCTTTATTCTGAAAGGTTGTTTTCTATGAGCGTCCATCCGTCCTCCTCCTTTGGAGGATGGAGTGAGAGCGTCTTCTTGATGAAGCTGTGTTGAGTTCCAGCTTTGACAAACACTCTTCTTAATATCTCTGCTGATAGTTTGTTAGAGAACCTGGAGCTTTCTGATGAAGGCAGCTGAAACACGTAGCACCGTAGGCTACCACACTACGACGGAGGATTAGAGCCAAGTTCAAGCCTAAACTAAAGAAGAACTTCACAAGATGCTCCGTGTTCCTCATTTCTGTACAGGCAGCTGCTGCTCTTCAGACAGACGAGATACAGAATAAAGAACCAGATTATTCTAACAAATTTAGCAGATTACTCTCATAAAATTGACTTTATTCTGGTAAATTTACTTTTTCTTTTCTAACATGGTCCGTATCCTCTGTCATATCTCATTAACTGACCATTAATCTCTTTTATTTTGAAGGATGTATTCGAGCAGCTGTCACGATCCCTGGCTCCCAGTATCCACGGCCATGAGTACATTAAGAAGGCCATCCTGTGTATGCTGCTGGGCGGTGTGGAGAAGGTGCTGGAGAACGGATCACGCATCAGAGGAGACATTAACATCCTCCTGATTGGTACCAGAGATTATTTCTGCTTCACATGATTTATTTTGCTGATGTTGCTGCTGGGAATGATTAATTTTTGAGTCTTCATTCTTGTCCACCAGGTGATCCGTCAGTAGCAAAGTCCCAGCTGCTGCGTTATGTCCTTCACACAGCGCCCAGAGCCATCCCCACCACTGGCAGAGGCTCCTCTGGAGTCGGTCTGACTGCTGCGGTCACCACAGACCAGGAGACCGGTACGATGCACTATTTTTGTTTGTTTAATGATACCTTAAGTACACCTGAGGCCAGGCCAGGTCAGGGCAGAACATCTGGCCCTAAACAAATGCACCATCAGATGAAAGATCAAATAAACACAGGTCTTTATAAACAGCTGTTAGAAGAGGCTCTAAATCAGGGCCCAGCTCAGTCTTCTAGTGTTTCCTGACCTCACCAGGCTCACTCATCTCCCCTCAGGTGAGCGTCGTCTGGAAGCAGGAGCCATGGTCCTGGCTGACCGCGGCGTCGTGTGCATTGATGAGTTTGACAAAATGTCTGACATGGATCGCACAGCCATCCACGAGGTCATGGAACAAGGCAGAGTGACCATCGCCAAGGCCGGCATCCACGCCCGCCTGAACGCCCGCTGCTCCGTGCTGGCAGCTGCTAACCCGGTCTACGGCAGGGTGAGTGACTCATCTTAAGAGATGGTTGGTCTAATTCATCACCACAAGTATGATAAGGATCTCTCTGAACATGTCACATGTGTTCTTTGCAGTATGATCAGTATAAAACCCCGATGGAAAACATCGGCCTCCAGGATTCCCTGCTGTCACGTTTCGACCTCCTGTTCATCGTGCTGGATCAGATGGACCCTGAGCAGGACCGGGAGATCTCCGAACACGTGCTGAGGATGCACCGCTACAGGGACCCTCGTGAGCAGGAGGGAGCAGGTCGGTGTTGATGTGGTTAATGAGAATGCTGATGATAAATGTTAGTCAACGATCTGATTTTCCACAATGAGGCTAAAATAATTCACTTCTGATGAAAATCTTTTGCTCTTTACTGTGTAAAGTTTGTCCCTTCAGCATCAAAGTGACCTGAACGTTCGTTCTCATTCACCTCCATAGCTGCAGCTTGTTGGAGACTCAATAACTGTGGTTCTTTGGCTCATCGATGTGGTTCATGATATTCACTCTTTCATTACTTTGAATGAGTTTGTCTCCTCTTCTCAAAACTCTAAGGTCTCATTCTTCCTCACCATGTTGAACATGTGCAGAAGTAAGAATAAATCCTTTAAGCAGCATATTCAGGAGCATACTTACGACTAACATGTTTACATGACCCAGTGTTTGGGCTGATACAGGCATGTTCCAGGGTCCCATTCAGGTTTATAATCATCAGAAGATCATCTTAATGTGGTTATGACAGTTTCACACACACACAGGCATGTGAACATAGTCATTGATGAGACTAAAATGATCATGGTGGACCGTCAGACATTTAAAATCATGTATGGAGTTAAATTAGTGCCAAAACCTCACAAACACAAAAACTGAGGACAGCATCACTCGCCCTGGACTGCGCAAAATCACTGCAGCATGAGCAGCCAACAGGTGAGTTTGGGACCGTGATTTTGCGCGGTCCAGGGCGAGTGATGCTGTCCTCTTTCCTGGCCTCCTCGCCGTATCTATGATGTAGATCTATGATCTTAAACAGCATCAACAGTGCCACCTGCTGTTGTGGTGTGCACACTGCAGAACATTGCTTGAGTCGTGTGCTGGCGTTCATGAATAAATCTAAGTCCTGCGGATGCGGATCAGAACGGCGGAAAGTTACTGACAAAAGTCACATGACGTGGTAGAATCATGTCAAAACTGTTTCTCCTACTTGCAGATTTTTTTTTGAACTCGAGAAGAAAAAAATTAAATCTTGAACAATATTTTTTTTTGTGCTTGAAAGATTTTATTTTTGCGCCTCAAGGATATTTTCATTGAAGTGAAAATACATTTTTCTGTATTTGTGAAGCAAGATGTATTTGTTGGAGAGACATTTTTTTTCATTAATCAAACTAAATACATTAGTTGTGAATTATGTTTTGCTTTTGCAAATCACACTAAGTTTGTTTGTGAATCACTGGCTGCAAATAAAATACAGTTTTTGTGTTTGTGAGGTTTTGGCACTAATTTAACTCCATAGTAACGACCTTCCCTTATTTTAGAGATCAGCACAGCAGCTTCACACTGTAAAGAGACCAGAATGAGAATATTTTTTTCCAGGATCAGTCTCCTGAAACAGACTCTAACCAAAATTTACTGTTTAAAGAAACTTTTTTTATTGAAATTCTGAGAAAACCATTGAAATAACAGACTATTTTCATTTTGTCTGTAAATTCAGTCACTAAGATCTGTATTTCAGATGTAATCCTAATGAGAGCTCTGATAATGATGCTTTTGTTACGTTAAGCATGTCAAATGTTAGACCCCGATTATAAGACAACCCCACTTTTTCCACATTAGTTTTAATGAAAAAAACAACCTTGTCTTATATTAGTCAAAGTCAACTTTATTGTCAAATATGCTATACATGCTCGACACAGCATAAATGAAATTTCAGTCCTCTCAGACCCACGGTGCTGCAGGGTAATAAAAAAAGTTACAATAACTAAGCTAAATAAGACTACCTTGAAAATAGAGACTACCTTAAATAAAGACTACCTTAAATACTACAATTCAGGGTCAGTACGGCATTACAGTCAGATCTCACACAAGAGGAAGTGCTCCCAGAGAGAAATGATGATTTAACAGCCTGGTACAACCCTAATACCAGTCTCTGATTGGCTACAGAAAAATCTAAAAAAATAAAAAATAAACGTTTTGATCAAAACTATGAGGTTAGAAAACTAGAACATGAATCAACACTAACAGGTATTTTTGTCAAAAGACTGAAAAAGCTACAAAATGAAGCCTGGTGCTGGTTTGTTCCTCAGGATTGTGTGTAGTTTGATATACAGTGCCTTGAGAAAGTACACTGACCAAAACTTCCAACGCAACACTTTGGTTTATTGCAACACATGTAATTTTCTTACGTTAAATTTAACAATACATAACAAATATTAAGATTCAAATCAAAAACACAGTTTCAGAGTCAGGAACAAGGAACAGGCCAATCAAGACACTGAACATTATTCTGCCTCAGGTAGTCCTGACAGACTCTGGCGACATGTGGTCTCGTGTCATCCTGTTGCAGCGTTAGGCAATAGTGATAGACAAGTGGAACTGCGACAGGGGTCCGGATTTCGTTACAGGAATGGGCCGCACTGAGGTTTCAATCTATGAAAATGAGGTCTGTCTTGTGTCTATTGCTTATTCCAGCCCAAACCTTTACACTGGGTCCACCCCAGTGGTCATGCTGCAGGATGGTAGCATCAGCATAATGTTCCCATTGCCCACGCCAAACACGCTGTTCCGTTTGCCACACTCAAGTTAAACCTCGATTCATCGGAGAAGAGCACCCTGTTCCACCTGTGAGCATTCCAGCCCAAATGTGCCCGTGACTATCGCAGATGGGCGTGGCGACACACAGGAGTCAACACCACACCATGGCAGGGACGCCTTGTGCAAGTCAGCTTCACGCAGGTGGTTGTGTACAGTTTGATCGCTAATCAGGTTCTGGAGACAGCCTCTGGTCTGAGCAGCAGTTACTGGAGCTGGCAAGAAGCGATTGCGCAGGTGCTGGAGGTGAATATAGCGATCCTGCTGAGGGGTGGTGACACGTGGTCTGGGGGCACGTGGTCGATCTCTGGTGCTTCCTGTTTCATTATGTCAGCTCCAGAGACGTGATATGGTCGACACGTGGACGCCAAGGTTCCTTGCAACCTGTCTTTGCAACATTCCACCAGTAAGCATACCAACGGCTCGCTCTCACTGATTTTGACCTAGGCACAGCATGGTCACACGTTGACCCAGGACAATGCACAGGAATATTAAAGTTGCCCATTGCTATAGCTATTTATTGACCAAATTATGGAAGGATTGGTCAAAGAGTTCTACTCAACCTGATGGGATAGGCAAAATTCTAAACAATGTGCAATCAAGCGGAACGAGCTGCCCACACGACAAAATCAAAACAATTTTCTGAGCTTTTTATTTGTTGTTGATGTATCATGACTCAAAACCAATATTCCATTTTATGTACACCAAATATTTCAAAATTGTATGTGTTGCATTGGAAGTTTTGGTCAGTGTATATGGCCCCCTTGAACCTTGCAACCTTTCGCCACATTTCAGGCTTCAAACATAAAGATATAAAATTTAAATTTTTTGTCAAGAATCAACAACAAGTGGGACACGATCGTGAAGTGGAACAAGATTTATTGGATAATTTAACCTTTTTTAACAAATAAAAAACTGAAAAGTGGGGCGTGCAACATTATTCGGCCCCCTTGCATTAATACTTGGTAGCGCCACCTTTTGCTCCAATTACAGCTGCAAGTCGCTTGGGGTATGTTTCTATCAGTTTTGCACATCGAGAGACTGAAATTCTTGCCCATTCTTCCTTGCAAAACAGCTCGAGCGCAGTGAGGTTGGATGGAGAGCGTTTGTGAACAGCAGTCTTCAGCTCTTTCCACAGATTCTCGATTGGATTCAGGTCTGGACTTTGACTTGGCCATTCTAACACCTGGATAGATTTGGCTTTATGTTTTGGATCATTGTCCTGTTGGAAGATAAATCTCCGTCCCAGTCTCAGGTCTTGTGCAGACTCCAACAGGTTTTCTTCCAGAATGGTCCTGTATTTGGCTCCATCCATCTTCCCGTCAATTTGAACCATCTTCCCTGTCCCTGCTGAAGAAAAGCAGGCCCAAACCATGATGCTGCCACCACCATGTTTGACAGTGGGGATGGTGTGTTCAGGGTGATGAGCTGTGTTGCTTTTACGCCAAACATATCGTTTTGCATTGTGGCCAAAAAGTTTGATTTTGGTTTCATCTGACCAGAGCACCTTCTTCCACATGTTTGGTGTGTCTCCCAGGTGGCTTGTGGCAAACTTTAAACGAGACTTTTCATGGATATCTTTGAGAAATGTCTTTCTTCTTGCCACTCTTCCATAAAGGCCAGATTTGTGAAGTGTACGACTGATTGTTGTCCTATGGACAGACTCTCCCACCTCAGCTGTAGATCTCTGCAGTTCATCCAGAGTGATCATGGGCCTCTTGGCTGCATCTCTGATCAGTTTTCTCCTTGTTTGAGATGAAAGTTTGGAGGGACAGCCGGGTCTTGGTAGATTTGCAGTGGTCTGATACTCCTTCCATTTCAATATGATTGCTTGCACAGTGCTCCTTGAGATGTTTAAAGCTTGGGAAATCTTTTTGTATCCAAATCCGGCTTTAAACTTCTCCACAACAGTATCTGGGACCTGCCTGGTGTGTTCCTTGGTCTTCATGATGCTCTCTGCACTTTAAACAGAACCCTGAGACTATCACAGAGCAGGTGCATTTATACGGAGACTTGATTACACACAGGTGGATTCTATTTATCATCATCAGTCATTTAGGACAACATTGGATCATTCAGAGATCCTCACTGAACTTCTGGAGTGAGTTTGCTGCACTGAAAGTAAAGGGGCCGAATAATGTTGCACGCCCTACTTTTCAGTTTTTTATTTGGTAAAAAAGTTTAAATTATCCAATAAATTTCGTTCCACTTCACGATTGTGTCCCACTTGTTGATTCTTGACAAAAAATTTAAATTTTTAATTTTTTTAAAATCTTTATGTTTGAAGCCTGAAATGTGGCGAAAGGTTGCAAGGTTCAAGGGGGCTGAATACTTTCGCAAGGCACTGTAAATAGTTCTTTTAAAGAGTCTGAAACGATGACTTCTCTCGCTCTCTGTGTTTCAGCCATGTCTCTGGGAGGCTCAGTGGACGTTTTGGCCACAGAGGACCCAGACGCAGTGGCAGAGGAGCAGGAGGAGCTGCAGATCTACGAGAAGCACAACAACCTGCTGCACGGAAACAAGAGAAAGAAGTATGGAGTCAAACTACCACAGCTGAACTCCAGAGATATGTGCTGCTGTATCATCCCCTTTAGAGTGAAGGAAATTAAACAATACTTCCTCTGCTTCAGGGAAAAAATCATCAGCAAGGAGTTCATGAGGAAGTACATTCACATCGCCAAGGCTGTGACACCTGTGCTGACGGAGGAGGCGGCCAAACACATCGCAGAGGAGTACTCCAGGCTGAGGAGCCAGGAGCAGATGGGAGCCGACCTCGCCCGGGTGAGGAGAAGCGAACACATTTCTCTGAATCAAAGAGGTCATCAAACATGCATCCATTGGTTAATAGGTCTGTTTTGTTTTTTTGTCTCCTCAGACCTCTCCAGTGACGGCCCGTACCCTGGAGACCATGATCCGTCTGTCCACAGCACACGCTAAAGCCCGATTGAGCAAAGCTGTGGAGCTGGAGGACTCTGAGGTTGCTGTGGAGCTCGTTCAGTTCGCCTACTTCAAAAAGGTCAGCAGTGCTTCACCTGCCGAGGGTTCAGGCTGCAAAATTTAAGTGAAGCCGATCTTGAGTTGTTTGGTGTCGTCTGCAGGTTTTGGAGAAAGAGAAGAAACGTTCTAGAAAGGATCAGGACTCTGGTTCAGAGGAGGAGGAGGAGGAGGAGGAGTCCACTCAGCCGTCACAAAGAAGCTCAAGAAAGAGGTAAAAACACACATCGGTTAAAACACTCAGGAATGATTTGAGGGCCTTTAAAAATACAGTCACAGCTTCTTCTGCTGCTGTTTAAAAGATGAACCTGTGCGTCCTACAGGGGGCGCCCTGGCTCTCAGGGCAGTGAGCCCTACAGTCCGTATGACTTCAGTGAAAACCAGGAGGTCCCAGAGAGTGAGTGCTGCACACTGATGAAACTGGAATTTGCTCATAAAATAACTTTTTTCTTTGGTTTGAATGCATTTTAGGGGATGTAAAAGTTCACATTTCCTTTCTTTTATTTATTTTTTTAACTGTCCCCCCCTTATAGTTCAGTCTGGCACCCCGAAACCAGCCAAAGTACCTCGGGACGAAGAGGAGGCCATGGATGCCACACCACAGAAGGAAGGCGCTGAGCTCTCTGCAGAGAGGTCAGTGAAGGAGTCACACAGATTAAAGGGTCTGAGCTCAGGATGTTTAAAAAAATGTCTGTCAGCGATGAGGGAATATTTCTGAAACAGGTGGCAAGAAAAGGAAATGTGATGACTTATTAAAATTCATTCTTAAAGTGTGATAAGTAAGGGTGAAGTCAGACGTTCGGTTCTTCCCTCATCCAGGAAGAGTCATTGTTTCATCCAAATTCACTGCAGGATTGAAGTTAATCTAGATAAGTGTTCATCAACATCAAGCTGTTTATCCAGCAGTGTTCCCAGTAACTACATGGTTCAACAAAGTTATAATGACTGCACTGCAATGTTAGACCAGTAGAGGGCAGTAAGATAACAACGAAGGCCTTTCAGCAAAAATGACACCATGGAAGGAGAAGACAGGCTGACATCTTTGTGTGCAGCACCACAGTTAGCCTGTTAGCATGGAGGAGAGTCAGCCTGTGCAGGTTCCTGTCATGTTTTATAAATAAATATCATGAGGCTTCCTGTTAAATAAAAGAAGAAGGTACAGACCTGATCCAGAGGGATGTCTCTCACCTGTTTCAGAGTGTTGAGTCCTGTTTTTGTTCTGCGCCCTGCTCTCCTTCTCCTGTGCTGTGTGCTTCCCCACAAGCAGGTCCTCCACATCCATCATAACCCGGATCATTTCTTGTGCGCCCATCACACACTTTGCAAATCACTATCTGTGGGTTTTTCTCAGATATACTGAAATACCTCGGCCCTTATCCAGACAAGAGCGTGCCGGCTGCAGTTGTTGCTTGTGTCATCACAACATGCTGTTTGGCCGTGTTGTTTTGGTGACGAGTCTTTCAGACTAAAAATGCACTTTAGGGCTGTTTTCGGTGGCTGAATTTTTCGGTATGTCCCTGGTCCAGACATGACAGGCAGTGCACGCTGATGCTCGCTACTACAACAAAACCCTCCAACACCGAGCTGACTTCATGTAGCAGATCAAAGTTCTGACCGTGGCTGACACTGAAATGACACAGACGCCAAACTACACCTGTGTTTCAGGATTCAGATTAATACTAACATTAAAAACAAGTCTGCTCAACTTTTTTTGTCTGACTGACTAAAGATATAATAATTCTTAGATCATTGTGTTTGTTTGTTAAAGGAGGGGTTTTTCACTTTAATCAACGCCAGACTGTTGAGTATGTGTATTAGTATAAATACCTTGGGACAGTCATTGATAATAAACTAAACTTTGAGGTGAACTGTGAAGCAGAGTGCAGAAAGGGTCAGCAGCGCCTGCATTGTTTAAGGAAACTCTTGTTCTTTCATAGTGACCAAGTCTTCATGACCTTGTTTTATCCTGCTCTTACTGAGTCTGTTTGCTCCTTGTCTTTGGTGTTATGGTTCAGTAACACATCTCTAAGAGAGAAATTTCTTGAACCAAATAGATAAATGGTCCATCGGCTGATTGGTGAGTCACAGTCTTACCCAGCATCCCTGTACACCAGACGGGTACAGAGGATTGCTACCTCAGTTTTAAACAATGACTCCCATCCTTTGAACAAAGAGTTTCAGACATACCCGTTTATTTATTAGCATTATTTATCTGGTCTTATCATGGCTTTTATCTTGGTTTCATCATTATTGCTTTTACCTTGAGTTTTGCTTGGTTTTTATTTTTGCATGGTACAATTTTATTTATTTGTTAATTAATTTTTCTAGATGTATAATTAACTCTTCATTTATTTATGGCTGGTGGAACCGGAGTACTTTTTTAATCATGTTTTAGTGTCCTAATAGTGTGTCAGTTCTGACTCTTCATGTTGGGTCTTGTGTTGCTGTTTGCTCCTCTTTCTGTAAAACAAATCTACAGGTACAAATAAAGTAACCTAACCTTCTCCCCCCGTCGGTAAAAAATTCAAACACTCTGTTAAAAGGTTAGGACTAATCTAATCTAATCTGTTTGGGATGAAGCAGTGTTTCAGTCTGTTAGCAGGTAAAGTATGACTCATTATAAAATCTGTCCCATGTCCTCCATCAGGATGAAGGAGTTCAAGTCGTCCCTGTTCGCCGTCTTCCAGTCCGTTCATGCTCAGTCAGTGAAGATGCAGACCCTGATGGACAGCATCAACAAGGACCTTCAGAAGCCCTTCACACAGTCCGAGGTCGGGTCAGCTTTGGCCCGCATGCAGGATGACAACCAGGTCATGGTGGCTGATGACATCATCTTCCTCATCTGAGAGTGGAGGTCATGACCTTTTCCTTCTGTTAACTTCACAGACTGACAGAAAGGAGAGTTTAGAACCTCGTGTACATATTTACAGTTTCTGAGTTCATCTCTCCTGCTTTCATTTCTCTCTGTTTGAAGCTCAGCTGTCGGATCATAAACAATAAATATTAACTTCTCCATGTTCTCTGATCTGAAGCAGAATCTGCCATAAACTAACGAGAGGATTTTATCATTTCTGCACTCTTCTGTTCAGTGGTTATAATGTTGGGATAATCTGCTGGTGTAACTCATGAACATCTGACTGTATCCAGTGGTTTATTGGCACTTGTGTGGTCTGAATTTGTAAATAGCAACAGACTTATTTGAAATTGTTAAACTGTAGTTAAAAAAAAAAAGCGTATTAAACATTTTTGTAAAGACTGCTGGTTCCAAACGTGCTTTTTCTCCAGATTTAATCTGTAATCCACCCTGGTCCTGCTCTATGTGTAAGGTTGAAGTATCTGATCTTTCTGCTGAGTGTGACGATAAAGCCATGCATCTGCCCCAGACGAGGAGCAGAAAACCGCTGCTCTCTTTCAAAACCGAACACATGAACTCTCAACACCCACGAGTGACTCATATCACACATCAGATCAAAGGCCACAGACCCAGGTTTCTTCGAGTCCTTCAGCCCTGCGCAGACTGTTTGGTTAGGCTCGATTAGAGATGTTTGAAAGACCAGAGATGAGCATGACATGCCTCTTCATAAACAGCCTCCTGTCATGATGCACACCTGATCAAAATACACTCAATAAGTCAGGGATATTGTGAGGTCCTCAGTGGATTTCATACAGCAGGTTTGTTTCACTTCAGTGATTTTTGGGATAGGGAGGCAATTGTATCAGGGTGATAGACACACCTCATTTAGTGTTTTCCATGTAATGGTCTCACTGTGTACAGTGCACCTTACATATTGGGGCCAATACCAAAAAATACAGAAAGACAACCCTTTACAATGTGGCATCAGTTTCAACATTCTGGGGGTATAAAAAGCTGGTATTGTCAGTAAGTCATTCCCAGTTCATCATTCAAGCAGCCATGAACACACAACGTCACTTAACGGACGAGCAGCACCACCTGGCTATAGTGCGCCTTCAGGACGGTAGCAGGCAGTCAGATGTTGCTTGTGAACTTGGTGAGTCTCAAAGTGTCATCAGAAGACTTGAAGCAAGACACAGAACTACTGGCAGTGTTGGTGACAGACCCAGGAGTGATGGACCGCAATCATTACGTTTTCATGCATGCATCAGTCCAGGTAAGGTCTTAGCTTGATTGTAGAGTCACAGCGAGGGGGTCTAGTTTTGTCTGTGTATTCATGCAGAGAAGAAAATCAGACTTCTGTCCAGGAACGTCTCACTCTGCTTTAATAGATGGCACTGTGTCTGTTTTTGATAAGTAAAGCTGTGTGTGTATTAAACTAGTTTTGGTTCACCTGAAGAGAAAACAACATTCTAACAACGATGGCTGAGATGGATGGAGCTGCAGCTCTTCATGTGTTTATTTATGTGTGTGTCATGTTGTTGTTATTTTTTTGTTGTTGTTGTGTTGTGTTGGCGCTGTAGACTTCATGAGCACGCAATACTATTTATCATGGTCACCTACTTCCTCATCCGGCTGAACGCTGAGGATTACCGAGACCTGTCAAATCAAACCACAGCCTGATAGCAACCGCATTCTCTAGGTGTGTCAATCAACCTATACTCAGTCCGTATTCAGTCCAGCTAAGCTGTTTACATGCATTTTAATAGTCCGATCTCACGCTGACTAAGCTCATAGTCTGATTTCTGAAGTTGCATGTAAATGTACTGAATGATGACCAGTACCTAAGGACCTATGCACTTAGACACTGTTATGCAACTGCCACACAGCTGCAGGCCTGTTTACGAGAAGTGAGGGGTACCAGGGTTTCCAGACAAACCATTCACAACCGACTCCACCGCTTTGGATTAAAGCCAGACAACTGCTGAAGGTGACTCCACTGACACCAAGACACTGCTGTGACCATTTTGCAGTGGGCACAAGATCATGTGACCTGGACAATGCAGCAGTGGTCTACTGTCCTGTTCACTGATGAATGTTGGGTCACCTTGCACAGAAATGATGGTCGTCAGTGTTGCAGTAGAAGGCAAGGTGAGCGATACGACGAGGTCAGCATGGTCCCCAGGGTTGGCCTCGGTGGAGGAGGAGCAATAGTCTGGGCAGACATCACCAGTCAGCTCAAAACAGATTTGGTGATTGTTGATGGCTCAGTCACTGCATGTTCTTACCTCAGAGACATCATAGAACCATCATCATCCCCCAGTTCCACCAGCACACCCCCAACTTTCTGTTCATGGAGCTGACTGCAGCCCAATAACCATCAGACGGCGTCTGAGAGAGAAGAGCTTTAAGAAGAAAAAACCTCTTCAAAGGCCTCGCCTCCTTCAACACCACAAAATGACCTGTTTGGACTTTGAAGAGAGCAGCAAACATGGGACACTGAAAGGAGGAAGAAAGTTTGATTCTCTGAGGAGAAAAAATGTCACCTTGACGTCCTGATGGCTTCAAACGTTCCTGACATGAGGAGGAGATCCCACTGGAGATGTTTTCTAGGCGGCACAGTGGAGGGGGCGCCATCATGATCTGGGCTGCTGTTTCTTTCAATGGATCAATGGAGCTTCAGGTTGTTCAGGGCCGTCAAATGGCGCCTGGCTATGTGGAGATGTTGCAGGGGGCGTCCTTCATGACTGAGGGCCCTGCTCTGTGTGCTAATGACTGGGTTTATCAACAGGACAACACTGCAGGTCACAATGGCCGCCTGGCAAAGGACTTCTTCCAGAGGAATGAGCTCACTCTTTGGACCATCCTGCGTCTTCCCCTGATCTAAAAAATGGACGTCAGTTCCAGACAGTGGACGCCCTGCATGAAGCCATCTTCACCACTTTGAGCAACGTTACCAGGAGCCTCCTGAAACACTCGCATCAAGCATACCCAACAATTTTTGAAGTGATCAACAGGAATGTTTTTTGAGCTGTGGTCTTAAACTTTTGATCTGCTGATGGACAACAAATTTCAGTTTAATTACTGTTTACAATAAATTGCTTACTCATTTTTTTCCATTTCCCTCCCATTTTTTCTATTTTGCATTTTGAAACTCAGAACTTTTTTAAGACTCAACAGTGCAAAATGTAAATTCTTGCAGTTTTCAACTGGTCTTAAAGTTTTCAGATGTGTATTTTTACCTCTAGCCTACTTTTCGTATCACTTTCTGAAAAAGGAAAACCTTTTCAGCTGTCTAACCTCTCAGCAATGCATCCAGTATACAGTAAGCAGTGCACCATTTGGAAAGCTCCTGACTCATTTGTCGCATGGAGAGAGAAGATGTTATCACTCAGTCTGCTGATGTATGTGTTGTTTCATTATGAGAAGCCTCAGTGTTGTCTTGACCTATATTGTTGGTGTGGACTGGCAGTGTGTAGGTAGTTACGATCTGTTTCGTCAGACTTTCAGAATGATGTGAGAGTTCAGGCGGTTTAGTTTGTATAAATCTGCTGGTTCATTAGTTAGAAAACAGTAAATGATGCCAGTGATTTGGTTGTCTGATGTCTATAAATATCCCTTGACGACTTTAAGAAAAAAGCCAAACTTCATAAATTTTACTGTCTGCTTCGTCATTATCAGAAACTCATCCAGAGTAAGCCACACTCCACAGATCTTACCCCAAGAAAACATCTTTTACATCTATAAAATTAAAAAGAAATTGCACACGGGAAGTTTTCGAGGATAAGAGGTCACAACATGCTCAGATGTAACGCACTGACCTGTAAATGTCCACCATATTTTATCAACTATCATCTCATTGGAAGATCAGCATGTGTATCTTTGAAATCAGCCACAGTGGTGGAGGGAAATGCAGAGGAGATCTTGCGGTGCACAGCAACACTGCGCACGTATATAAAGACTGCAGACGAAAGAAGTCGGCAGAGTTTTCCACTTCAAGCTCTGCAGGTGAGACCACACCGTCATGCAGTGGGTGAGTTTGACTTTACTCCATAGTTTTTGACTTAGTCTTCACAGTTCAGCAGCAAATGAAAAATATGTTTAGGCTTTTCACCGTTCAGGAGGTTTAATAGAATTCAAAAATCTAAATCTAACCAAAAGAAGCATTTTATAAACTGCTCAGTCTGTCCATCCTCTCCAGGACTTCTCCTCGACTCCTTTTTGATTTTTTGATTGATCTCAGCCATCCTTGATGTCAAATAACAGAGACAGCTCTGAGAAATAAAGCCTCACTCCTGTTTTGTGCTCTTGCATCAAGGTATTGAGAGCTTTGCTGCTGCTGAGCCTGGTCCTGCCGCTGCACGGCTCAAGGACAAACCAGGCAGTGAGAGAAGGCCAGAGGAGCAGACAGAAAGGAAAGACCTTCAAACTGGTTCTGGACCCTGTAGTGCTGTCTCATCAAGGCAGCAGGTCGGCCTCAACTGTTGCCAACATGTCACTGACACCTTGGACATACAGGTGACATACAGACCTGCAATATCATTTCACATTAGCTCTACTAATCACCCTGTATGTGTGTTTGGTCTTGTCTAAATTTGCTTTTTAACTTTTCTCAGAGACTCAAGTGAGGCATCCCGTCTGCCGATGCAGATCTCTCACGCCCAGTGTCTGACCTCTGGCTGTCTGAGCCTGCAGGGGGGTGGAGAGAATGTGGCCCTGATAGCAACCCCTATCTACTACCAGGTCCTGGTCCTCCACAGGTAAGCCACAGCCTTACAATAACATCAAATTTAATTTGGAGAGCATTTTTCTCTTTTCCTTGGTGCTCAGTGGGAAACGGAGTCAGTCAGCACCAAACAGATAGTCCTCACAGAGACTCAAATGCTAAATGATGAGGACATTATCTGTGTTTTTAAGTTCTCATTATTTCCCTGTCCACCTCCAGAGTCCCAGAGCACAGGCCGAAGAAATCAGGAAGGAGGAAGGTGAAGAGGAGGGCTCACTTCAGACTGGGGACGGAGGAGGTTGCAGTGGGCTGTACCTGTGTGAGACCCAGTCTGGTTCCACAGCAGTGACACAGGAGACTATAAAGATCCAGAGTGAAGTAGATTTAGTCTTATTTTGATATACTAACTGTATCAGAGGTGGTGTTTTTCAGTGGTCCTCTCTGTATTGTTAAATTAGCCTTTTTGAAATCAACATGTAGCCTGCATTAGTGTTAGCCTTAGCTTTCACCTCTGTTGTCGTTATCTGTTTTAACCTATAACCTTTTTTAACAGTAATAATGAGCAAAAACCTATGATAAAAATGTCTCTACTGTACTTTCCAGAATAAAACAGAGATATATTCAAGGCTCTGTCCAAACTTTGATGTCTCTATGTGCTGACTGAGTGCTGACTGAGTGCTGAAGTGTGCGTGTTGAATCAAAGAGTAGAAATCAGAAGAAGACTACCATCTTTGTACAGTCAAGCTGTTTTTACCATAGACTGTACTATTACTGGATGTAGTCTCTGCGACGTCACCCGTCTGTTTCTGAAACGGATTTTTGAAGCAAAACGGCCGGCGCTGCCATATTGGAAATGAGGCGGGCTTTGAGTCTCCACAGTAACAACTATAGGGCGCCCAGCAGTCACGTGAGCTGAGCTGTGCCTCTGATTGGACGAACTGGCAATCTTAATATTGTCTAAATGGCCGAGTTAAAAAAAAAATCCCCTACAGTGCGTGCAGCTAGTAAAATTAGTGATTCAGATGGGAGACATTTTTTTATACCAGGCTGTAAACATGTTTATTTCTGCTGTGAAAACAGCTTTTTTTGTCTTGGTGTGTTTGTGACTTCTGGAGCCACCCTCAAGTAGACACCCAATGAACTGCATCTACGTCTACATGAGTTAAAGTTTCACAAAGAGCCTAATGGCTGGATACAGTAAAGCCTAACGCTTAGGTTTATAGAGTACCATGTTACAAGTTTTTGTCTTCAGATTTGCTTTAATGTGTATGTGCTTTCTTCAACTTCAGTTTAATTGTTTTCTGTATTCTGTAGCTATCCAGTGGCTATTGATGAGACAAGGAGAGCTTCTCTCACAGTAGTGAGTGTGGAGCCTCCATCTTGATCTTAGAATAGAGTCCGCAACATTACAGAGGAAAAGGACTGTGGAGGACCAGAAACTCAGGGAGACCTTTTCAACCAGAGACTGAGGTGAAGGCTAAAGACTCCTCCGAACCAAAAACTGATGACAGTAATGATATTTGGAAGAAGACCACACAGCAAAACTTAGGCCTAGAGGAAAGAAACCAAGCAGCAACCTCTGGTCTGAAAATATGAGACAGTGTGGAAGTAAAATCTGCAGTTCGTCAAGTGTCCACTTGAGGCTGGCTGTGGAAGTACCAGAAGTCCCATACACACCAAGCCAAAATGAATAAATAAATAAATAAAAATAAATAAATAAATGATTGAATAAAAATGTTTTCCAGCTTGTTACAAAAAATCTCACGTCTGAATCGCTAATTTCGCTGACAGCACACACTGTACAGGGGGTTGATTTTTTCCTAACTCTGCAGTTTAGAAGGTATTAAGATTGTGAGTTCGTCCAATCAGAGGTACAGCTCAGCTCACGTGACTGCCAGGTGCCCTATGGCTGTATGGCTACTCAAAGCCCGCCCCATTTTCAATATGACAGATTTGCTTCAAAAATCCATTTCAGGAACAGATGGGACACGTTGTGGAGACTACGTCCATTAATTACACAGTCTATGAAAGAAGCACCTCATATTTGTCATGAAACGTTTAAAACCCTATCTGATCAAGAGAGTGACAAGAAAACTGGGTACACATAAAATACCTTTAATACGTTCATTCTAGGAGTGATACGTCATGATGAGCCGCTCTACAGTCTTCCAAGTTGACTCATCCTTACTGAGCTGAACTAAAGGACTTGATCACTGCACGGAGTCGAGCGACCCTTAAGCGGAGCTGCGTGGGAGGAGTCTGCTGACGTCACCCCCCACACTCAGAGGACGTCTATTATCCTGGGACGAGCGGAGCTGGCTTTATCTGGAGCAGCGAAAACCGTTACTTACCCCTAGAATAAATCTGAGACTGGACACAGTTCAGATATGATTTTCGACCTTTTGAGTAAACCCAAGACTAAGTCAGTGACCGTGTTTTCAGCCTGTGGCCTTGTTTTCCCCTCTCCGGTCCTCCGCTCGAGCTGCTCTTTTCTTCCTACTTAAAGCCCTCCATCAGACACAATGTGGTACAGAAGTGACGCTGAAGATGGACACGAGTCCCATAAAACAGGTAAGATCAGCTTGGATTAAAGTTAGTTTGAGTTGGGGGTGTTAATAAAGATGTGAGCTGGAAGCAGTGATTCCTATTTAAAGGCCAGCTGCAGTTCTCAGTAGGAGCTGATGGGACATAATGTGATACTGGGCTGCAATGCGACATCATTGAGTCCTGTCAACAATACAGCACAGGAAGAAGAAGAAGAAGAAGTGTTTATCAGCTGATTTTCTTTACCTTAGGTGATAAAAAAAAAAAATTAATTATCTTAACAATATATTCTGTTATGCTGACATATCGTGCCTCCCTGTAAGTTATTACAGGCTTATTTACCAATTGTAACAAATGATAGTACAGAACAAATTATTGTGTTCAGTAAAATACAATAAAATACAATAATTTAAACTATTGTTTGTGTTATATTTTCTGATAGAATGTGACACCAAAAGATACAATATCATATAATATTGTACAGAACAATACAATATACAACCCCAATTCCAATGAAGTTGGGACATTGTGTAAAACGTTAATAAAAACAGAATACAAGGATTTGCAAATCCTGTTTAACCTATTCAATTGAATATAAGATATTTAATGTTCAAACTGATATTTTTTTTTATTTGATGCCTGCAACATGTTCCTAAAAAAGTTGGGACAGGGGCAATGACTGGGTATAAAAGGAGCATCCCTGAAAGGCTCAGTCATTTACAAACAAGGAGAGCCAAGGTATACCACCTTGTGAACAACTGCGTGAGCAAATAGTTCAACACTTTAAGAGCAATGTTTCTCAACGTATAATGTACAATGCCTGTGACCTTTGACCCCTCAGGCAGCACTGCATTAAAAACCAACATCGTTGTGTAAAGGATATTACCACGTGGGCTCAGGAAGACTTCAGAAAACCATTGTCAGTTAACACAGTTCATCACTACATCTACAAGTGCAAGTTCAAACTCTACCATGCAAAGACAAAGACATATATCAACAACACCCAGAAACACCGCCGGCTTCTCTGGACCCGAGCTCATCTGAGATGGACTGACACAAAGTGGAAAAGTGTGCTGTGGTCTGACGAGTCCACATTTCAAATTGTTTTTTGTAAATCATGGACGTGGTGTCCTCCAGGCCAAAGAGGAAAAGGACAATCTGGATTGTTCTCAGGTCAAAGTCTCAAAGCCAGCATCTGTGATGGTATGGGGGTGTGTTAGTGCCCATGGCATGGCTAACTTGACCATCTGTGAAGGCTCCATTAATGCTGAAAGGTACATACAGGTTTTGGAGCAACATATGCTGCCATCCAAGCCACGTCTTTTTCAGGGACGTCCCCTAATCTAATTTTATCTAATCTAATCTAATCTAATCTAATCTAATCTAATCTAATCTAATCTAATCTGAGACTAAAAAATGTGTTTTGCAACTTTGGGCATTTCTAACTTTGTAAACCAAAATGAAATGAAAACATGTCTAAGCTGACTCTTTTATATTTTGATGGTATTATAAACATAGATGACGGTTAAACTGTAAACCTCAGCAGTGGATAAGTGAGGAGTTAAACTTTCAAATATAACAGCTTGTTGGAGAAACAAGTGACATAACTCCAAACTGCTGAGACGCTGTGGTTATCTTCCTTCATGATATTTGAGCTCTGCTGAGCAAAATAATGCACCTACCAGTGTGGAGGAGCACAGACGAGATCCGTCCTATGGATCGGCCCTGTGTCACTGACATCTGTTCTCTTTGACACTGAACTGTACTGATACCTGACAGCAGGACGGGATCAGTGCCTCTCTAAGTTGACTCCATAGATGACAGTTTATTACTGAATTGTATGATTCCCTCCAGTGAATATCAGAGGAGTTATACCTGTTTTTCACATCACACAAAAAATCACAAAGTGAAATATGATAACTTTATCCTCACTCTTTTTTGATCTGTCTTAGTCAGCTAGTTTCCTTTGTATGGCACGTTCAGCATGATTTGACTGTTCTCAGTAAGGTGAGAATTTGCAGCTCTCCTTTGGTCTGTTTCCACCTTTTGATGAGCCCTGTGTGTGTGTGTGTGTGTGTGTGTGTGTGTGTTAGACTGAATGACCTGAGTAACACCTCTCCATGTAATAAAACCCTCTGATTCAGGCTCTCCAGGATGGCTTCTTGGTCATGAATCAGGCTGTCAAGGAGACCCCCCCGGCCCTGGGAACGTCACCCTGGGTGGGCGCAGACACAGCACAGTGTCGGACAGCGGGGACACCGGCATCGGCACCTACTGCTCCGACAGCATGGAAGGCAGGGCTCCTTTTCACTTTTATAGTTTGTTATCATTCACAAATGCAGCATCAGCAGAGGGAGATCAACATTTCCTGGATAAGCATCCAGTAAGGAACATGTCCTTTTGTTGTCCAGAGGAGGGTACCACACATTGTGACGTCACATGCAAAAGGTCTTTAGTATCTGGAACTTGGTCCTCAGTTTGTCCTGGACTAACATCAGTAGCTCAGTAGCTCATCATCATCAAAACTTTAGCGAAAAACAGTGAAAACAAATACTGCTCATGGAGTTATAAACCTGTGTTGTTTAGTTTCCTGAACCTTTAAAGGGTCAAAGGCTGACTGTGATATTTAAAGTTTCTCTCTCTGCTCTCTTTGTGTCCCACAGATGACTCCAGCTCTAGCACCACACCCCTGTCTTTTCAGCCGCTGTCTCACAGTCATGTCGCTCTGGATGACGATGGCGTCCCCGCTGTGCATGTCCTTCCCTCCCCCTCCTCTGCCTCCCCCTGCCGGGCGGGTTCCTGGAGCAGATCATGTCAGCTGCACACACCGGGCAAGTCTCTGCGGAGCGCACCGAGCTGCCTCGACATGAAGGACCAGAGACCTATTCGGAAATGGTCTTCTCTCACCAAACTGCCCTCTGGAGCTGATAAAACCTCCACCAGGACATCAGGGGACCTTCAAAACTCTGATTCACGAGGCTCCCTGGACAGAGGTCTGCAGTACGGGTACAGAAAGGAACCTCGGGGTCCAAATGTGGATCTTTATCTTCCTCTATCCTCCTCCTCACTCAGCCGCACCCTGCTGCTGCGCTCACCAGGTGCAGCGCCTGGATACCGCTACCTCCACAGCAGCAGGTCCTCTGGTTTGGAAACAGAGCGCTCCATTTCCTCTGCTCTGATCTCACCGGCCAAACACACCAGTCTGGACATGAGCTACAGCGCTTTACCAGAAACTAAACTGTCCCGAGGAGGAGGAGGAGGAGGAGGAGGAGGAGGAGGAGGAGGAGGGTTGTATGGCCTCAGCTTACCCACACAGGGAGACTCTCTGCTCGGTCCTCAGACGGACAGAAACTCCCCGATTCAGCCGGCAGTCCGCACACAGATGTGGCTGAGCGAGCAGTTAGGGTACAGACCCAGAGCAGAGCGTGGGGGGCCACCTGGAGGAGAAGGAGGCGGCGGAGACAGCCTGTCGTCATGGCAGCAGGAACCAGGGCAGAACCAGGTAAGAGGGGCAACATAAACCAGGGTGAAAGAGGAAGAGAGTGACTTCAGGAGGGAGCATCCAGACGGTCCTGATGTGACTGCTGCACACGCACAACTGTGACATTTATTCTTCATCCAGTCAAAGATCTGTGTACGACTTAGTGGATCAATGTGTGTGTGTGTGTGTGTTTGCAGGTGCTGATGCAGAGCTCTCTTCCTGTTAATGCTCTGATGAAGGTTAAAGAGGGGCTGCTGAGGCAGAGAGAGCTGGAGATAGACAGGTACTGCAGGACACACTCAGAAACACACGGTGTCCCGTTCACTACACAAGTTTATTTGGGAATGATAGTCCAGGAGACAGAGCGGGACGTGATGGAGAGGGGCCTCAGGCTGGGAACAAACCCAGACACACGACTCAACCACTAGGCCAGGGGTCTGCAACCTTCACCATCACAGGAGCTGTTTTATCTCATCTCACCTGGGTTTAAGACAGTCCAGAACCACAAAATCTACTTCAGCTTTTTGCAATGAAGACAATATGCTGTATAAAATGTTATACATATTTAAAACATAATGAATAATTATCCAAACAAGAAGTTTTTTCAGAATTTATGAAAATATAGAACTGCTAAAAGAATACCTGAATTTGAAAAGATAGATTGATAATGTCGCTCAGCTCGGCCCATTTTTTTGTTGTTTGCTAATTTCTCGCCACATTTCATGCATGTATATCAAGCCGGCACGTTGGCAGTTAAATGAATCCATCCACACAGAATTCAAATCTTTTTTTTTTTCCCCCAGATTTGTCTTTTTGTTGATTTAGTTATCTTACCAGGGGTGTAAAACTTGAGGCTAGCGACAGGTGTAAGGAAAGTTGGTGGGTTGTTTGTGTTGCAGGAGGTGAAGTAGAGAGGTGGAAGACTTTACTGCAAGATGTGATGCGTATTTCATTCATCGAATATGCATTCACACCATTTTCACAAAAAAGTTGTTGGCTTCTTGTTCCAGACAGGAGCAGCAGATCCTTCAGCTCCACGCTCGGATCAGAGAGAACGCGCTCCGAGCGCAGCAGGTCCTGCACAGCCAGAGAACATGGTTTGACAGCACCTACATCCTGAACACCAAGGTGCCACTTCACACACGTTGTATGTCCATAGAGAGGCACAGAGCTGTAATTTGGTGATCAAAGTCACAGAGCAAGTACTTTTCTCCCAGCAGGAGCCCGTTTTGAGAGGGCAGTCTGACAAGCTGTGCTGTGATGAGGAGCTGGGCAGGAAGCTGGCCATGGCTGAACTGGAGGTTCTTCATTTGAGTGATTTCTACAAGCAGGTCACTCAGAAATACTCAGAGGAGATCAGGAAACTGGAGGAGAAGGTATGAATGAAAGGTCGCTGAAAGATGAGTTCATTTGTTGCTTAGTATATGAGAGTTTTTGGACATGTTGGTGTCCAGAATGTGTCAATCAAACAACAGGCGTGTTTTAATAAGCTGCAACACGGATCGATCTCTGCTCTCTTCATGTTTAGACAGCAGAGCAATTTGGTGTTTCGCCGGTTGAAGCTGCTTTGAGCTTTTTGGAAGCAGCTTTTAGCGGTGAAGGCTTTGCCACTCGTGCTCGTCTCCTCTCAAATGTCAACAAATAGCACAGGCTGAATATCCTCCATGCTAACAGGCTAACTGTGGTGCTACACGCTAAGATGATGATGGCCTGTCTTCTTCTGTGGTGTCATTTCTTTGCTGAATGGTCTTTTTCATTGTCTCACTGCCCTCTACTGGTCTGGTGTTGTAGTGCAATTACTTTATTTTTCTCTCCATACGTCTCTGGCCTGAGTTACATCATCGACCCAGGTCTTCAGACAAACAATGGGCCCCAGGAGCCATGTGGTTCCTGGGAATGTTTTACCAGTATTCACATGGCTCCTGAACCTTCTGGTCATTAAGTACCGGTTTATCTTTGACAAAGTTTGTGTTGTGAATTGGACCCCAAAACAGAGCAAAATAGTTCATGACACTTTTAGCAACAGAGCCCAGTCAAACACAGTGTGTCCCTATGTGTGTGTGGGATTTATTAAACATCTCAACATTTCAACATTTTCTCAGATGATAAAAAAAATAACTGGTTATATAATAACATCGTGGTAAAAAAAAAAGGGTTTTATTATGAAGAGAGTTATTTTGTTTGCTAGCTTAAGACAAGAGATCGCTA
This sequence comes from Labroides dimidiatus, assembly GCA_030710495.1. Taxonomy (NCBI): domain Eukaryota; kingdom Metazoa; phylum Chordata; class Actinopteri; order Labriformes; family Labridae; genus Labroides; species Labroides dimidiatus. The sequence continues at coordinate 25,667,066 of CM061158.1, forward strand.
CATCAGCAGTCTGAAGAAGAAGTGTCTGAGAGAGAGTGAGCAGAACCAGGAGAAGCAGCAGCGCATTGAGACCCTGGAGAGGTACCTGTCAGACCTGCCCACGCTGGACGAGGTGCAGCTGCAGGCACAACAGGTACAGACTCGAACAGACAAACACAAACAAACACAAACAAACAGACAAACATAAACAAACACAAACAAATAAACATGTCGATAAACACAAATGTGGCGCAAGTTCAAGGTATTTGCCAGTGAACAGCTAGCACAGTGTGTAGTGAACAATGTGTGTGTTTGTGTGTGTGTGTGCTCAGCAGGAGGAGGTGCAGCAGAAAGCCAAACAGCTGGAGAGAACCTTGAGTCGTCTGGAGAGCAGCCTGCAGGAGGGATGTGCTCTGCTGGAGGACAAAAACATGAAGATTGAGCAGCAGGGGAGGAGAGAAAAGGAGCTGATCGCATCTGTGCACAGGTACGTCCTCACCTGATCAGACCGGTACAGACGGATAAGAGAAGTGCTGGAGGGTTTTTCTTTTTTTAATCTCACTAAGACTGTTATAAGAAGCAAACATGGCCTCTTCGTTTAGAGAGTGAACTAAAGGTTTCAGTTTCCACAACCTGCACTATCTACAATGTCCAGCAGGGGGCAACTGTACCCATCGACTCTTGTACAACTTGTCATCATAAGGAGACACACACATCTGGTCTGGACACGCATTCATTAAAACCTTAAGGGGCATAAAAAATTCAATCTGTTGCACTGAATTCTGACAGGATCGCAATCGTTACAGAGTAACCGGTGTTTTGAAGTTAAGAGTGACCGTGTTAACTGGAGACCTTCACTGATTGTTGACTGACACTCTCCAATTAACAGGGTCACAATTTACACTGAAACACGTCTGACGTCTGTGGCTGTGGCTGTAAGCAACCTCAGTTAACCAGGTTTGACTGTGAATAAGTAACATTCAAATTCAAACAACTTTATTAATCCTTCTTCGGGCATTTATTGTGGAGCAGCTCATACACATAAAGAGAAAGAAATACGAACAAAGACAGGTGACGTACAAAACTGGTGTGAGAAAACGTGTGAGATGGGTTGGCAGCTGAATTCTTCCGTCTTTTAGATGCATGACATGGTACAGTGACGGTATTTTATTTTATTTATTTATGTTTTTTTTTCATATGCAAGTCTCCTAAATGTGCAGTGTGATATAACGGCATGATGAATGGTTTTATGTTCTGTTTGTTTGTGGTGACATAAAAACATTAAAACTCTGTTTTAAGAAAATAAATTAATGAATAAATAATGTGGCCCCCCCCCCCCCCCCCCCCCTCTGTCTCTCAGCCTGCAGCAGAAGGTGCAGCAGTGTTTGGACGATGGAGTCAGGCTACATGTTCAGGATCTGAAGTGGCTCGAGGTGGAAAACTCTGAACTCCTGGAGCAGCAGGACCACAGCAGCAGGGTATGTCAACACCTTTGAATGTGAAAAATCTTAAAATATTTTTTGACTAAAATTTGATTTAAACTATAAAAGAAGAAAAACTGAAGTGTGACCGAAACAGATTATCACTTTAGTTTAAAGACTAAGACCAAGAGAAAATCAATACAGGTGGAAATAATGAACACACACACACACACACACACACACACACACATGGAGATGTCAAATCAAATAAAATGTGGAAGTGTTTGACCTTTGAGCTGTGCTCTGTTCTCTTCTCCAGCTGATCAAACATCAGAAAGAACAGATCCAGAGACTGACATCCAGACTTACGGTACGAAACAAACACACACACACACACACACACACACACACACACACACACACACACACACACACACACACACACACACACACACAAATATACACACAAATACACACACACACACACACACACAGTGAAATTTTTCAGACTTTATATCTTTTAATTGATCTATGGCTAACCTCCGCCCCCCTCCACTCACTAGGACAAACTATGAACATTCAGTGACAGGTGCTATGGGAGGAGTGACAGTCTGAGACATTTCACAGGAGGCTTTTGATGATTTTTGGAGACAGAAAGATCACATATCATCTGGGTCTAAACTCCTCATTGGAGGGATATTTTAATCATTTTATTGTTGAGAAGGTCCATAAAAAGCTTCATTTACAAGACAAAACTTACAGGTCCCAGAGCAAACCTGATAAACCACATCTGGTTCCCATCAGCATCTCAGAAAACAAGACAGAGGATCAGCATCAGTCATGAGAAAAATCTAACCTCCTTTTTACCATCTTTACCAAGAGTGACTCTCGGTTTATTATTGCTGCAGTATTTACATTGAATCATTCAGCAGAACGTTTGTCAACCTTTGTTATCTGGGCTATTACAGATAAGCTAATGAAGCTAATGAAGCTAAGCTAATGAAGCTAAGCTCCAGAAGCTAACGTTAGTTTAACTAGAGCCCTTTGGACAACAGCTAACAATGATGGACGATCACCAAAGAACAAAAACTAGAACAAAACAGACCAATGACCTCCAACAAACAAAGAGACATGATGAACAACACAGCTAGGAGCTAACGCTAGGCTAACATTAGCTAACGTTAGAGAAAATCCCAAACTGTCCATCAGACTGCTGTGGTGGTTCTAGTGTTAAAGATAACTTTATATTTCTTTACAGCAAATTGACAACATGTTGCCTCACATATGATGTTGACCTACCTTAGAACAGACGTAAACATCCTTGTTCCTTTTATTCATGCTGAATTTATGTCGCAGTCTACTGCACAACTTTATCCAAAGAAGAAACTTTTCTCGGTTGAGATGTGTCTTAAAGAAAGGGTTAAAAAAATACACCCTGTTGCCTAGCCTCTCGAGATACCTTGTGTCAATGTCAAATGAAGCCAATCATTGGACAGGGCCATCTTGGATATGACGAGGGGCTTTGAGCTTCCTTTCTAACAGCTACAGGGTGCCCGTCAGTCACGTGAGCTGAGCTGAGCCTCTGATTTGACAAACGTGTAATCCTAATATATAATAAACAGCTGAGTTGGGAAAAATTCACCCCCTGTACAGTGTGTACAGATAATGAAATTAGCATTTCAGACCCAAGCCTTTTTTTGAACCAGGCTGTAAATATGTGTTTTTATACTCTAAAAGTCTGTTTTTCTGGCTTGATGTGTATGTGACTTCTGGTCTGTCTGAAGCCAGTCTCTAGTGGATTCTCCATGAACAGAAACTTTTAACACTTCCGCATAGACTTCATTTTTTAAAACTGGATGTTGCTCTGTGATTTCAATGGATGTCCGGGCAGAGAATGTCCAAATGTATGGGAACGGCTATACGCACTGTGATTGGCTCATGTTTGAGGGCAGGACTTCACCATAGGTCAATTGTGATGATTATGGCTCACAGGTATTGAAAACCCAACATTCAGCACAAAAAGATTGGTCCTTATTCCTCGAGCACAGAGCATGTTGAAAAACATTTGTTTTCTGCATCGTGGAATCAAAGAGCCCTCCTTGTGTTTTCATGTTCTTGGAAACAGAAACAGAAAGAGTCCTCACTGGATAACAGATTTGTTTCTGTGCTACAGGCCACCAGCAGCAGACTGCAGGAGAAAAGAGGCGTGTCTCTTCCTCAGCAGACTCCTCCATCTGATGAGCCTGACGACAGCCTGGACCCCACATCCAGAGCCCCCACACAGGTACCAGGAGCCCCTTGAACAATAAGATCCTGCTGCAGCACCATCACTACATCTTAGTGCTTTTACACTGAACCCAACAGCAGCATCAAGTCGGTCACCACATGTCTGAGATTCAGTGATGAGATATGTTGACAGAGAAAATGAATTCATTGATGATACTCTGTTGATCACTGGAGTATTTGTCTGTTGCACTCACTGGAAATTGATATGCATGTTTTTCTAACAGCAGCAGCAGCAGGTGGAGGAAGAGGGCCCATCAGGGAATCCAGTATCCAGCATGGAGGCTCCTGAAGTGAGCCGTCTGCTGAAGGAGATGTCCCTGTGTCTGCTGGACCTGCAGGTGCTCTGCAGTATCCTGAGCCAGAGAGCCCAGGGGAAGGAGCCCAACCTGAGCCTGCTGCTGGGCATGAAATGTACACACACACACACACACACACACACACACACACACACACACACACACACACACACACACACACACACACAAATGTACTGAATACACATGAGCCTTTAAACACAGACAACATACCAACTAGTGTTTGAGTGGTCAGGTAATAATAACAGATATTCTTGAGATTTAAGAAAAAAAGAAACAAACAAACTAACCAACAAACAAACTAACGAGCAAACCAACGAATGAACAAACAAACCAATGAAAGAACCAATAAAAGAACCAATGAAAGAACCAATAAATGAACAAACAAACAAACCGACAAACCAACGGATCATTAAACGAACAAATAAACAAACGAACCAACTAAACAACTAGCCACCCAACCAACCAATCAATGAACCAACAAACCAACCAACCAATAACGAGCAAACCAACAAATAAACAAACCTACGAACAAACTACTGAACCAACCAACCAACCAGTCTATCAACCGATGAATGAAGAAACGAATGAAGAAACGAACAAACGAACAAACAAAGGAATGAAGGAATGAACAAACAAACAAACCAACCAATGAACAAACAACGAACAAACCAGTGAACCAACCGACCAACCAACAAACCAACCAAACAGTGAACAAACAAATAAACAAAGCATTGAACCAACCAACGAACCAACCAAACAACCAGCCATCCAACCAGCCAACCAACCAAGGAATGAACAAACACACAAAAAAAACAACCAATGAACAAACCAATGAACAAACCAGTGAACCATCCGACCAACCAACAAACCAATAAATGAACCAATGAATAAACCAAGAAAAAATCAACAAAAGAAATAATGAACAAACCAATGAATAAACCAATGAACCAACCAATAAAAGCAGAGGTCTGGCTCAGGCTCTAATAATAATTCACTCTTTTTTTTATAAAGCACTTCTTAAAACAGGGTTACAAACTGCTTTACAAAATAAATATGAAAATGACAAGAATAAATCCATAAAAATTACAGTAAAGAACAAAATATCATTAAAAGGCTTAAAACCACCACCACAATTTGACTTGTGCTGTTTCAGTTTTCATAAGGAAAATTTGTTTCTTAACTTGTTGGTTTTGTGCTCAACACAGTTAAGTTGGATCCATCACATCGCCCTCTTGAAGTCTCACTTCTTTTTGCTCTCTCTGTAATAAATGTATTGATGCATTCTCTGTCCTGTTTCCATGCAGCTCTGAGCGTGTCTGCTGAGGAGAGCGACAGCAGGCGGGTGGAGGAAGATGAGCTCCGCTTTAAGCTGCTGGAGGTCAGCCAGCTGAGGAGGGACATAGATGAGCTAAGGACGAGCATCTCAGACCGCTACGCCCAGTGTAAGGGGGACAGCCGTGTCTGCCAATGACACCCAGAGACACCGGGAGACCCAAAGTATAACAAACAGCAAGTGGTATCCAGACCTCTAGAGGTACCCAGAGACATTCAGAGGTATTGAGATAGACCCACAGTCACCCAGAGACACAGTGACATCAAGAGACAGAGAGACGTCCAGAGATCCTAAAAAACAGTGTCTTAGAGTTCAGACTGTGGAGGGCATGTGAATCCAGCGTCAGTATTTCCATACGATGCAAACATCCTGACGTGACTCGTGAACAACTTTTTTAAACTAATAAAATGTTGATTAATCTGAACTCATTCTGTGTATTTAAAACCTGATGAAGGAATCAACAGGACTATTATTATTTTTTATCTGTGAGGATATTTCAGCAGCCAAAGAAGCTGTGTGAGGAACTTAAACACGCACACGCACTTTAAAATCAAGTCTGTCTTCTGTGCAGGCAGCTTTAAGAAGAAATAAATATGATAACTTTTACTTTACTGCATGTTTGTTTTTTACATATTTGTAACATTTAAATGACAAACTGGAGAAAGGGATTTTGTTGTAGTTGTTTGTGTTTTCAGTGCATGGCTGGCGGATCTAACAGTCCACTGACAGCTTTGAGATATATTTTCTTCATGACTCCACAGATTATTTCAATTTGTTTTGACAAAGTAATATGAAGCCTTTGGAAATTGTATATTAGAGCAGATTTATTTAACTACATCATGTTTTACAGCTTTAGTAAATATTCAGTGTGCGTACCACTCACTACTTCACCGTCATGTTGCCTCTTGAACTCTGATCTCTTTCTTTAATCTGTTCCTTCTGCTGCAGAGAGTTTGAGTCAGAATAAATTAAATATTCAGTTTGAAATGTGACATATGCAGCAGGACTTTCTGGTGCTTTTCCAGGAGGAGATTTCCTGACAGGTTTGGTCACATGCAGAGGAAGAAGAGTTTCAGACAGAGGAATGTTTGACTTGGAGTTTAAGATGTGACGTTGTTGTAAAGAATCCTGTGGTGTTGTTTTTTAAGGGCTGCTGCAGTAAAAGGGATTTTTTGGAATCTGTCATGAAAACAAAGTTGAGTCTGGGTTATATTTTATGAACTAGTGATGGTTGAGTTGGGTTAAACTGTCTGACAGTGACGACATTACCGCTTTTCTCCAGCAGAGGGCAAAATGTTTTTCTTTGACTATTCAGTAACATGATGTCAGATCTCCTCAATACATCTTACAAACTGACTCATGTGATGTTCAGTTTTTAGGGGGAAATATGGCTCCTGATACAGTCTGTAGACATCATCATTCAGCTTCACATGGGCTGGTGTTAAATAAGGGAAGGAAAATCACAAAAATTGAAGAATCGGAATTTAAATCAAATTGGCGCCCTCTATAGTTGCCAGTGGGATTAAATGGGTTATTATTTTACAGACGCACATAACATATATACAACACATATATCTTAACTTTGCACTTATTTGTCTTTATTCTTTTAAATAGGAGGAAAATTTAATTTTCTCAAACAGAAGGAATTTTTTTTCTCCATGATGCTTTTGTCTTGTCTTAAAAAACTGCTGTTCATATAAAAATTATGTTTGAAGTGTCATTTTTTTATTTGTTAAGATGGCAATAAAGTTTTTTTTTTAACTAAAGATATCTGAACCTTTCTTACAAACTTCATGTTCATTTGTGTGGACAATAAAAACTATGCACTGCAACAATATTATGCGTTACTATTTTGCCCAACCTGTTATTCACAAAGCAAACACACACAGGGTCATTTGTGAAGCAAACAAAGTGTGTGCTGTGTATATATACTCTGAAAGAAAAGTCTTTAGACACGGATTTATATTTGGCGTTGTTGGATCGTGAGCAGGTTGTAAGAAGAGGTTCAAAATGCAAAAAGGAACAAGAGAAAAAACAGAGAGAAGGTCATTTATTAAAAACAGGCTGTTCATCAGCTGATCCAGAGTTTGAGATCAAGGCATAAAAAGTTGAAATCTGTGCAGAAATCTGTCTTTAGTGTTATTTCTGTCTATGAACGTAGTCAGATTGTTGAGCTGCATGCAGAAGGACTCTTGAGGTTGTCCGTCATTTTGAATGTCTTCAAAGATCCTGAGGGTTATGGAACAAAAGTCAAATGGTCGACCCAAAAAATGTCACCTACGCTGACACGGAGGATCCTTTAAGACAGGCCGATTGTTGACCTAGATTAAGGTCGTTACTGCAGCCCAATAACCATCAGACCACATCTGAGAGAGAAGGCCCACAAAATCGCCCGATTGGACTTTGCAAAGGAGCATCAAACATGGGTGCCTGGAGAAACTGTGTCACTGTGGAAGAAAGTTTGATTCTCTTAGGAGAAAAAATGTCACCTTGACGGTCCTGATGGCTTCAAACGTTCCTGACATGAGGAGGAGATCCCACTGGAAATGGTTTCTAGGCAGCACAGTGGAGGGGGCGCCATCATGATCTGAGCTGCTTTTTCCTTCATTGGATCAATGGAGCTTCAGGTTGTTCAGGGGCATCAAACGGCGCCTGGCTATGTGGAGATGTTGCAGGGGGCATCCTTCATGACTGAGGGCCCTGGTCTGTGTGCTAATGACTGGGTTTATCAACAGGACAACGCTGCAGGTCACAATGGCTGCCTGACAAAGGACTTCTTCCAGAGGAATGAGCTCACTCTTTGGACCATCCTGCATCTTCCCCTGATTTAAATCACTCTGAGAACATTTGGGGATGGATGGCGAGGGAAGGTTACAAAAATGGACGTCAGATCCAGACAGTGGACGACCTCCATGAAGCCATCTTCACCACACGGAGCAACGTTTCCATGAGCCTCGTGAAACACATCAAGCATGAACAAAACAATTTATGAAGAGATCAACAGGAACAGTGGAGCTTCTCATGACTGAGTCCTTTTTTCAAACATTGGTTTCTATTTAAAGTTTTTCATAAATTACCTACGTACTCTGTTTTTTTGTCTCTTAGTCCTGTTTCTTCTTTCTGCATTTTTAAACTCTACTTACAACCTGCTTAAGATCAAACTGTGTAAAATGTTCAATCTTGCAACTGTTCCTTCGGAGATGTGACTCTTTTAAGAAGTCCAGTCCTGTCATTATGTCTCCACTCTGAGACTACCTGAGCCTTTTTACCACAGTGTCAACAGGCAGATGAAGGATGTGTTACATCTTTATGTGACCAGGCAGATTTACAGTCAAAAACTTGATTATCATTAGAAAATCTATTTTTTTTCCAAATACTCTTTAAAGTTTTATGCCTCCTACTCACTGCTCACTGCAGTTACTGATAGTTTTGATGAATGCTGAGTCAGCCTCGGCGTCCTAACTGCAGGCTACTGGGACATTTTGTATATTCCCAAAACTTTGAGATAAACCTTGAAGCTCAGAGTTTTTGTTTTCAATAAGAAAAAAAGTCCACAGCTGTTACGGATAAAACCAAACGGGAACCAAACTTTATTTAAAGGCTAAATAAATTCTTTACATGAATACATAACTGGACACACGCTGAATGTGTGAAGAGACACAAAGTGCCGAGGAAACAGAAAACAACAACAAAAAGCAAGAGAGGGAACGGTCATGTGACGCTGTGATGTCACAGATTCATGTGATGCTAAAGGTTTCAGTAACTTGAGTTCCTTTGGGCTGGAGCACCGACAGGAAGCAGTGCTCTCTCACACACACACACAAATTTCCTTCAATCAGTCAGAGGATCAGTCCGTCCAATCAGAGCTGAGGAAACCTGTTACTGCATTTCACTGCGAGGAGGAGATACGAGATACAACGAGACGTCACACGGTTAAAAAAACAACAGAAACACAGCGAGACAGCCTGTCCCTAACTATGATTGATTCTTTACAGCTTTCATACAGGTGTTACTGTGCATCACACACACTGGAGAATGTGTTAGTGCGGGAGCGTGTTCTAGGGGAGGCAGGAGTAGGTACAACAGAGGGTCAGGGGTCAAAGGTCAGGTACACTCATTACAAGATTGTCCTCAAAGATTTCAGGTCTCTGAAGTTATAACATGCTTTTAAAGTGATCTGCAGGACGGGAACGTTCGTCCTCTTCAGACTGAGATCAAACAGCGTTTCTACCTCGAAGCTGCTTCAGGAGAGATTTCTGACTCGTCACGGACTCCTTGAAGACATCACGAATAACGGGGATACTTTGATTGTGTTTAAAGACATCGGAGAAGTCCGGGAGTTCAAGAAAGTCAGCTAGGAGTCAAGATTTAGACGGCTGTGAGTCAAACATTTATAATCTACGATGGCTTCGAATGCAGACGAGTTTGGTCGTCGACAGATTTAAGTTACATTGGTTGGTTTCTGAAGCCTTAACGTTCATCTGATGATAAAATGTCTGAGGAAATGTTAGCTCACCTGTATCAGACAGTCAGGTGTAGCAAGAAAGTAGCAATAAACTACTTCTAACCAAGACTTCCTTCACATGTGTTTAAAACCGTGTTCAGATCAAAAGTGAGGTGAGATTCATCCCTCCAGGTTTATGTCTGCAAAATAACAGCCGTCACTTCCTGGGTCACAAATGTTAGAACATGTTTTATCTGAAACAGAAGCCTGGATTCTTTCCCACCTGCTTTTGCTCTCCATACAGACATACATATACCTGACTGGTCAACACTACTTTGACTTTAAAGGTGCCAGAAACAGAAGCTAAACGCTCATAGTTAAGACATTAGAATACGCTAGATAACATTTTACCTTTATCACAGATTTTAGAGGTAAATTAGCTAAAATAAAAGAAAATCACACTAAGATTGTTTCTTTTTAAGATCAGTTGTTTCAGCATTTGATGCTTCGTTCCAGAAACAACCAGGAGTAACTGTTCAAACTGCTTCTACACAAAGCTCCAAAGATACGTCGCCCATCCTTTCTCCGTGTCTTCTTTCGACTGTTCAACATGTGCAAGCGTATCATCACTCTGTCACGTCTTTGTTATTAACCTCTCCTGGATTTTCACACAGCTGGACTGATGTGTCAGGATTCATTTTCCTGCTGCTTCCAGCAACTTGAGGCTGAGCAGAGCCCAGTTTGATGCTCCGGCTCTCCTGAGTCTCTTACGACACGTCTAAAAAAATCCAAAATAAAAAAAAAGGTGTGTCTGTGATTTCATCACAATGATGAGGTTGACAGGAAGCTGAAATAATAACATGCTGATGCTGTAAGAAGTCTGAATCCCAGGACCTCTCATGCTCTTAAGGCTGCTATGCTAACGCTAATCCCTTAATAACAGTGTTGGCGGAGAGCAAACCTACGTGTTTGCATCATAATTCTGTGTAGCTCATGCGTGACTTTGGGTTCACTCAACATTTCATACTGCATAAAACATTTGTGTCCATTTTGGTCTGGGTGCATCTTTAGCTTTTTTTTAGCGTCCTGTGGCTTCCTAGTTCAGAACCCTGGGTTTTGGATCCATCCCTTTTCAACAACTCAAACTTCTCTGATGTTAAAAATGTTTTCAAAAATGTTTTTTGAAGCACTGAATGAGAAAACGCTGAACATAGAGAGGATTTGAGTTGATATTTTCATTTCAGGTCAATAAATATGTTTTTTTTTCCTATGAATAAGGAGGATATAGTGTTTTTAGTGTTGTTGATCAGATGAGGAACTCAATCTAAATCTTAAAAATGCAACCTGAAGATATTTAAGCAACGTTTCACCTCTCACTCTGTTCCTGACAAACATGTAACAGCAGGTTAATATCTCAATAAAAGACCCCAGAAAGTCCCCGTTTGTTCGGCATCACATACTCCTATAAGTATTTTACACCTCTTTAAAGCCCGATCTTATAATCCTGGATCATTGTCACGAGTTCCAGACTCAACCCCCCCAACCCCCCCACACCCACTACACCAGGAGGAAGAAGAGACAACAGACCGCCCCCTTTGCTCTCCCTCACCCCTCTGTTTCTCATTTCTTTTGTTGATTCAGTTCTTAGAAAGTGATTTTCCCACAATCCTCTTCTGATATCCGCAGTAACCTGGCTGAGCCTCTAGGACGAGCCGTCGCTCACAGGAGGCTTTGATGGAGTTTCCTCTGAGGGCGTCTCACTGGAGATCCCCGTGTCTCCTCCTCCGTTCTCTGCTCCATTACTCAGAGTCATCTTCTCCAGAGCTGCAGAGGACACACAGTCAAAACACAAACTGTCAGAACCAGATGAAGGTACCAGAAGAGAGAAAGACTTTTAATCTCAACACGTGGTTGTTGATGACCCTCAGGCTGGGCTCAGAAAACAAACACAGTACGGTCACCACAACAAAGAAGGTTTTAAATTACAGAATGAATGCCACTGACTCCAAAAACAGCATGTGGCTCTGGTCTTAGACTGATCTGAAACCCTTAACACGGTGGATCACTCCTCACTTTTACAGATGTTAACTAACGTTGTATTTTCATTAGTTCAGTGGTTTATAAACTACCTGAGCAGTGGGGAGCAAAGTGTCAAGGTGGATGGCTTATCCTCCACCTTTTTGAACATAAAAGTGGTGTCCCACAAGGGTCCATAATGGGCCCTTTTCTATTTATCAATAATTTGTGTAAAATTGTCAAAGATGCAAAGTTTCATTTCTATGCTGACGACACCATTTCTATGCTTCATTATCCTATGAGTGAAGTTAACTAACTGCAGCTGCTTTTAATGCCGTCCAAAGAAATCTATGTAAACTAAGGCTGGTGCTAAATGCCAACAAAAACTGAAGTGACATACTTCTCTTACAGCAGAGGTTCCCACACTGTTTTTGCTGCACCCCCCCTTTATGAGATAAAACTATTTTCAGGCCCTGCCACGCCCACCGCAACCACTTTATTGCTCTAAAACAAATACACTCTCGGACAAGTTCTTTAACTGTAAACATGCAAAAATATAATATATTTGAAATACTGTTTATTTTTTTCTTTCTTCATGTATCAATCCTCTTGAAAAATTTAGAGGAAAGTGACTTCTATGAATATTCAAAAAATGAGCTGAAAAACATCATTTTAAGCAAATTTTTTATAAAATTGTCCTTGCACTGGAACTTTTGTTTTCTGTCAGAATTACATAAAGTGTGACATCAACTTACTAAGAAATTTAGAAAATTTCATTTTTTGCAGAAGCTCTGGCTGACCAAGGATTTAGGCCCTGTTTATACGACAATGGTATCAGGTTGAAACGCAAAAGTTTTGTTGTGTTTTGGCCTCTCGTTTATATGGAAACGCCGTTTCAGCCGACCTAAAACGCAACTTATTTAAAATAAACTGAGGGTGAAGTTGGGTTTCTTTAACAGAATCAAAGGCTGTTTTTCACTTTTTTGCCATAAATAAATAAATAAATAAATAAAAATGAATAAAATAATTCAAGCAGCCTTTTTATCTGGACTTGATTACGGTTATATTCTTTATATGCTACCTCAGCCTCTTTGAAGCTGCTGGACTCCATGTCCCATGCTGCTTTGGGTTTTCTCTCTGGTTTAGAATCTTGCAGACATCACCGTGTCTTGTTTGAAAAAGTAGGCTTGTCTTCCTTTCACTACAGAAGAATGGAGAGTTGGTTTATCTTTCTTTATAGACCATATTAAATGATGCTGAAGCTGTAACCTTCAGTCTCACTGACAGACCCAGTTTGTCGTTCCTCAGACTTGCTGTCTGGATTTTTTTAAACTAGGATTAAGGATCATCTGATGAGCTTGTACTCTTGTTTTTACCGCTGACCCCTCTTCATTTATTGGTTGATGTAATGTGTACTTGTTGTTTTTTTGTTTTGTCTTGCTCTCTGTGTGAAAATTTTTGTGCTCCTGTCCAGGAGTCCCTTGTTGGAGATTTTTGCATCTCAACAATAATCCTGTAAAAATAAAAGTTAAATCAATATTAAAAAAAAAACCAAAACAAAAAAAAACATGAAGACGACTTATCGCCTGCATCTTTAAATACCATCATAAATTTATCCAAAGCATCCCATAAGTTAACCCCAGACCCAGACCCCTCTGTTTGGATCCTAAATCTGACTGAGGGTCAGTGAAGGGTGCAGTTCATTTTCTAAAAAAGTCTCGTCCACAGCTGACTGAGTCAGACACATTTCCCCACTCCATCACTGACTCTGTACCACAAACACCTCTTCAGACTGTGTGAACTCACCCTGCAGTGACGCTGAGCTGTTAGTAGGGGGCGCTGTGCTGCTGTCTTCCAGTTCGTCCAGGTACAGTCTGTAGTGATGTCCACTGTCGTCTTCATACTCCACGTTCTCATCGTCACTGTCCACTTCTGGCGCCACATACACCACCTCGAATTCTATCTGTCCCCGCTGACACACACACACACACACACACACACGGAAAATACATGAAAGCATGCAGAGATACAGGTGCAGTGAGCACTGAAGAGAAGAGTGTGTGAGTGGAGTGTGTGTCACTCTGGCAGGTGTTACCTGCTGGGACAGGATGGTCACAGCCTCCTTGTGTTTGGCGTCTCGCAGGTTGATGCTGTTGACAGCGAGGATGGCGTCGCCTACATGCAGACCGCCACATCTGTCCGCAGGCTGACTGGGGTGGATCTCTGAGATCAGGATGGGGACTCCATGCTCTTTCCCTCCCTGGTGAGAAGAAGTGAGGTTTAGTTTTAATTCTGAAGATCCCTTTCAGAACAGACGGGCCCTGAGAGGCTGTGAGCTCTTACTGTGATGGAGATCCCCAGACCCTCATGGTCCTCTTTGACCAGCACCACCTTCCTGATGGGGCCGACTCCCTGCGTCTTCTTCAGCATGTCTGGATCCTGTCAAGGCGCATCAACACATTCAAACCAACTCAGCAGAATTGAAAAGGTGAAACAGTTTTACCCGCTGAGTAGCTGAACACTCACGTGTCCCACGGGGGAGGGGAGCGGTTTCTTTGGATCATTGCGTCCTCGACACGCCCTGATGACGGTCTTGTGGCGGTGCAGGTGGATCTCAGCCTCCAGCTGGTTCCACAGTTTGTCATGAGCTGGGCCTTTCATGTCCCGACCCAACAGCTGGATCTGCTGCACCCTGAAACATACAGGACACAGTCTGCTGTCAGAGCAGGTTCCAACAGCCTCCTCTGGTTTTACCGACATCAATCAGATCGCTACAAGAAAATATTAAACTCCAGTTAGCTGAACAGGCCTATTAATATTTAAAACCTGAATTTAATCATTTTTTAAGCCTCATATGGATCTTTTTTTAACCTGGTAAATACAACCAGAAACATGCAATGTGCAAACAGTCCATTAGGGGGCTGAATGCATGCCCCCCCCTTCACATTAAAACTGTGACAAAAACATGGTTACCATGGATTTCTTTATGTGACAACTACAAAAAAGCTGAAACAGGAAAAACATTACATTTTTAAGGATATTTCAAGAGGAACACGGGGGCCTTAAAAGTTCATGATTAAATACATTTTATTTCTCAGGATGATAATTAATTTCAGTTTTTCTCTCAAGGTCTCGACTTGAAACAAATCTTGATTTCTTAAGATAACAGGATAATTCATCTTGTTAGCTCAAGAAAAAGACGCTTGTTTTTCAGAGATAACTGTCTGGCGATCTAAATATCAAATCCGTGGGTTGATTGCTATCATTAGTCAGAGGAGAGCGAGCCGAGCTGCTTTGCTTTTCAAATGATTGAGGTAAGGAAGCCGATTTCTGTTTCTTTGTGTTTGTCATAAAGAAGCAAAAACGAAGAAAAAAAAACTACGCAACAGAAATTCAATAAAGCATGTTGTTTCTTATATTAGTTACAAAACTTACAAAAATTACATATTGGGTTGTAAAAAATTTAAATAAAGTTTATTTATTTATTTGAGTTATTGTTGCCTTTCTATCAGCTTGAACCAGTCTGGCCATTCACCTCTGACCTCTGGACTCAACAAGACATTTTCACCCAAAATGTGTGTGAATGTGTGTGTGTGTGTGTAATATCATTTCATATACACAATTCCCAGTCTCAACCTCACTGAGGATCATCTGGTCTTAAACTCAATGCTGGCTCTGAGTTGAATCAGACCATAAATTGGATCTGAAACACTTTTAATCCTTCAAACAATCTTCATCTTCAGAATTAACAGAGCATGAATAAACTGTGTTAACTGTTCATAAACAAACTTTCATGAAGAGTTTGTTTTCTGTTTCTGTGCTTTATTTGCAGGTTTGAATAAAGACAGAGCTGTGTAAAGTGTGGCTATTCTTTAGTGGGTCTGACACTCGGTGAATGTTTCCTCATCTTCAGCCTCTCAGCTGTTGTGAGCTCTGCCTCCTCACCTTCCAGCCAGTTCCTTGTCCAGGTATTTGGCAGCTAGTCTGGCTCCGTACACCTCAGCCTGCAGTACCGCCATGTGCCTGCGGAGGGCCTCGTTTTCTTTCCTGTACAGTCTCACTTCTGTCTCCAGACGTGCTTCGGCTAACTTCTTCTTCTTACCGGCCTCCAGCTCCTGTTCCTGGAACGAACACAACACGTGTGAACACAGCAGAAGACGAGGACGACGAATCTAAAGAAATCTTCTTTTCTTTGATATAAAACCAGAAAATAAATAATTTTGCCACCTTTTGTGGACGCCCTTTTTGTCATTTGTTATTAAGCTGATGGAAGCAAACTCTTAAACTAAACAGAACAACAAAAAAAAACCCCGCTCCTTGAATCCCTTACTGTGATATTATTCCCCTTGAAAGAGTTGAAACCAGAATTTATTTCAAAAACAGAAAACAACCAAAAACAATCATTACAAAAGCTTTTCTAACTAATAGTTCACAGTTAGTGCTCACATGCTGTCAGCTGAAATGACTCTTTTAGTTCTTAAAACTAATTCACGCTCTATAGTATCAGCTTTAAACATCGTTACAGAGCAAACCTGACTATGAACAAACTCCAGAGTCAGAATCAGATTATGAACGGCCTGAATAAAACCTTCTGTTGCTGCTCTTAGCTGGCACAACACTGAGTTTAAGCTCTTAAAGCTCATATTAGCGAGGGAGTAATGTTTCCTGAGACTGGAAATACTTACAGACTAAATGAGCAAAGCCAACCTACAACCCAAACCATGATTAGTAAATACTTTTCACATGTTGAGTATTATATACCTAAAACCCTAAATGATATAATTAAAAGGCTGTTTGGGATTTGGGTTTATTGAGGATTTATAGAAAAATGTGAGAAATAAAACCACAATTCCAAAAGAGCTGAGACACAGCTTTAGATTTTGGTGAATACAGATTAATCTGGTTTACAAACTATTTCAAGATGAAAATACACCAAACATAAAAAACTGGAACTGAATTTTTAAAACTGCATCATAAATAAATAAGTATAAATTCTTTTAAATTTGATACCAGAAACATGTTTCAAAAAGCTGGGACAGGGATAACACAACATTGAGAAAGTATCTCAGAAGTAAATATCGCAATGGTTCATCACTCTGTGAGAGACTGCATGAGCAACTGGTTCAACAATTTCGGAATAACATTCCTCAGAGTGAAATGAGAAGGAATAAGTAGATTTCATCCCCTACAGAACATAATGCCATAAAAAATTCAGAGATTAGGAAGGAATCTCTGGGCTGACAAACAGGACTCTGTAGTGGAGATCACCGCATGGGTTCAAAATCACTTCAGTTCTGACCTGACAAAGGAGCGCCTGAAGTCTGCAGATGCTGAAATCTTTCATCAAGTACAAAATGAGACGACATCTCACTTAGTGAACTCCACAGACTGGTTTCATCAAATTTAATTTGGTTTTAATATCTGATATGTTATTTTGCAACATTTTTAATACAATAAAAAATAATTGTTTGCAAAGCATCAAAATCAGTTTTTATAACCAATGTCCAAACACTTCTTTTTTGGATTGGTGTTGTGAGAGCTTACAAAAATTTGTCTTATTATCCGTAGGCCCAGCTCACGGCTACCAGAGTAAGCCATTCAGTCAATGGATGTATTGTTGTTGTTTTTTTTTAATTTCTATTTACATTTAAAAGTGAACACCAAGTTTAGAGTTACTGAAGAGCAGAGGATCATTCCTGACGCCATGTTATTCTACAGGAGCGGCTCCGTCACCACCACCCAGGAACAAGTTCAGCTCCTCAGGATTTAAGCTTAAAGGCTTTAGATGCAGCTTTTTCCTTCCTCGGCTGAGCCTGTTCTAAATATTTGAAGTTATTTACTCATTTGTAAATAAATAATTATTAAAACGACAGTAATAAATTATTATTAAATTCTATTTTGTAAAGATTCATGAAATGAAACACGATACTTTCAACACTTTTTGTGGTTGCAGTGATCTCATTTAGAGTTTATGACGTTTATAGGGTGTTAAGTAGTGGGTGTGTTCCCCTTTAAGAAAACATTTTATGATATGTATATTTTTTTTTTCTTGCAGCCATGAAAGTCTTCAGGGTCTCAGGTCCCTTTTGCCTGACTAATTTTTTTTTTCTATCAGGGTCAAGAGATTTTTAGAGATAGTTTTTAGTAACTTGAATAAAGCAACAACGTGTGCACCATAAAAGAGAGTGACAGCTGCATGCTTGGTGTTAGTGAGCAGACAAACAGTTCTTTTTGCGGGTGTTTGTTAGTGCAACTTTTCAGACCCGACCCCTAAAATAGTTGTGCCAGAGATCAGGGACCCCTTGCTGCCTACAGTATGTGCACATTGCTGTGTTTTTATATGAATCACCTTCAGTGATACACACTGTTATCCTGGTTTAGTCACCTAAAGGGTCTTAGAGAAATGTAGAAAGTTTGTGTTTGCAGGGTTTTATATAAATTTTAACCCTATTTTGTCCATATTTTTACAGTAATGGATGAATTATTCAGTGGCAAATAGTTTTTGATTTTGGAAGGTACTTTAGGACCTCCACTTTGGGAACCACTGTGTTAGTGCTCGAGCTGTGTTAGGTGCAGCTACGCCATCTATATTTAACCAAGAAAAAAAAAAAAAGTTCAACCCCTGAATACACACACACACACGCACGCACCCATCCACCCACAGACACACTCACACTTACCATCTGATCCATTGTTGGTGCAGGCTTAGAGGGAGAACAGAAAGAAGTCAGAGATTAAAGAGTTAGTGGGTAAAACCATCAGCAGCAGACACCATGTAGAGCAGAATGAACATCAGGACTGAAAGACAAGAGTCACCAGAAGCAGAGGAGCCAATCAGAGAGCAGAGGTGTAAAACAAAGCAGCGTGAGGAATAAATGATCATGGGAAATATTATAACCGAGGCAAAAAAGACTCACATCCCTTTGATCACTGAAGAAGTTAAAAAGTGAATCTACTGGAAAAAATGCTTCAACTTTTTGATTTCATAGAGGTACAATGATTGGTGGACATAAAGTTGACAAAAAACATATTGCAGACAGATTTATCTGCTGGCAATTAGTCGTCCTTATGCTGTTAGCAGACATGACATAATTTTTCCTGGTACGCTGCTGAAGAGCAAGGCATCTTAGTTTCTGATCATCGACCCGGGAATCAAACAATGGGGTCCTTAAACCCCCAAAGTCCAGGATCTGTCTTATCTAAAACTAATGCAAAGCATGTCTGGAGCTCAGGTGTTTGATGGCAGGTTCAGATTCTGAATAAGAGCATCTGAGTCGAGGGCAATTCATTATCCAACTCATCATTTCACTTATTGGTGACAGAAATAGTCATTAGTTTTCAATCTGTACAAAGAGAAAAACCCTGAAATAGAAAACAGATGAACCAAAAAGGTGAAATCACATACTTATAACTTATGTATTTTTGTATTTGTCTCGATCATCTGTTGTTTTTATTCTAATTTAACACATGGAAGCAATCAAATTAATGCTCTCAATGTTTGTTTGATTCTTTGCAGATTCATGAACTTTAATGACACTGCTGTGTAGGTCTGGGTACTGAACTTCAGTTCTTTTGTGGCACCGACTGAAATGCTTTGTTTGAGTATTGAATAATGCCTCATTTATTGGTGCCACGTTTCGGTACCCAAAGGGTTAATCACATGATCATGATCTGATAATGCCTCCGGTGATTTGCTGTAACGTTTCACATGGTTGCAGGAAGGTGTTGCCAAATTAGGGACTGTCACTATATTTACCGACTTTTCAAACCCCTCTAGCAACTTTTTTTCCAAAAAGCGACAAATCATATGATTTTTTTCTGTAGTTGGGGGACGGAGTGAAAGCATGTTTTGATCTTCAGCCGCTGCTTCTCAATAAGCAGCGAATAAAAGAAGGAGGGTTTTTATTTTCACATAAGAAAATAAGAATGGACAGAAGAAATAATAGTAGAAATCATAGTTATAAACACATTGTGTTATAAACATATTTACTTAAACTGACCTGTCACTTGTTTGCACCTGTTCTTTTGCACTGGACATCGTTTAATTTTATATGTAAGAAAACTGCTTCTGCAGAAATGTCCTTCCATGACAGAACGACGGCGATAAACGAGCGTCTGAAAAGACAGCACGCCGTGGCTGATTTATTTTCTGACAAAGAATGACAATCTCGGTAAGCTAATTGGCTAGTTAGCTGCTAACATTTACGTCAACAGGGAGCTACCTACTTAATAGCGATGTCATGTTTGAATAGAAAATTGGTACATTAAAAAAAATGTCAGAAATGCTGCTACAAGCTGCAAAGTTCATTAAAAGCTGAATGAACTATGATATTAACTGTCTTCATTTTTAGTTAGTACATACCTTAAACACTTGAAGCTGGAAGCTAATGATGTTAGCTGTATGCTGGTGCAATAAGCTGCAATTTATGTATGATCCCAATAGTCGACTAATCACAAAAAATAATCGGTGACTAGTAGATTATCAAAATAATCGTATGTGGCAGCCCTACTACACACTTAAAAAATGAAACACTGACTTTAAATGAATTTATGACATCAACTGGTTCAATATAAATGTATTAGATTAGCTGTAAACAATAATTTTAGGGTCAACTAAGTTGAACTTGAAATCATTGCTTTCAATAAACCTCATTTATTTGAGTAGTTCTGTTTGGTTTGACGACGTTTGACTGATTTCATTTTATATTTCTGCTTTTTAGTCACTGATAAAAAGCCATGAAATCAACCCTAAAGATATGTAGTCCAATTTAGAGCTCACAGGGATTTAGGGATTTGTTATTTTAAGTTCAGATCCGGATTGGAAGTTGACATAAAAAACAAACAAAAAACTAACAAATGAGCTGAGCCTTTATGACATTCTGGATCCAAACTGTACAGCTGCAGACTGCAGTGCTTCAACATCCTTTATCTCTAAAATCTCCATCAAATTAATCTTCTCAACTGTTTCCAGCCAAACGTCATGGACAGAGCCGGTCTTCCTACCAGTTTGTCTTTGATGGAGTCTGAGTCCTCGTCCTGGCCCTGCTTGGCGTGGAGCTGCAGCTGCAGAGCGTGAAGCTGCAGGAGCTGGTCGTGCACCTCCCGCTCCAGCACCGCCCGTTCAGCCTTCGCATCGGTTAACTCAGAGCGCAGGTCCACCAGCTGAGCCTGCAGGGACGAGGAGGAGGAGGAGGACAGGGAGAGGACACCAGAGACAGAAACATTAGGTCAGAGAGAACGCAGAGCACCGACTCCAGTGACAGCAGTATCAGGTGATGAATGTCTCAGATCAACTTTGGACGTAACAGCAAATTACACAATCACAGCACAATAAACACAACGTCAGACAGTCTGCAGCTTTAATCTGTATGTCAGACATCCAGTCCCAACCAATCCCCTTTTTTCTGTCTAACCTGGTGTCAAAGTCAGCCTTAAGATCCTAGTTGTGTTTGACTGTAAACCTCTAAATTTGACATTAACCATCAGATATCAGGAATTTATAAAAGAAACAAGTTTCCACTTTCTTTAGCAGCAGCTCAGCTCACAGCAGAGGAACACACCGAAAAGTCTCAGAGCAACGATTATTTGAAAAAAAAAAAAAAAAAAGGAACGTCTTTATTTGGGTTTTATTTACTGGAACATTTCTTCTGAGGAAAAAGTTCAGCTCCTTTCAATCCTATTTTAACCTTTTAAAGAAATCCTTCATGATGTAAACATAAAGACAAACAGCCAGATTAAAAACATGGTTTTCCATGTAAGGTTTTTTAAAAGTTATTTTTTCAGTCTTTCTATGCCTTTAATGTGAGAGGACAGGACAGTGGACAGAGGAGGAAACAGGGTGAGAGTGGGGAGTGACATGCGGGGAAGTCACCACAGGTCGGACTTGAACTGGGGCTGCCCACTCAGGGGCTTTTTACCCATATGGAGCGCGACCTAGACCACTAGACCATCTGGACTCCTCAGTTAAAGATTTTACTGCAGCCAAAATTATTTGTCAAAATATTCATTAATGTTTCTATAAGTGCTGGTTGTAAAGAACCCTGTGGGCTAAAAACTGAATGCATCAAAGAGAAAAACGTATAAACCAACTGAAACCCGAGCTGCATTTATACATAACTAATGTAGTTAAGAAAGTTCTAAAGAAGTTTTGATCATGTTTGATGTTCATTTCCAATACGCTGTAGAAACAGCAGGATGGGAGCATTGTTTTGCTTTGTCTGTATCATGCTAATGTACCACTATGTTTCCCTCTGTGGGAAAAATGTTGTCAAGCTGGTATTTTCGGGGAAACAGGAGGACAATCCTGTTCTGTCCGACTGAAGCTGCAGAAAGCTGCACAGAGCTGCTGATTCTGATTTGATAATCAGACTCAGGCTGAATTTGGTCTGTTTCTTTTATGTCAGGACTGTGGCTGCTCACAGAGCTGCTGTATGGCTATGATTCACAGATTTTAAGGGTGATTTTTTTTCTGCCACACTACTTGAGTTCTTAAACCACCGTAGTAATATGAAACTGTTTTGTGGTCTGTACAAAATGACTTTTTTTTTTTCATTTCTCAAGAAAACTATCCCATGGAGCCCTGCAGAACTCTATAAAGACTGTTTGTAAGAAGTTAATTAATATTTTGATGCATCTTATTTTTAATTACAAAATGCTTTTATCAAAAGTATTTATCAAGAGTTACACAACGCTTTTGTTTTAAATGCGACAACAAGTAAACTTGGTTAGTTTGTTCTGTAGTTTAGTAGATGGATATATTTAGTGCTAGTGGCAGCCCAGTGCTCTGAGATGTATCTGTAGGCTAGTGTGTAACGTTAGCGAATCCTCATGTCCTGCTCATCTACCAATCAGAGCTAACGTAACCTCACTCTTCATTTTATTGACAGACTCTCAAGTTTGATCAGATCACTGCAGAATAACTGCTGCATGTGGGCTGGAATGAACATTATCACAAACAGATTAGCCTGTGTTTTAGCCTTTAGCTCAGCCTTTAGCTTGTGTTTTAGCCTTTAGCCTGTGTTCTATCACTTTCCTGTTCAAGACAACTTTTTACCAGATAAAACGTGACGAGGTAAGGTATTTATCAACAGTAACGCCGGGCTATTGTTTGAAACGTGACAACAAGTAAACTTTGTTATTTATCTTTCTTCTTCTCTTCTGTCCTTTCTCTGTCAGTCAGTTCAGCTCCAGTCTCCACCATCTCTACTAAATTAATCACAGAAATCATTTTCAGCAGAGAAAAACACAGATCTCTCTTCTCACTGCTAAACTTTATCAGCCAGCATGGTGTTGTCATTGAGACTTCGGCGTGCCATAAATCAAGCCGGTCCTGTCCAACCCGATCTGGAAGCTAAGAAATAGCATTTAGTGAGACTTTTTCAAGTCCTCACAGTCCCTTCAATAACACAGCTCTGCATTTCACAACAAAACAAGATGGTGAACCTGAGACATGTCCTGACTCATATCCAGGTACTACAGGATTGTCCCTGCCAACAACTTTTTTTTTTTAATGTAATAAAACAAGTTGTGTTTTTTCCTCCAGCTTCTCATACCAAGAGGACTGGATGGTTGAAAGAGCAGGAAACAGGTTTGGAGTGGGGAGCAACATGAGGGAAAGAGCAGCAAGTACGATCCTAAACCTTGAGCCTTGACCTGCTTGGCCATACTGACAGCCCTCCTAAAAACACTGTCCTAAATCAAACTTCAACTGTTTGATTTTAATCACCTCACATCCTGGCATTTTAGCTTGTGACTCAAAAGGCCCAATGTGCACAAGACAAAAACAATCAGGTAATAAACACATGAAAACAATGTTTTAAACTTCACACATGTACAGTCAGACTCTTTTGGTCATGTTAACAGCTTCACATTTGAAAAACTCCATCGAAGCTTGGGACAGCGTTGGCAAGAAGTGTCAAGTCAATATTTGACCAACTCACACAGACAGCCATATTGAATTTATACACGGATCAGGACTTGTTGAGCTACTGATATCGTGATCACCTGACCAGTAATCAAACAAAGCCACGATGCTTAAACTTTTGCAGCATGTTGTCACCAAAACACTGACATGTAAGACTGCTGGAGAGTGGACGGACCCCACATGTTCAAAACAGATGATGCTAGAAGGAGCTACACAGCTGCACAGAAACTGGACATTGCAGACATTGTTGAGTGACCAGGCAGTCACTACATTCTGGAGTTTGAAGCACAAATATATTATAATTATTTCTTTTATTTTCAATTATGAAATAAAGTTTATTTCCCTACTGAGTGAAAATCTTGACACAATGTAGCTCTGTTAAAGGTGAAAGTGTCGTAAAGATGAACACCTGCCTCTGATCATTCAACCCTTCAAATTCTGCTTGGAAATAAATGTCAAAATATGTGCAAAAGGCTGGACTGTTTAACTAGTTTTAATGTCAAATATGATTGCAGCTTTCTAGATCATGACATCCTTTTTAATTTAGATCAAACAATTACTGTGCCATCTCTTTGGGAGTGACTGCGTGCCCTGCCCTGCCCCCCCGAAAGGCTCAGATCACGCAGATCAACATGCGGCACGTTTGGGAAGGCAAAGAAATCTGAATGCTTCACAATACGATAAGAGTGCTCTGTGGTGCATCTGTGACATGTTATGTAACATCACTACAAACCAGGATGGAGAAAGGAGAGGCATGTACAAACTGCCAGGAAATGAGTAAGAGACGCAGATATAAGTGTGTGTTTGTGTGTGTTAGTGTGTGTTGGTGAAGCAGAGGAGATAGTGAATGTCATGATAAAAACAAAGGCTTAAAAGGCAGGAGCTTTGACATGATCAAACAGCTCAAAGCCATTACGATAAACTGGTGCATATAAAAAAAAAGCACCAGATGTGGAAAATCAATGGTTTGTGCTAAACACACACACACACACACACACACACACACACACACACACACACACACACACACACACACACATGAATGTGATTAGCAGGTGTCATTTACAGAAGGAGGGGGAATTCTAGGTTACCTGCCAACCTGGCAGACAGGTGTTATTTACGCCGGGTTAAGAGGAGAAATCCTGACATTAGGAGAAGTCAGTGAGATGCTTTAAATGATATTAAATTATTCTGCTTTTAGGTTGCACAGCCTTTTTGCTTACAGTCATACACTTTACACACAAATTAGATTTCAGAGGCTAAAGACAAAGAGGATCAAACTAAAATTTTCACAGAGATTTTAAAGACAAATGAGAAAACTGATTAATTCAGACTCCCTGAAACAGTCACTAAACTCCAGTTTGTGGTATTTATTTACAAATCGTACTATATATAGTGCAACCAGTTAAGACTAACTTCCGGATTCAGCTTCTACTGGAACACTGTTTGTGAAATCAATACATTAACAATCTAACCTCCAGTTTGTGGTTGAGCTGGAACACCGTCTGAGCTTTGTGGCACAGCTGAGCGAAGCAGGAGCTCAGGTTGGTCATCTTCTGTCGGCCCTCATACGTGATGTCCACCTGGTCCGGGTCTATCTCCCCCAGCAGCAGGTCCACGTCCACGAAGGCCTTGTCAAACTCCTTCTCCAGCACTTCCAGCCAGCGGAACATGGACATCCCAGGACCCAGGCCTGAGCCCGGGCCCACCGGGGAGCATCCAGCCGAGGCGGACATCACCAGAGCACCACTGCTAACGTTAGCCCAAAGCTAACGGTGATGAAACGTCTTTAAACTAAACACCGCGATGTCACACAGAGGAAATACCCTCTCACCAGGTGATCGTAACACCAAATGTTGAAGCGCAGAGAAATCTGACCACTGTTGTTGTCTGATTCTTCCCCAGGAACCAGGAAGTCCCACATCAGACTTCCGATCGGCTCTGACTGCGACTACTACGGTCTGCCCGCTGCAGGGGGAAACAGCAGATAGCAGAGTCACAAATCCGGTTTGTCTGGTTTCCCCCTCCAAACTGCTGTGTGCTAAAATCTTTAATACACAAACAAACCATAAAATAATAATAAAAAACAAATACATAGACAAATAAATACATCAACGATAAAATAAAATAAAAAATATAATTATTATAAATAATATAATTAATAAATACTTCTTAACATGGAAATATTCAATTGTAATTCCACATTGCAATTAAAAAAAATAAAATATAAATTTTCTTTTTTATAAACTTGGTTTGAAACCTGGTTTTTACTTTTTAATGTAACATATCAGGTCCCTTTCCCTATCATTTGGTTTATTTCCTGCAGCTGAATATGATCTCTCTTAAAGTGAACAAACCCCACTCTCATATTATCAGTCTGTTGTGTTTTCTGCTCTATATTAAAGAGACTATGAGGACTGTTTGATTTGGACTGCAGCAACACCTTTAGGCTGGAATCGTGTGCACACTGTGGTGATGACATGACTCTTAACAAGGCGTGTTTGTTTTGGAAATGAATGGAGATCAGATCTTCTTTTCAACACTACTTTTCTTTGTTCAAGACAACTTTTTACCAGATAAAATGTGACGAGGTAAGATATTTATCAACAGTTACACCGGGCTATTGTTTGAAACATGACAACAAGTAAACTTTGTTATTTAGCTGTCTTCTTTTTTTCTGTCCTTTTTCTGTCTGTCAGTTCAGCTCCAGTCTCCACCATCACTACTAAATAAATCACAGAAATCGTTTTCAGCAGAGAAAAACTCAGATCTCTCTGTCCACGACTGAACTTTGTCAGCTGGCATGGTGTTGTCAAAGAGACTTCAATGTGCCATAAATCAATCCGGTCCTGACCAGATCATAAAGCTAAGAAATTACATTTTGTAATAACCTGTATTGGTGCTGATAATCTCAATTTAAGTTGTTGTTTAGGATCAGGCAGATATCTAGAAGAAAGACTTTTTCAAGATCACTTTGAAAGTCCTCACAGGAACTTTAAAGAAGGAAGAGATTTTCCTTTGCATCTCCACCTGAAATTATCAGGTGCAGTTTATCACCTGATGAACTCTTACCTGTGATATAGTGACAGTATTGACCTGCAGATGATTTTTACATAACGCACATTATATAAAGCAATACATCGTATAATATTATTGACTTACCTTGTGACAGGTTGTTTTTTTTTCCTGTTATTGTTGTAAATGGCAAACTGTATATTTTAATATTTCCCTGACTCAAATATTCATGAGGCCACACGGTGGTACTGAGATTCAGATATTTCTGCTTTGTGTTTGACAGTCGACCGTACACACACATGCACAGACATCAGACTGCTTAAGGACCCTTATTCTACTTCAGCTAGAAGCTGTTTCTGCTTGATGGAGAAAAGTTTTCTTGTAAATATTTAGAAGAAAGTGATTAAACTACAAGCAATAAGATACTGAAGTACACTTATTAAATGAGTTCCTTCAAATACTCATCATGAAGACCCAGCAAAATGTTAGGGTATAAAAACATGCTGCCACTGCTCGTACTCTACTTTATTTATACGTTGTGTCCAAGCAGCATCCTCTGGTCTGAAAATATGAGAAAATGTGCTAAAGTCTGCAGTTCCTTGAGTGTCCGCTTGAGGCTGGCTTCAGAAGTACCAGAAGTCACAAACACACCAAGCAAAAAAAGCAGTTTTCACAGCCAAAATAAGCCTATTTACAGCCTGGTACGAAGAATGTCATCTGAATCGCTAATTTCACCAACGGCACGCACTGTACGAGGGTGAATTTTTTTCCAACTCAGCAGATTCGACAATATTAAGCTCGCCAGTTCATCCAATCAGAGGCACAGCTCAGATCACGTGACTGCTGGGCGCCCTATGGCTGTTACTGAGAAGACTCACAACCTGCCTCATTTCCAATATGGCCGCGCCGGACGTTTTGCTTCAAAAATCTGTTTCAGAAACAGACGGGTGATGTCGTGGAGACTTCATCCTTTAATCATACAGTCTATGGTTGTGTCTTGAAACTCTATATCTAGGATTACATGAGGTCAAATAAAAAAAATGCAGGACAAATATTAGGATTTCTATCAACTCAATCAAACACAAATTACAGTTTTTTCAGACTTTGTATAAAAACATGGTGAAACTTGATTTTCTGCCCCTCCCTCCACAAACTCACCTCCTCCCTCACAGCCCTCTCCCTCCACTGGATGGCACTAAAATGTAACATCCACATTTATCTGTTCAGTTCACTGAGTGCTGCTGTTTTTTTTTTTTTTTTTTTTTTTTTTTTTTATCCAAACAGCGACCTCTTTTAACATTCTGATCACTTCTTTGTTTTGTCTGTTTACCACTGCAGTGTTTCTCAAGGATCCTTAAAGCCCATGCACTGTTTGATTATAAGAACGACCTCACTTTAATCTTCTTTTCATTGAAAAAAGCAGACATACTGAATACCTCTGTCACACATCATCTTAGGTACACGCTCATGAACATGTACAACACTCACTTCAAAGTTGCCCTTGACAGGTTGGTAATCTGTGGAGAGCTCATTCATACATGGTCTCTGTGGTATTTCTATCTCAGCTAAAATTCAAGGCCTCTTTACTCGGCCCTTTCACAGCTGCAAGGACATTTTCTGATTCTGATTCTGAAAAGCTGTCATTCACCCGAGGAGCTCAAATCCTGCACTGCTGCTGCTGATTTCCCCAGACAAGAGCAGCTGTTTCTGCCAGGTCACCTTAACATTGCTTTGTGCATCATAATGTGTGTCAGAGCTGTATTCAGTCTTCTCAGATTATTTATCCCATTCTCAAAAAGTCTGGTCAGGTCTATGGTTCTGGTCTATGCTGTGTGATGTATAAAATCTATTACCTTCTTCTGGAATGACTTTTTAAGTCTTCAGAGTCCCTCTAGTTTCTTTGTTTTTGTTTTTGTTTTTTTACTTTTGTCACTACTTTTGTTTTGCTTTTGGTTTCAGCAAGAACACTATGGAGATGAACAGCCTTTAAAAATACAGTCCCACAACAGCAGACCTTTATGAGCCACCTATTGCTGATCTGCAACAGCCAAGGTGATCAATAAAGGCAGATTCAAAGTGTCAGTGGTAACAGCAGGGGAGAACAGGGTTAGTTCTCACACTTATTACTCTAGTGTAAATTGCTCATCATCAAAGCATCTTTCAGTAGTCATTCCTACATTAAATTGCAGCTTATGGTGTTGGCTCTAAATCTGAATCCCTCTCACCACTCCAGTCCATCCTGGCCTGGCTGTTGTTGGGACCCGGACCCACACCTTGATACATTTGGTGGCGGGGCCCTCATCCTGAAGGGGCGCCCAGTCCTGGAGGACCTTGCCCCCGGGGTGCTGGGGGGCCTCTGGTCTGGCCATAGGGGGATGGGGGTGGCTTGGTGTGGGGAGTGGTTCTGGGGCAGGCCGGGTGGTTGGTGGAGGTGGGTGGGCCCCATGGTGTGGCCCTTGGTGCCTTTGGGGGTGTGTGTTGGTGCCCCTCTGGATCCTGGGACTGCTGGGTCCGGTGGCCTCCAGGGCCCACGTGGTGGGTCCTGGGTGCCCTTGTCCCTGCAGGTTATGGTCAACAACATGGGGCCTCGTTGATCACCTCACATGCATGCCTGTACAGATACTCATGCCCCTGTCGAGACTCACAGTAAATAAGTGACCTGTCCCGTCAGAACATGCTGAGTTACTTCTGGCACTCCCAAACTTTGTCTCATGTCATGTGACACATGCTCCATCCTTGTTTCAGCTCGGTTGGCTCATGCTTTTCTCTCAGAACCCCACATTACTGGTGCCCCTGGGTCTTAAATCAACACTACCTGTTTGTCCTCTTCTTTTTTTGTCCTCTTCCCTGTTTGTCCTCTTTCCTGTTTGTCTTGTCTCGTCCTGTCTGTCACTAATCCCACCTCTTTCACTTTGTGGTGTAGCATGGTCCTCCCCTTCAGCTCACAACAGGGAATAAATAAAGTTTGATTTGATGGAGTAGCCTACAGGGAGGGCTGATGATGGTCACTGACAGCAATGAATCATAACTATTTATGTTTCACTGCAATACAGAAAATACATTGGTCCTTTTAACGTTGACATCGGACACAGTGCTCAACTGGAAGGACAAATGGAGACAAGGAGGAAAAACAACAACAACAACAACAACTTAATTTAATGATTTCTTTGGTATGACAACTTAAAGCTTTAAGTCAGTTCAGTGAGAGGGAAATTTCAATGTGTCAACATAACTAAAAAGTGTGAGTTTTCAGTCTCTGAAACTGATCATGACTGTGGTGCAACAGCCGTATTAATACGCCAGAAAAATAGTGCTTGTTGAAATTTTTTCTTGATGTGATAAGGGTGATATAATATTTTTAAAAACTTGAGCAGGTGCTCCCTTGGTATTTGCTTGCATTCACGTTCAATGGTTGCTTTCAATTCAGTGACTGTTGCAGGTCTCATTGCGTAGACTTTGTCTTTTAGGTGTCCCCATAAAAAGAAGTCTAGTGAGTCTAATTTGAGTGATGGTAACTTGTGTTGGTGGTTCTTTTTGAAACTCCCCCCTAAATTGTCTTTGCACTGCAACTGTGTTGTCATACCTCCAGTAGCATTTTAGAATGAATTTTCTTTCTTCAAAGTTTAGTCTGGCTGCCATCATTTTGGTTCAGTGGGTTCAATCTGCAAAGAAAAAACAAACAATTGAGTTATCAGCTGCTAAAAGGTGTATACAGTTTTTTTTTGGGACACCCTGTAGTTAGTTAGTCAAGTAGAGGTAGTACCTTCAACTCTGAGGATCAAGTTCAAATAATAAAAATGTATGAGTTAACAACTAGAATACGTGAATTTTGAGTTAAATAACGTAACTAGGTTTTCTTTGACAAGCGAAAGGTATATTTTTCTTAATGCATTAAGTGATGTAGTAAGTTATATCAACTCAGAGTATCAAGTTCAAATAATTAAATGATCATTCATTAAGCAGCTTGTATAACTTACCTTCCTGAGTTGATTTATGTTCTTAAGGCAAAAAGTGAACTTAATGTTTTAAGTTTAACCGATCTAAATTTTTTTTTACAGTGTCTAGATAGTATAGCTTCATCGGTAAAACATCAAGCTGTAAAATAATCCTCTGAGTCTTCAAATGAAGCCTTGTAAAACAAGAAGAAGTGCGGTAATCCAGAGACAAAAGTTTAATGATAAATCTTTTTATTTAAATTCCAGTACATGGCTTCAAATATTTGTTTTATCAGCTTCATACCAGCTGCAAACTCCTACAGCTCAAAATAAACAACAGATGCTGATACACTGCACTCCCATGGCACATGAAACATTTAGCTGCCTTTTTCATTGCTTCTTGACTCCATCACAGAATCAGTGACACATAAAACAGCAGGTTAAACTCTAGACACAGACAGTTTAAAGACACTGCACTGATTTGTACTTCACGTGCTTACATTAAGACCAAAGTAGATCAAACACTTTGAGGCTTTTGTTTTTCAGAGGCTTGGAAGTCTATCAGGTCAATCTCAGTGCAAACCTTGAATCAATCACAGTTCACTTTGTGAATAATAACATTAATGTAAATAAATTAGAGTCCCCACGGTTATGTGTCATAAATCAATTTGTCGTAGCACAGATTTGTCAATTGTTTCAACACTGATGCGTTGTTTGTCATTGAGTCTGTTCACTGAGGTGAAGCTCACAGTCAGATAAGTTGTCCCTTTTGACCAGGGGTTTAAAGTTTTTCCGAACACCTCCCTCGCTCGTCTCCTGAAATGTTTCCCCACGATGACGAACAAGAAGGGGTTCACAGCGCTGTTGCTGTAGGCCAGATATGTGGAGAGCTGAATGCCGATGTCCAGCACCTGCTCCCAGAGACATCCAGGTGTGAACTGGAAGTAATCCATCGTGTCAAGAAACCGCATCACCTGGTGTGGTGTCCAGCAAAAGAGGAAGACGGCCCACACGGCCAGGACCAGGTCTGTGGCCTTCCTTTCTGTCCTGACCCCAGTCCGCCAGCCGCCAGCTCCACGCTCTTTTAGTGCTGACACAATGTGACGAGTGCAGTACGTCACCACCATGACGGGGATTAAGAAGCCCAGCACGTTCTTAGTGATGTTGTTTTGCAGCCTCCATGCAGGATGGGGGTAGTCCAGGACGCAGGCGTGCACACCGGGATCATCGTAGTACTTCACTCTGCGAAAGAGCAGGGTGGGCAGAGTGAAGAGGAAGCCCAGAGCCCAGACTCCAACACAGATACGTTTAGCCCAGGAGACTCTCCTCAGACAGCTGGAGCTCATAGGCTTCACCAGGGCCAGGTACCGGTCCACGCTGACCAGCATGAGGAACACAACACTGCAGATGTAGTTCATAGAGATCGCCACATTGACGAGTTTACAGAGAACTTCTCCAAACTCCCACTGGTATCCTCGAGCTATGGTCACAGCCCAGAAAGGGAGGCAGGACATCATGACCAGATCAGCAGCCGCCAAGTTCCCCAGGTACACGTCAGCCACGGTGCAGGGCTTCCTCTGGAGGCAGAGCACACAGAGGACCAGGGCGTTTCCCACCAAGCCCACCACACTGAGCAGACCCAGGTAGGTGGGCTGCAGGGAGGAGAGCCACAGCCAGGCCTCTGTGTAGTTACTGCAGGGGTCCAAGTCCGGGTCCACGGTCGGGACCAACCAGTCTGATGCATTCATGGTCATTGTGAACTGTAAATGACATTGATTTGTTGTTAAAGCAGAGTCAGCTTTAGAGAAGAGACACATCCAGGCACTGATCCAAACAGAAATTAAGGATATAAGAAAAGAAGAGACATGAAAACACAAACATGGTCTTAAATCTATAATTGTTGCCAGAATTGAAGGACAAATTGTCAAATGCTGAGGTTTGTGTTTATCGCCTTAAACTGTAAAGTGAGCCGTTTGTCCTCTTACAGAAAGCTTTAATCACATTATTACATGATTGTGTCAAATAATGTGTTCTGATTGGCCAAGTATTTATAATTATTTTAAATATGTTGATCCACAAAAAAAAAAAAAAACACTTTTGTTTTTTTTCCATTGAAATTTATCTGAAATTTTGTGTAAGTTCAGCATTTGAAGTGATTTTGCTGCGTCTGAATCAAATGTTGAGATGAATTTCTCTTCCAGTGAAGAGTGGGCCAAACCAGTTCACTGATTTGATCATGATACACTCTTTTAATCAGTCACTGCAGCTTTGCTGTTATTAATGCATAAAATAAGAACACTCTCTCATCTGATTCATATGGAAACATTAACATGAGCTCCATGGATGAAAAGTCACAAACACACTTCTCTTTGTGTCTCTCAGAGCACTCACCTTATCTGTGCTGCTCGGCTCTTTTCCTCCAGATGTTCCTCATGTCTACTCCACACAGATAATCATCCTGCTGATCTGTCCTCCACTGCTGCCTGCACTGAGAGAGCGCTCACTTTTATGCAGCCAGACAGAGATCATCACTGTGTCGTCACTCATACCTTCCATCTGATTCCTCACGCTCACAAAAAAATGGAATGCACTGACTGGCAGTCTCACCATCAGCCCCCGACTCAGTGACTAAACACAACACTCTGGATTTAGCTTCAGAAATAACCAATGTCTTAAACTAAAACCAAAGAGCAGCTTTTATTCCTGAGCCACCCGATGTGTCCAGATGTTAGAAACAGAGCTAGAAGCAGAGAACGTGTGCTGGACTGAGGCGTTTCCTGGCAGAGAGACACTTTCAGAGAAATCCAGTAAAAACAAACGTGTGCTGAGGAGTGAAATGAAATCCTGGATGGAATTTATTTCATTTCCCTCCTCTGGATCATGTTTCCCAACCTGACAGTAAACCTGTGAATGGCCTCTCAAATCTCTTTACTGATCTTTGCAGAAACGCTTGAATGACCTGATCAGCTGTTTGGTGAGGCAGGTTTTCAGCCATGGAATCCAGCCAATGAATGAAGATCAGACATGAATAAAGTGTTTTTAGCTCATTTTAGTTTTATGCAGTAGGCCCAAAAGTATTTTATAAAAACCAGGCCTCTTCTTGATTTAGTGTACTTTACGCTTTATCGTTACTTTTTAAAAAACAAATCAGAAAAATAAAGGAAAAATGTTTTTTTTCTATTTTAAAACCAGAAAACAAAACAAAACAAACAAAAAACAAACGGCATTTTTTTCTCTTTTGCTTCCAATTTTAAAACCCAAAATATGTGGCATTTGAGAAAAAAATAATCTGTGGTCTGCTGGCTTCTCTCAGACTGCTCCAGGCCTGATCGAGCCTGAACGTGATTATTCCCACCTCTGATGTTCGTCATCATCTCTACGACACACGCCCTCGATCAGATTCAATTTGAACCTCTGGATGAATTAATCTAATCATCAATTTGCTCAGGCACTCAGCAGGTCAGTGCCAACCTGAAGCACTGAGAGGGAGATGAGGAGAGCAAGAGAAAACGAGAGGGAGAGAGAGAGAGAGAGAGAGAGAGAGAGAGAGAGAGAGAGAGGGAGAGAGAGAGAGGTAATATAATCATTTGACTTGTTTCCAGACATGCTGGGTTGTGAAATAATCTCATTTGTGGTGAATTCCTCCAGACTTTATCCTGATCATCTTGGTAGTTGTTTCCTGCATTCATCTGTGGCTGCATTAAGAAAGGATGATGTCACCTGGTTTCGGCTCATTGAGAACCTTGAACCCTAAAGAGGACCTCCATTAGTGTAGACACGTTGTGCTGATGCAGTCAGAGCACCCAGACACGCAGTTTGACAGCAGACACTCACAGTAAGGTTTCACTTCAGCGACTCTTGTCCATTCAAAGTCTGTTTAATCCAGGGGTGGCATTATGGGTGGGCCCAGTGGTCCCAGGCCCACCTACTTTTCTTAACAAATAGATAAATAAAATTATTTTAATAATTATTAAAATTGGTTTTAACTAACATTGTGATATTTTGTCACTTCAAGTTTTTTTTTTATTGTTAGATGTCCTGTCTTTATAAAATGAGCTGAGTTTGGCAGTCTTTTAAACCTGTTGTGGGAAAAAAAAAAAAAAAAAAAAACAAAAAAAAAAAACAACCAAAAAACAATTAAACAGAGTTATGAAACATTGAGCTTCATTTTATACAGCTGGGACTAGGGATGATTCTGGTAAAGACTGTAGATTTTTTTGTCTTTATATAACTGTGGTTAATATCCCTGCTCTTCTTTCCACAATGAATAGAGAGCTGTAGCTGTGCAGTCCGCTGGTGGGTAAGAGTGCTGCTCTTTGGTCAGTGATCAAAGGTCAATCTGTCCAATATACAGAATATGTACATGTTATAAACATGTAATTACATGTTAAAGGCACAAAAAAACAAACAAAAAAAACAAACAAAAAAACAAAAAAAAAAACAAATTGACTTGAAAACCACACATAGTAACAGCGGTACATCTATTTTTGTAAATTTAAAAAGTGATCTTTGAACTGTTCTAATTTAAGGCCCAGACAAAGCTGAAATCCTGGCTCTGTCCCTGGTTTAACCCAAATCCAAAGTCCATAAACCCAAGGCAAAATCATACTCACATCCCATAAACAAAAAAAAAACAAAAACAAAAAACAAACAAAACAAAAGAATGGATTGACTTTTCATTTTTGCAGCTGATGGAAAACTGCCTCCTTATAATCTACATATGGTGTGAAAAACAGTGTACAAGTGGTTTCGATGGATTTAAATGAAAACGAGATACAGGCCAACTTTTCCTTTACGCTGCTGTTCCTGTACAAAACCCTGCAAGAGCTGCATTTACAGAGCTCCTGATAATCAAAACTTCACCCAACAGAAAATAAACACCCGGTTCAGCCCAAAATGAGCAAACTGTCATGGCATAAACAATGTCTGAGAAATACTACAACAAGGTGTGTTTGAATTTATCACTTAGCCCCTCCGTTCACATGATACAGGCAGGGTTTATGACCTATACCACAGCCTGTCACTATTTCTCTGACAAAGCAGTTTTAGTTTGGGTCTCTCTTCAGGCACACTCACTTGAGTCAAGGAACACGATGAAGGCTCGACTGGTTCAGGGCTTAAGTAGTTCAAAAAAACACAAATACTTTAGGAAAAGAATCCACAGACCAGCTCAGACCCTTACAGATTCTTCATCAAGATGTGGTGAGAAAAGCAGGTGAGTGTTTATTTATAACAGTTTTAAAAACAGTGATACAAATCAGAGAGAGTCCCTAAGACAGTTTCAAATTTCCCCTCGGATATTCGAGCAGTATCTGACAGTGAAGCCAGTGTGTACTTTTTGTTCTTGCTGACTTGACCGCAGTAAGAAATTATATCACAGTCAACAATCCGTACACACTGGTGTATGAGTTTCTTGGTGTATTTTCCAGCTTGCACAGTTTTCTAAGGACAAACCGACTCAGGGACAGTTTCTACCCCACAGCAGTTAGGATCCTGAACACAGGCTAATCATTACCATGTCATCATAATTATGGACACTATTTAACTACCTCATGTTATTACTGTATTAGATAAATACCCCATGTCTTTTGTTATACCCGTTTCATTGCACTGTACTACCTCCTGCACCTTATTGTCATTACTTACTTGAATCAGACTTACTATTCTATAATGCACCTTAGTTACATTATTTTATTACATATATACTTTATTTTATTTTATCTACTTTTGCACTGTTGCACTGACTGATGGGCTTTTGCAATTTCGTTGTACTTGTTGCAATGACAAATAAAGTTCTATTCTATTCTATTCTATTCTATTCTATTCTATTCTATTCTATTCTATTCTATTCTATCTGTTTAGTTGTGTAAGATCATAAGCATCACTCTGCCTCTGTTTTGAGCCTACACTTGAAATGAAACTGTTTTCTGTTACTCAGTTACACCCACAAAGATTTATGTTTCATATTCTATGGGCCTCTTAATACCAATTCAACAAAAATAAGCCTTCAAACCAGCAGTAAACAAACCCACAGGTGTCAGTACTGAAACCCCACTCTGACCTCAGACTGGTCTGGACTCAGTAAAACACTAAAGGCCATAGATGGCCTCAGTTTGGCTGAAAGTCTTGATCTGAAGCTGTTAGCAGACACACACTCAGATATAAACTCTCTCTCAAAATATGCTCACAGGATGACACTCACAGCTGAGATCCAGCTGAACAATAAACATTAAGGAGTCAGACTGTCAGTGCTGGAGCCAGAGAGTCCATATACAGACATTTGTTTCTTTCCACACTTCAGTTTGGGTTTCTTTCTGAGCTGTTGTACATCCATAGGACACCAGAGATGAGCTGTGAAGACAATCTGACTCACACACGCATCAGGGCCCAGACCTGTTACAGAGGGCAGGTTTAACAGACTCAGACTGAACCATAGACTGTATAATTAATGGACGTAGTCTCCGCGACGTCAACCATCTGTTCCTGAAACGGACTTTTGAAGCAAAACGGTCGGCGCGGCCATATTGGAAATGAGGCA
Source organism: Labroides dimidiatus (assembly GCA_030710495.1). Classification (NCBI taxonomy): domain Eukaryota; kingdom Metazoa; phylum Chordata; class Actinopteri; order Labriformes; family Labridae; genus Labroides; species Labroides dimidiatus. The sequence goes on from CM061158.1 coordinate 25,704,273, forward strand.
GGCTTTGAGTCTCCACAGTAACAACCATAGGACGCTCCACAGTCACGTGATCTGAGCTGTAACCCTGGTTGGACGAACTGGCGAGCTTGATATTGTGGAAACTGCAGAGTGAGAAAAAAATTCTCTCCCCGTACAGTGTGTGCCGTTAGTGAAATTAGCGATTCAGACGGGAGACATTCTTTGTACCAGGCTGTAAATGTGCTTATTTTGGCCGTGAAAACAGCTTTTTTTGGCTTGGTGTGTTTGTGACTTCCGGTACTTCCGGAGCCAGCCTCAAGCGGACACTCGAGGAACAGCAGACTTTAGCGCTTCTGCATTGCCTCATATTTTCAGACTGGAGGTTGCTGCTTGGTCTGAACTCATCCCATCCCACCACGAGCAGAGACCTGTGCAGCATTTAGATAGTTACAGAGGTAAAAACAAACGTCCTTTAACAGACAGAAACCTGGAGCAGAACCAGACCCACAAACAAACAAAAAACAAACAAACAAACAACAACAACAACAACAACAACAACAACAAAAAACAGTTAATTCAGACTCAAGTACAATACTAACCGAAAAATAGGGATGTACAGGAATTTCAAATTAAAGTTTAAAGTCAGATGTTTTAAAGGATTTTTACAAGTAAATAAAATGTGTCTGAAAAGTTCTGCTTGAACATAATAAGTCAAAGTCAGGACATACAGCTAATCATATGGCCCAAGTTTTTGTTATGGTCTGGATTTTTGGTTGTTTTTTCCCTGGTGTTGCCCCCCCACCCCTCACCTCTCTGTCTGTGGCTGGTTCTCCCTCTCTCCCTCTGAGGCTCAAACACACCTGTCTCCAAATCCACCACAATCAAGACTCTCAGTAAAACTGGTCTAGACTCTCCGACTCTGCCAGATAATTCCATCTTGTTCAGTAGTGCTACTTGTGGTTTTTCTTCTTTGTGCTCTCAGTGAAGGTTTGTTTTAGTATTTCTTTTAGTGTAAGCCAAGCTTTGTTGTTTGCTTTTGCTGACTGAGTTTTTGCCTCTTTTGCAGGGTGTTTCTTCCTCCTTGGCCTTCTTGTTTTTAGCCAGCAGTTTGTCTGCTGCTGCTTATTGGCCTATTTTTTGTTTTTTTTTTGTTTTTGTTTTGTTTTCTGCCCTTTGTGGATTTATCATTTATCAAACTCCAATGAAACTTGTTTCCTGTAATAACGAACCAAATAATTGTTTTGAGTCCTAATTTATTTATTCATTTCAAATTACACAAAGTGTGCTGCAGCTTCAAATTTTCTCAACTTTCCTTACCTTCACTTTTTAGTGGTAGGGTTTTCAAGCTGTGCGGTGGTTTTATCATTTTATCTGGTATCTGAAAATAAGCAGGACTTTCTGAGAGCATCTCAGGAGGAGGGAGGCTGATTAGCAGCAGTTAATGATCCACAGTCATTTCCTGCAGCAGTGTTACACAACTCATCCCCGGGGGAGTAATTCATGAAAACACACCCCAGCCCAGTGATCCTGAACTCCTGACATTCTTTAAACCAGCTGAGATCTGATTGGTTTCTCAGTAAGAATTTCAAAATGATTTTTTTTAAGTTATCTTATCCATTTGCAGCTGTTTCTTCACTCTTTCTGAGGCTCCAAACACTTTGACTGAAACAGTGTTAGCAGACTGTGGCTGCTCGGTTGTTTCTAGCATTGAGAGAACACTGAAATGATTTAAGCAGGAAACAGATCTGTAAAAGATTTCCTCTGTCTCTTTACAGATGGTGTTTTTACTGTTAGGTCTGATTTATGCTCTAAGAGATCGCTGTGGGGAAAATAGTTCTTCCTCCCTCCAACAGTCATCTAAAATAAATTCCCAACTTTGGACGTCATTTCTTCCTGGATCCACAAATTTGCAGTTTCGTTAGAGATGAATTCCTCACCTGCTCTCTGATTCACCTCTGGACTCACCCTCTGAGAAAACACCCGGCCTAAAGAAATGACTTCACACATCTATATGAGGTTTCATTTCCTCTGTCTGGATTAAATTTAATAAGAGCGCTCTGAACGGTAGATCTGTGAGAAAACCTCCAGGATGCAATGTGGAATAATGTCATTTATAAAGTATCAATAATGATCTGATCCGAAATAACGGCTGTCTTCATGCTTTAGACATGTGGCCCCCAGCCTTTTTTACACCACAGACCGGTTTAATGTCTGACAATATTTTCAGGGACCGATCTGTAAAGGTGTTGCAGATAAATACAACAAACTAAAATGATAAGACTGGCATAAAAACTGTGGTATTTTTCTATTTATAATAATTACCATGAATCTGTGCATCTAGAGTGAGTCATCGATGGATGTAGTGGAGAGATTCTGGTCATTTTTAAAAATACAACATCATTCAGACTGAGATGATAAATCAAATGGAAATAATGGAAGATATTTATTCTTACTGTGAGGCCCAGTACCAAATGACCCATGGACCGGTACTGCTCTGTGGCCCTGGGGTTGGGGACCCCTGCTTTAGAGGAAAGAGTGGTCTCGTTTTTGTTTTAGCTGAAGCTGTTTCTGGTGAAGACTTTGTCAGTCCACTCGTCTCCTTTCAAGTAAAGTGTTGATTCAACAAATCCATCTGCAGAGCAACAAATCACCATCAAAACCAGCACAGGCTGAATACCCTCCATGCTAACAGGCTAACTGCAGCGCTACAGATAAAGATGGCAGCTTGTCTTTTTCCTGTAATAGTGTCATTTCTGCTAAATGTCTTTCATTATTATAGTTATTACAGTTGTTGCATTTTTCTTTAGTTTTTATTTTTTTTTAGATCTTTTTGACTTTTTTTGAGTTTCAGTTTAGTTTTAATTACTTTTAAACAGGGTTTTCGAGTCTTGATTAGTTTTTTTATTGTTTTGAAAATGTTTAATTTTCATTTAGTTTTCATTATGTTCAGTATTAGTTTTTTGTGAAAGTTCCTGTGAGGCATCCATCCATCTATTCACCCATCCATCCATCCATCCATCCATCCATCCATCCATCCATCCATCCATCCATCCATCCATCCATCCATTATCTATCAATCATCCATCCATCCATCCATCCATCCATCCATCCACCCATCATTCCACCCATCCACCCATCATTCCACCCATCATTCCACCCATCCATCCATCCATCATTCCACCCATCCATCCATCCATCCATCTATTCACCCATCCATCCATCCATCCATCCATCCATCCATCCATCCATCCATCCATCCATCCATCCATTATCTATCAATCATCCATCCATCCATCCATCCATCCATCCATCCATCATTCCACCCATCCATCCATCCATCCATCATTCCACCCATCCATCCATCCATCCATCCATCCATCCATCCATCCATCCATCCATCCATCCATCCGTCACTTCCATCCATCCATTCATCTTCTATACTGCTTATCCTGTTCAAGAAAGGCACACCAGGTGCGCTGGGATTTGAACCATCACCTTCTTGCTGTGGTGCAGCTGCACTAACCACTTCTGGTCATAAAGCATCTATACTTAGGGTTGCCAACTTTCTCACTACTAAATAAGGGACAGGTGCACGGTGCCATGGTGGTGTGAGCATGATGTGTGAAGTCAGTGTGTGTATTCTCTTTAATCCTTACTGTATCATTTTGTAACCTCACATGAAGTAACCTTAAAGAAACCACAATTTGGTTCTTTACATAAAAAAGGCAAAAGAAAAATCAAATGCAAAGGAGGAGTGTGAGTTTTGCAGGTTTATCCATGTTTGCCTTTGCTGAACTGACCAACTTTACTAATTAAACAACTTTAAAAATTACCTTAACTTGATATTTTTTTCTTTTTTTGCAAGACTTGGCACATTTGCACAGTATACAACTGATGTGTGTGAGGAGGCCTGTGATTGGATGACAGGCAGTGTGATTGGTAGATGATCTGCCACTGACGTTTTATCTGAGCTAGGATCTGTTGAGTGCAGTCTGCAAGATTTTTCAATATACGGGACAATTGCGGTCATGTATGAAATGAACAAATTTAGCCCCATAAGGGACAGTTGGCAACCATATCTATACTAGTCTTCCAAATGACAGGAACCTTACCTGATGGCATGAACACCTGAGAAAAGAAAGGTTAATTTCTTACCCTTATGGGCACTGTAAAAGCTCTTATTGTAGCTAACATTTTGAATAGGGGCCATTATTTAGTGCTGTAGTTCTATAGCAGTTCTGGTAACTTATCACAGCAGAAAAAGAAAGCCACACAAGGAAGACAGAAGGATAGTTAACAACTAAACAAGAAAACAAGCCATGAAACAAACCGATGAGGAGAAACAGGAAATCAAAGACGTGTGAAAACACAAAGAAAATACAGAACAAAAGAGATACTCATGACACTAACAAAGATCTCTGTATTTATGGGCTTTTTTTATATACAGATAACAGATAACAAGTGAGTATATAATGTGGAGAAACTTGTGGAGTCTCTTTTTATTCATACACAATTGAAGAATTTCAGTTTCAGAGCCCTGTCAGTGTCTGTCCTCTCTGACTCACTGATGACAGCATGTCAGGGAGCTGAGGAACAGAAACAGAAACAAAACATCTGTGTCCCCTCTGATCATTACCGGAGAAATGTTTTCATCTGCTCCCCAGACAGAAAGTAAATCTGATTACACGATCTGAGTCAGGCAGACCTCTTCTGTTTCACAGAGACGTATCATTCCTGCTGAAAACATAAAATAAACACTGCCGTGCACCACTGGAGTTTACAACGAGCAGAGCAGACACCTCATCATGTCTTAAGACGGGTATCTTACAGTCAGCTCTAACAGACTGTCTTGATTACTTTTCTCCCCATGCTGCTGATGACGTTTACAGGATGAACTGATAATGAAGCAGAAACAGAAGCAGCTCTGTTTGCACTGATTTAGGATGCATATACGTCACAAACCGTCTGTTTGCATTTCCTTCCTCATGCAGACATTCACTTAAACCACGCTTGCAGTGGGAAACAGCTGTTATTGTGATCTCTTTACAGTCACCAGACTCTGATGATAAAAGCAGTCATTTGACAGAACATGGTAGCTGCCTGTTCAGTTAATATGTTTCAGTTATTGTGTTGAATGCCTCTTTTTAGACGAGCTGACTGGGAGTCAGTGATGTCCAAACTTCTTCAAAGAGGGTCATGAAAGTTACCTCTGAATGCTCTATTTGATAAATCTTTTTTTAGTGATTTCTGTAAAAATCAGTCTCTAAGTGGCTCAAACCTCCTCATTCCTTCATCACAGACTGATGACATCAAAGCTCACCTGTTCCTCAGGCGTCTCACCTGTCCCTCAGGCGTCTCACCTGTCCCTCAGGCGTCTCACCTGTCCCTCAGGCGTCTCACCTGTCCCTCAGGTGTCTCACCTGTCCCTCAGGTGTCTCTTCATACCAGATGATCAGTGCTCAGTTCTCTGCAGTGTTACCTGCTGTGTAAACATCATCAAACTCTGCTTCTGACCAAGGAACATGTTCTCCATTAGGGGGCGATATGGAGGAAATATGTCAGCATGTTTTTATTACAGGATCAGGATCTGGATTTGATCAGGATCTGGATTTGATCAGGATCAGGATTTGATCAGGATCTGGATTTGATCAGGATCTGGATTTGATCAGGAATGTTTTTCATATTCAGACTATTTTGACCTGCAAATGACATTTTCTGACCTGAATATTTCTGATCCTGCACTCTGAGCTATTTTCTGCACCACTTCATAACTTTAATCTGGTCTTGTGTCTCTAATGTGTTTTTTTGAACTCTCACATTTCCGTATCCCATATATGTTCACATAGTTTAGTGTCTGAATTAATTCATTGATTTTTTCTTTATTTTTTTTAAAAAAACAAACAAAACAAAACAACAACAACAAAAAAAACAGGAAATAAAAGGAGAAATTAGAAAAAAAAAAATCATTGAAAGATGAAAGTGTGGGCCATATGGAAATGATCTTCTGTTGAGACCTGTTTTCATTGGCTGGGGTGGTGCTATGATATAACTGATATCAGGCCGGCCTCTCCTCCTCCTCCTCCTCCTCCTCCTCCTCCTCCTCCTCCTCCTCCTCCTCCTCCTCTTTATTTCTGCGTCATCATGCTACGAGCTGCGTTCACACATTTCCTCAGACCGTATAAAGACTTCCTGCCTCCAGCTCAGCAGGAAGTCCTCCTCCTGTAAACACAGCTGCATAGCACAGTCAACACTTTCCCTGTTTCTGGAAACCATGGATCCTCCTCTCTGCACTCCTCTGACAGGAATCACACAGCCTCTGTTACTAGGTTACCTTAATATTTTCACTCTGGCCACCAGAGCAGACAAGAACAGACCATCACTGTCATTTGTAAAACTGTTATTTTTAGTTTTAACGGGAGTTACTCAGTGAAGTGAGCATAATTTCTGTAAATATAAGCTTAACAGAGACAGTAGTTGTAAATTCAGCTGGCTTTTCTTGATCTTCATTGTGAAAAGAAAACATTTCTAAAAATAGATTTAAAATTTAACAGACTGGTGCAACTTGAAAACTCAGCTTGTGAAAGAACTTTTAATTATGTTGAAGATATTTCATTTAACGACTGATGTGATGAGAAAAGTCACCTTTTCTTTTACCGCAAACAGAAACATGTTTGACAGCATTACTGTTAGGCCAAAAACCATCAGCTTGAATGAGGGGTTTCATTTGAAATCTGAATCCTAATTACTATCATCAAGCATTATGATGTATGTTATTAATGATAATTTTATATACAAAAGATACATCATTCTGAAAATTCTCACAATATGCTTACATGGTTTTCAGAGGAATGTCAAATGCCATTTACAGCACTGTTCACTTGTGTTACCTTGTCACCTGTCTGTGTTATTCAAACCCTCCAATCAACATGAAATCCATCTACAGTGCAATAATTTACTGTGATTAATTCTCACCAACAACAACAACAACAAAAAAAACCCCTGTTCACTCATCATATCAATTCAATCCATGCAACGCAGCCTTGTACATTCCCCCCTCTGCCTGTTGACCCTGTGGTAAAAAGGTTTGTGTCATCTCAGGCTGGTCTCAGTGTGGGGAAATAGCGACAGTTATCAGTTAGCTCAGATGTGAGAGCAGCCTGAAGAGCTACTGGACTCCAAACATCTCTTATCGAGAAAAGTGAAGCAACATCCTGTCCTGCAATCCAGACACCGTCAGGAAAGCTGATAAAAGACTCTCTGAGCTGCTGATCTCTACAAAGTCACTTCAGCCAGAAGAGGAAGTGAGAATAGCAGCAACTTTTAAAGAGGGATATCGTGTATTTTTTCAAGGTTTCTGTCCCTGTTTTACAACTGTAGCAGTTTTACGTTTCCTCCCTGGTGTTTTAGAAAACTCTTCCTTTAGCATTGTTCTTGCTGCTGTCTTCTCTCCTGCTGGATTCCTACTCCACAAACAACATTTGTTCTGACTGGACAGTACCCTGGATGCCTGCAGACCTTGATGTTTGAGGCCCCATCCCTCCAATGTGTCATGAACCAGCTAGGAAATCCTTGTGTGAAGACCTGGTTATTTCAGTGAGCCTAATGAAGGTCTGGTGCTGTTTTTATAAGAGAGCGATTTGATTCAGGGATTTTTACAACATATGAATATGACGTTGGATTTGAACGTCTGCGCACATTTAGTATGAGCAGTGTTACTTGATATGCAAATGGAAATCTTCATGTGCTTTGATCTAAGCCATTATTATTAAAATTAAAATCAGAAACACATGAAATATTTCAGTTTATATATGAGTCCAAGTATAATAAAGTTTTCTCCAAAACCTCCAAAACAAGAAAAAATTGTTTGCTTCATTGACAGAAAGTTTGAATTAATGCGAACCTAAACAAACATGATAGGGAGCAGAAATGATATTGGTTTTGATAGAAAACTAAAAAAAATTTTTTAAAAAAGAATAAAAACCAGACATAAAATATTTGGTTTGTTGTGTGACATTTGTTTTCGTTCACTGGGCCATCCTCAGAGTTTAGCAACCACTGAGTCTGCTGCTCCCTCCTGTGGCTGTTTGGGGAAGTATATGTTTAAAAGTGCAGCGTTAAAATCCCAATTTGGACTCTGTCAAATAAAGACCTAAAATGTTGAATTCCCAGACATACATCTGTGATTATATAATTTTTATTAATGTGATATTAGCGAGCTTAAATAAAAGCTGGTCATTCAGCTCATTCATCACTTAAAAAAAAACTTGTACATTTTTGTAAAGCACTTGAAGAATTCATTTTGATGAAACACCCACCTGAGGGTTTGACACTCTGATTGTATTAACGCTCTCCGTGACCTCCAGGCTGCTGCCGTATCCAGGAACACTGACGTTTCATTAGCCTCTCTGCTCAGCCGCTCACCTAATAGACTGTCTGCCTCTGCCTGTGTGCTGAGGGGCTGTCAGAGTCTGCAGGGGGAATATTTATCAAACCTATCAGACTGTCTGGAGGATCCTCGCTGGTCGTATGAATCATGAGACCCAAAAGTGTGATAGCCATTGCTGCAAAGGGACAGCTAGTTTCAGTGATTGATGGAGACAGATGGAAACAGGTCAAAAGGGTGATTCATTGCTATGACTGCTTATCTCTCTCACCCGCACTCTCTCTCTCTCTCTCTGCGAGCTGGTGTATTTTCATGTAAAGCACAGAGGAAAGGACGTCTAGAGTTTTTATGAAACAAATTTTACTTTCCTTCTCTCCTCTTTTCATTTCCTTGCAGCTCTTCATGCATCTCTAGTGGTTGGGATTAAAACAAGCGAGGGATGCATGGAAGCACCCAGCTGAACTCAAACCATGCCAAGCAAGGCTGGTAGCATCTTATACCATGGTGGCATTTCAGGAAAGAGCCCTAACCTTACATGTGACGCATGCAGCAGGTTGGACCTTGTATGCTGAAGATGCAGTTACTTCCTGTAAAGACATCAAACTCTCTCTCCATAGCTCCACCCACTGAGTTTTGTACACAACCCAAAAAAAAGTTCTTGACTGACCATTTCTCTTATTTGGTAAATCCAAAGTTTTACAACAGAAAAGGCAGAAAAAAATAATCTGAAAGCAACAACAGACCTGAAGTTAAGCTCTGCACCAATTAGAAGTAATTTAGGTATATAACCTTGTTTCAAAAGTTTTTCTTAAGTGTTTTAGTTTAGGGTTAGTTTAATCTTAAACCGAGCATGACCATTTCATTTTTGTCTCTAATAGGCAGAGGACCTTAGATTATGTTAAAAAAAAAACTATTGAAACAAGCTGAACTGCTTCTCTTACCGAACAAGATTAAAACTTCTTTAAAAGTTAAATTCAGTAAAATCCTCAAACTGCTTGATTTAAGACGAACATAATACATCTGTTGAAAACATCTTTTAACCTGTTGAATATCTCAAACTTGTTCAAACTTTTTTACATTAGTGTCGAGGACACCGTAAGAACCAGTCACACATCATAAGCCCCATTCTGAAAAAGTACTTTATCTCATTTTCTCAAATGCTGAACTTAATTTTCACATTTATTTCTCATTTATTCTCCTTTGGGATTCTTTTCCTAAGATCTTCTGTGTGTGTTGTGCTGTCATTATCTGAGGGCTGGTGTGTTGTGGCTTGCAGACGGGGGATGAGACATAAAGCAGGTGTGGCGCTGTGGGAAAACGGGTATGAGAGCAGAGAGGTGCATTGCTATGGCAACAGGCAACCTTAAACCCACAGCTCATTACGGCTTATTCAGCTTGGAAAGCAGTTTGTCTTTTGCCAGAGAGCAAAACAAGGACACAGAGGACAGGATTTAATCAGGAGTTTCAATTTCACTGACTAAATAAACACATTATACTGTGGATAGAGTATTACAGCCAAAATACACCGAATGCAGCTGAGTGTGTAGCAGCAGGGATGAAGATCAGCACCTGCAAGTCTGAGGCCATGGTTCTCAGCTGGAAAAGGGTGGACTGCCCACTCTGAGTTGGGAGGAGTCTCTGCCCCAAGTAGAGAAGTTGAAGTATCTCAGGGTCTTGTTCACGAGTGAGAGGAAAATGGAGCGAGATATTGAAGAGAGAGCTGAGCCAGAAGGCAAAGCTCTCATTTCCGGTCAATCTATGTTCCAACCCTCACCTATGGCCACGAGCTGTGGGTGGTTACTGAAAGGGCAAGACTGTAAATACAAGCAGCTGAAATGAGCTTTTCTCTGCAGGGTGTCTGAGCCTTAGAGATAGTCGGCTGGCCTTGGAGCACCTTGTATCCCCCCAGAGGAGCTGGTGGAAGTGGCCGGGGATAGGGGCCACTGGTCTTCACTGATGACATTGCTGCCCTGCAACCCAGACCCAGATAAGCGGTAGAAGATGGATGGGTACACCAGATACGTCTCCAGTCCAGCTCCGCTCTGTTACGGCTCTGGATCACATAGGTTTCTATTCAAGTCAATGTGTCAACTTATACTTGATCTGCTGTGTTGTGTTCTGATGGCACCTCAGCTCCATCCCAGCCCTCTGCATCAGATACACAGGGCTTCTTTTTTTGCTGGATTCTGGAGCTGATGCGTCAGTTTACAAAAAGCAGATCGAGCTGGATAGGAAGTCATGCACTGAAACCACCAAAAAGTGCATGTTGACTTTTAAAATAAAAAGTGTCAATACCAGGTCGTATTTAGCTTGACTACAACCACAAACCAATAAAGTGAGCGGAGTCAGGCCAGGAGTCAACAAGTTTGAGGTTTTACAGCCACCAGAATCAAGGGAACTCCTCGGTCTCATGAATCCAGCTGTCTGGTGAACACACAGCTGGTGTGAGTTGAAAGATAAAAGAGTCAAAATGCAGTGGCCTGGAGACACATCTGGTCCATTCACCTTGTGAGTGTTAGTCTAAAAATGTTGCTGGGCTGAGGGCACCAGCAAAGCATAATCTAATTCAACATCAAGAGACTTTTTTGACCTGAATTTGCACCAAGTCCACCCAGTCTGCAAACCAGTATCAGATAACTTTATCAAATACATTTCGTGAACACAGTTTGTTGCTGGTAGAAACTGTACTATGATACCGTCCTGTCTGTCCACTCTTTTTGGAAATCATAGACGCGGTGTCCACCGCTCCAAAGAGTAGAGGGCACATCAGCTCTGCACCAATTAACGCTGAACCATATCTACAGGTTTAGGAGCAACTTATGCTGCCATACAGACAATGACTTGATCAGGAAGACCTCACATATTTCAGAGAGACTACGACAAATCACATTCTGCACAGATTACAACAGCATGGCTCTGTAGTAGAAGAGTCCAGGCCAGCCTGCAGCCCTGAACTGTCATTAATTGTAATTTCCCTTATTGAATACTTTGTTTGATGCTATACCAAATATTTACAAAGTCTTAAGACGATGAATCAGGCAAAATTTTTTCATTTTAATCCTTCTTCACAGAAATTACAACTCAGTGTTTAAAAGATTTTCAAATGATCAAAATCAGTTTGTCTTTACCCATAGAGAAACTCTTTCTTCTGGCAGTATCTTGACCCACAATTAAAACACCAAACCACATGTGAAGATTCTGGAGAACGTTTAATAGAGTCTGAAGTGTCTGAATTAGCTGTTTTAGAGGGAATACTTTTAATGGAATAATAAAAAAACAGCATCTACTCTAGTTCCCAGCTGTGTACTGTGTCAAACTGTTACACAGCAAACAGAATATACACATGCACTCACACACACACACATTCATATAGTACCAACAGTGGACCTTCATTGTACATCAACAAAGCGGGACCGGTCCATATCTATCTGGTTAAAATACAAGAATAAAGCAGATTTAATTGAAGCACGTCATACAGAGGACCTCTGCTGTTGGTAAGGCTGCAGCAACCACAGCTCCATCACTAGATAATTAGTTGAGAACACACACACACACACACACACACACACACACACACACACACACACACACAAAACCCTGTGCCTTCAAGCAGCAAGACCCTCAAACATTTTTACAAAGTGCATGTAGGCCACTCCTGGAAAAACAAAGCTGTGAAACACAAACACAGGAGAGAAAATGAGATATTTTTACATCATGTCTGCAGTGAGGATCTCTATTTCCTCTGAGAACGATGCAGAGTAAAGTTTTTCCACTCCCCATACATCTCTGGCAGGGTTCATTATCACTCAAGTGCTCTGATGACTGCGGGGTAATTTCACTGATGTGAGGAAACTCCATTTGATGAGTCATCTCCCGGCAGAGACTGTACTCTAACAGCCCATTGCTGTTCAGAAACTACATCCCACGCTCCTCCCAACACTCAGCTCAGAGCTCTTACATTCAGAAAGTGAAGGCGTACACAACGCCCACAACCACAATGTTCCCGATGGTGGCGGTGATGGCGATCCAGAGCCAGATGGCGTCCCTGGACATGGGCTGGGGTTCTTCAGGCTGGCTGTGAGCAGCGATGGAGGCGGCGTGGACGCTGGCAGAGGAGTTGAACAAAGAGTGGTCGGTGCTGTAGTCATCGTGATGAGACGAGTCCATGAAGGCACCGGTCATCATCGGAATCTGTGAGCACAAACAGACAACAAGGCAGCGACCATCACCACCACTGAACCACCGAGTAGAGACATGTTGATCACTCTACAAACCGTCTGAACCTAAGACCCATTTATGCTCAAGGTTAAATACAGATCTGGACGGAGCCTTCTATCCATGCTCTGCGTTCATTTCATCCGTATTTCTGCACGTTTCCATAAAGCTCATGGATATGGACCAAATGGAGCGATACCAGCAAAAACTGTGGGGGCAGTTTTGCTGTTACCACCTGATGCGTAGCTCTATTGAGACACGAAGAAGAAATAACAATAGTGGAACTTTTTGAAGAAAAGCTTTGCAATTGGTGAGGGACTTGTTTCTCCACTTTTGTCTTTTATTCAAGAGGTGCATTAGCATTACCTCCTCCACAGTCGCCATGTTTGTTTTTGAGATTGTTGTTGTCATAAACATTTGACTCTGGGCTGCCCCTCCAGGTGGATGTACTGGTTATATGTAAAGGACGTATGGAAGTATGTGAGCAGTGACTTTGTTTGACTTTAATACAACCAGATTAAAGATGAGTTACTAAAAAACAGATTCTAAAGAAATCAGCTTTAGAGCAACACGTAATCTCTGCTGTATACATGATAATCTCAAGGATCTCTGCTAGCTTGGCGCAGGAGTTGGCAGGGTTTGTTTTCCCTCAGACTAGATTTTATCCAAGCCATGAGATGGTGGGGTCAAACATAATCAAGGGCTTTTTCATGAAGTTGATTTAATAAAAGAGTTAAAAAAACACAGTAAGGTTGAATTTTTACAGGACAGTCAGAAACTAAAAGCCACAGGTGTTTATTTGGGCTGTGTGCTGCATTAGGGTTATGAAGTATAACAAAACAAAACAAAAATTACACTCAGCCGGTGTTGTAGTACTCGAGTCCAGGATTTAGACTCAAGATGTCTGATTATTGAAACTCCTGTATGGACTAGACTCCTGCACTAATGACTAGGATCAGGAACTTTCTGATCTCAATGCTGATGCAGTTACCTGGGCTTTGAATATCAACTGATACCGATCCCAATCTGATACCAGTGTTAAAATAATAACCTGCATGCCCTACTGTGAGATGAGACTGGTAATGTTTTGGGTAAAAGGCAAAAATTAGTACATATGGAATTTCTGAAGTTGATATTTATTAAATCTATAAAGTGTTGAAATGTTTACCAGCAGTTTGGTAAAAAAAAGCTTCAGAACTCACAGAAATTAATATTCAGTCATAAACTTTTACACACTGTAGACTGGTAATGCAGCAAAAAACAGAGAAAGTGCATCAGAGGGAACGTTCAAGTACAAAAATGTTTGTAACCACATAGTGTTAACAAAGTGACAAAACAGGGCACACCCTGTTTGATGTAATCATAATTTAACCGTAGTGTCAAGCTCTCTGAGTGACAACAAAAATTCTAGTAAAATATGAGAGCATCGGTTAAAAAAAGGCACAGAGCTGGTTGCCTGGATCAGCACCACAGATCAGCCCTTTCCTACCCAATACCCGCTCCAGCTTAGAGGGGCCCGATCCGGCTGACATCCGATGCCAGGATCAGGATCAGGATCAGTGCATCCCTACTCAAGACTCAGAAGATAGCGAGGCTTATGCACTGCCAAGCAACAACAACAGCGAAAAAACGTCACCACCTGGATTTAACTGAGCAAATAGCTAAGAGCCTCCCATTGGATAATTACTGCTTGGGTGATAATGTTTCATCTGGCAACAAGATTTTTTTTAACCCTAACTGATGCAGTGAGAAGCTTCTCATTTCTTGAACAACCATGTCGACGGACATATCCATGGAAAAGATGTTGATCCGTTTTACAAGGGTCAAATTATTTGCATGCATCAAGCAAACAAAACATCCAAGAAGAGTTCTGAAACTACAGAAAGTAAAGAACTTCCAACACATCATTAAAAACTGAAAGGATAGAGAGGAACAAATGAAAGAAATGCTCTCAATAATTTGCAGTAGTTGCAAAAAAAGAGCAGAGCAACATGCTGAATTTAAGAACCAAAAAAGGAAGAATGAGTTTTGGGTTAGAGGAGTATTTATAAAAGCCACACAGACTCTGTCACTTCCCTTCTCACCTGAACATGTGTATGACAAACTGAGAGCTGTATCGATCATCCTGCTGCCCAGACTCTGTTGCCTGTAATTTGTGAGCTTCAGCAGGCGAGTGAGGCTCCACACAGACCTGGAAACACTTCCTGAATTTATAACCTACTTTATGTTGTCGAGTCCTCCATCCATCACTGCCACAGCCTCCACATGCTCACACTGCTGCAAACATCCAGAAGTGATCTAGTATTTTATTTAAACAGTATAAAGGATGTATTTAAAGGAGCTCAGTCTAAATGGATGGAGTAAAGAGAGTCAGTCTGAGCAGAATAGAATAGCATAGAATAGTATTGAGTATTTTACACACCAATAGAACTACCTATAATATATCTTTGACTGAAATGAACCTTTTGGTGAACCGCTTGGCTGTAGAGCTTTAATGCTTTAAAACCTTCATGTCAGGTGTTGGGTTGGTCGAGTTAGTCAGGTGTGTTGGTGAGCTGGGGGTGCTGGGTGCGTGGGTTGATCTGGATTAGTTGGGTGTGTCCAGAACTTCCAGAAGAATTCAATGAAACGTCGAACGATGCTTGTTGTATTCAGGGTGAGTGACGTCACTGGTGACATTTGAAGCCTCTCTGGTTCAGGAAGTGGTTGGAGTGTTGGTTTGATTTGTAAAAATACTGCAATGGATCTTCTCACACTTCTTGTGTGAGTGTGATGATGTGGTTTTTGTTTTCTTCTTCAGACCCCCAGCATGCAATGGGACTGTTTTCAGCCATCCAATCAGACTGCCCAAAAAGGCCTTAGACATTTTAATTACAACACATAGTTAGCTTCAGACAAAACTACTATCTTATCACACAGGTCAGGGTGACAATTTATTTGCTAATATTTTGTCTGACTATTAGTTCAGACTTTTTTTTTTTTTAACAACATGCAGCATGTTAATGTGGCACAGTGGCAGCTAGCCATCAGAGGGCACTAGTCCTAGTGGAGAGTGTTTTTATTTATTTTTAAGAAAAAGAAAAAAAGAGACTGTGGCTGCAGCAAGATTATGGAAGTGGATTAGGGCCACTGAGGAAAAAAAAATCCAATAATTTTTTAATTATAATTCTGAGCAAAAAAGTCAGAATTCTAAGTTTAAAGTCAGAACTCTGAGTTTAATCCACTTTAATCTCAGAATTATGACTTTTTTCCTCATAATAATAATAATAATAATAATAATAATAATAATAATAATAATAATAATAATAATAATAATGAAAATTATTGGACGTTATTTTTTTCAGTTTTTCCAGTAATCCTCTTCCGTACAAGATAATTAAATAGCAGCATGAATCTGGCCAATCAGCTCTTAGGAAATAATCCCTGAAGGGCGATTCTGAATTCACTCTTCAGGTAAATTTGGTTGGTCTCTGTGGTTGAAGTATGAAGGCATTAACAATGACGGATGCTGACACAGTAAAGAACGCTCTCTTCCCAAAATCCGTTTGAGAGGAGAACTTTGAGAAAAATTACGGATAAAAGAAAGTGAACCAGATCAGGCACGTGTTAATCATTCACACATCCCTGACTTCAGTAATTGGGTCACTGAGAGATTTGCTAACCAGAAAGACAGAAGGGCAAAATTCCAGTATCAGACGACAGACACGTGCACACATGTTCCTCTTGCCCATTTTTTGTATATAAGTTATGCAAGCTTTTTAGCAGTATGTGGCTGTGTGTATATATGTCTAATGTGTGTTTGTGTGTGTGTGTGCGCAGTATTCTGGCGTCTGATTTTTTTTTTTTTTTTTAATTAATAATAAAACTTTGTCACAAAGCACTGGTATCCTGCTGTTTGTGTCAAATCTTGGTGGGACGGCTGTTAGAAACTGAGTATTGCACAGCACAGCACCACCTAGAATATTTTTTCACATTTTTAGACCAGCCAGGGACAAACGCCTCTACTACTGTGGACATCAGTCAGTGACATCTTCCTCCAAAACACTCAAACTCCTGTACTTTCTGACCTCTGTTGCAGTTTCATGTGATGACATCAAATAGAAGTGACAACCTGGACAGCTAAAATACACCACAGCTCAAAGTTATGAGAGTTATGAGAGAAGGATTAAGGCTGAGAGCCGGCAGCTTTTGATATCTTATGGTTGAAGAGGCACCAACAGAAACATCTTTAGCTTAAGAGCTCGACCTCAGGCCGGTCACAGCGAGACAAATCTCTCGCTCTGCCAAAGTAAAATGTTGTCAGGTATGAATGAGCCGTATTTAAACACAAACTGCAGTGAAAGAAAACACTGCTTCACTTTTTGACAGCCATCTTTTTTAAACATCAATCCACCTGTTTCTTCAGAAGCCTATGGGTGTTGACAGATAACCTCTGACAGGGCTTATTGAATTGTTTCCTTGCGACAATATGGCTGACGTCCACCCACAAGCTAGCTTAAAACAACTCATGTGAAATCAATAATGCTAGATTGTGGATAAAATGAAGAACGAAAGAAGGAGGAACAGAAACTAGCATGGCTCGATGTAGCTAACTCGGGCCATAGCTTCATGTCATCTACACACTCAGTGAGAACTGACGGGGAGGCGTTGTTAGAGCCAGTCTGACAGCTAGGCTAACATCATCAGCTTTGTGGTCTCTATGGCGACGTAAACATGTTCAAAAGGATGAGCAAAACAGACAACTGTTATGAACTATAGGTAAACTCTCAAAGTCAGGAAAAAGGTCAATAAAAGAATTTGCTCAAAGTTTATTTCTTTTTAACGTGTTTACATCTTTGCACCTCACACGTGCTGCTAACTGTTATTTTTGTTTCTGACACTGGAATCAAATAGGAACTCTTGAACACGGTGTTCTTTAGCTTAAACATTTTCGTGACATGATTTCTTTAAGGTAATCAGATGACTCCACCACACTGCCTCTGAAGGAGCTGCCATCCCACAGTGTTTGCATATCACAGTCTGTCTGCTGCTGCTGGTCTGATACAGACTCTGAGAGCACTTCACTGAGCAGATGTTGCACAGGCTGAACATCTTGATGTTGCTATGGGCAACAAATAAGCCCTGTGTTGGATAACAGTCATGAGGGGTTTTAGTGCTCTGTGTGGTTTATTTGTTCCTGTGTGTGTCGCCTGCAGCCAACACGAGGAGCGATGCTCTGTGTTCTGTTACAGAGTCAGTGTACAGCTGCTGTTTGCTCCCTGAGATCAGAGAGCTCACCTGATGAGTTCCTTTGTTCTGACAAACACGGGCTACAGAGCTGCGTTTAAATATTTCAACAGGTCCATGTTTCTGCTGTCTTGAGTCTGTGACGCACAATCGGCTTCATCCAAAACTGAGATTTCACAAAGAATAACCAAACAGAGATTTAAAACAAAAGAAGAAACCAAAACCTTATCATCACTGTTCCATCCATCCATCCATCCATCCATCCATCCATCCATCCATCCATCCATCCATCCATCCATCCATCCATCCATATTCATCCATTTTCTGTGACTTATCTGGGCCAGCTTGTGGGAGGCAGCAGGCAGAGAAAGTAAAGAGACATTTCTCCCCCAGCAACATGTCCAGGAGGAGTCCGAGGGATTACCCGGTTCTTTCTGCAAGCTCTTGGTCTACCCTGGGTCTCCTCCCAATTGGACATGCCCAGGAAAACCACTTTAAGGAGAAGCCCAGGGGAGACCTGATCAGAGGCTTGAACCATCTCAACTGACTCCTTTTGATGTAAAGAAGAAGCAGTTCTCCTCTGGACTCCCTCTGGATGTGTCTGAGCAGTCTCTCTCTATGGCTGTGCTCACACCATGTGCAGGAAACTAACTTTGGGCAGCTGTATCTGATCGCGATTGCAATCTTTTGGTCGGGACTCATTGCTACTAACCAGAGACTGGACACTGTGTTGAATGTTGACAAAAAAAACTGTGATCTTTTTTTTTTTTTTTTTACTTAAAGAAAACATTTAAAGCTCATGTTGTCATGTCTGTAAAGTTTCTGTTGTTTTTGCACATTCTGATTCATGTTTTGGTTTCCCGTTTTATTTTGAAATCACTAACCCTTGTCTCTGTCTTTGAGATTTGTTCCTGTCTGCCCTGCCCTGTCTGTCACACCTGATTCCTGATTGTCTTCCCCAGCTGTGTGTCATCACCCCTCATTACCTCTTGTATTTAACCTCATGTGTCTCACTGTCTCGTTGCCAGTTCGTCGTACCTCACAGTCTTCGTCCCAGCCTTTATTCCATAGTCTTGTCTTGCCGTTGTGATTCTTGCTCTCGTTTATTGGACCTTGATCTTTGCCTCGTGTTTTTCTGGATACCTCTACCTTGGTTTGGATTGTTTACCGTGTACCAAACTCTGCCTGGCTGACTACCTGCTCTGTGTTTTGAAATCTGGACTGGTTAATAAACCCTTTTTTGCTTTTACGGATCTTGAGTCTGAGCTTGCATTTGTGTCCTCTTCTGGTTCTGAGTTCATGACACATGTTTAATTGAGAATTGTGCAAAGACAACCAAGGCTTAAAGTAAAAAAAAAAAAAAAAAATCCTGAGCCTGAACTTTTTTTTTCCGGGGAGCGGGGGTGCAGTGGTGCAGTGGATAAGACACATACACACTGTAGGTTATTTGTCAAATAAATTTTTGGCATTGTGCTTGGCAGGGTACAAGATGACCTGCAGTTTAAATGTGAATTTTAGAAAGTAAAGGTCATAATGTTACAAGGACATGTGAAACTCAGTCTGGCTACTTCATTTAAATTATTCATTAAGCATCCAATTCATTTGGTAAAGGACAATTTATACAAAAAAAGTATAAACAGTTACAGAGCAACAGTGAACAGTAGATTATATTGTAATTTTAAATTGCAACATTTCCATCATTTTTGTTAAAAAAAAAACAATGGAAAATTAGGTTATGGGAAATACAAAATATATTAAACTGAGTAAGAAATATGAAATAAATAGAAAATAGTAAATAAATACAATTTACTGCTAAACTGAAGCTTCCAGTGCAATCATCACAGTTTATTGACACCTTTTTTCTACTCCATTTCTTTTTTTCTTTTTTGGTTGGGCTTGTAAGATGTTGTATTATTACTCTAGCCTCATCATCATTACAAAAACCAACCATTGCATTCAGTATTTTTTCCATGTTTTGGTTTTTTGCTACATCAGCATTCAGAGAAAACAAACATCCTTTAAGCTTTTCATTCGTTTCTTGAACTCTGGTGCTATGCCATGGGTGTTCATATCACTGGCATGCTGATTGGAAACGGACAGATTCATCAAAGACTGTTGGTCAAAGACTTGTATGTTGGAGTGTGAACTGCTGATTTATGGCCTGGGTCTCCTTTGTGGCGTCTTAGAACTTTTTTGCTGCTAGTTGCGTACTCCAGCTTCTTAGAGCACAACACACAGAAACAAGTACCTGGCTCTCTTAGTTTCTGGCACCAGCTCCCAAAGGGCTTGCTGTCGCCATTCTTTTCTTCTATCCATGCCTGACGCCGTTTGTTTTTAAGGCTGAGGTAAATTGGAACGTCCTCCCCTGGCTTCATGAATTTACTCTCCATTTTTCTGCCGAACACTGAAAACATGCAGCAGCAATTTATGCTTATTTTTGAAGCTGAATATACTGAATGTGTAATTTCCAACCTGTAATTCACGTAGCTGACGTGGCTGTCGCCATCTGGCTTACACGCCGCCTACAAAGAAGGGCACGGTTGGCTGTGCAACGTAAATGCAAACAGAATCAGGCTTTACTGATCTGAACTGTACTAAACTGTACTGATCCATACTGGACTGCTTGGTGAAAACTGGGCTCAAGTGTGTGACATCAGGTGCAAACTATGAATACAATCATGACAGACTCTCCACTGCATGCTTGAACAAGTTTGGTGCAGAGTTTTCAGAGGCAGATATTAGTTTAACATTTTCAAATAGTAATACCAACCCCAGCTCAGAGGGATGAGAGGGAAGAAAAACACAATTTGCAGCACGCGTTTTTGTTCTGATCTAGTCGACTCGCAGCAGCTTTTATACGGCGGGGTGATAAAACTGACACAATGTTCTGCAAAATGAAAGAAAGCAGCTGTTCAGTGTTTCCTGAAATGAACTCCAAACCTTCATCGAAATGACAGAAAAGCTTTAGTGTCTGCCTTATCTCAAGTTCTTCTTCCATATTCCTAATGCAAACTCTAAAACACACCTTGATAGGCGCTGAATCATCTCTATTTCCTTAAAGCTCATTTTATAATACACTACGCAGTAAATGGATTTCCATTTCCACTGATGGTCTTTTCACAGGCTCTGATGTTACCAGCTTTCACTTCACCAACAGGAGTCACAGTGACTTTCCCATCCCAGTCAGGGTGTCTCCTCTCCTCCTCTATCTTTCTGTTTGATGCCACACTAAAGTCTAGTTGCGTTAGGAAGTGATATCAGCCTCCATTAGGCAAAGACGGCAAGCTCTGATGGTCGTTCTTCCCCTGTGGCAGACAGTTTTAGCTCCTTCGTCCTCATTCAGAGCTGACCCGCTGATAGATGGCTGAGGATCAGCACTGGTTGATACTCAGCTGGTGACAGATGTCAGCCTTAAGTCACTTCTCAGCAGAGCATAGAAAATGGGATGAAGACACAAATGGATGGTTACATCACTGATCGTCAGTCTTCTTTTAAAGGCTGAGTATCCTGTGTGATATAACTCAAGCTGCTGGCTGTGTACTCTATAAAAGTTAAAGATATTATGAAATTACCTTCAGATGACTTGGAGGAGGAGGAATGAGTCAAACGTGGTTTCAAAGCTCAAAAGTATGTACAGTTTAATCACAAGTAATCTGCATCATGTGTGTTTGTAAACCTGCTTCTGTAAATCACGGCCCAGGTGTTTTAAAAGTGATCCTGGCATAATAAAACTATTACACCAAAGTCACACCAGATCTGTGTCCGTACTGTCTCTGCTCTGATGAGAAAGCACACAGTCAACACACAACAATCAACTCACACCAGCTATGTGTTTAGCATGTAGCAGGACCGCCAGGCAGCTGGACACACTGAGGAGTTCCTGTACTCCCAAACCAAATCTAATGATCCTCTCCTCATTCATGTTAGGCTGTAAAACCTCAAACCTGTTGATCAGTAGCTCAGTTTGTTGTTGTTCAGATCAGACCTGCAAATTGAGTCCTTTTTACTTTATAACCCAGGACTTATTTTTTTCCAAAGAAGCTTGATTCTCTGATTTTATTAGTTTGTAATTGGTTTATTTTATGCTATTCATAATCACCTTTTTATCCTGTGAGGCACTTCGTTACCTGTATTGAAAGCTGCTGTATAAATTCAGTATTACTATAGTTATAAGTTAAGTTAAATACAATCTGGCGTTAACACAGTTTATTTCATTTTGAAAGTTACCAGATGTTTTAATGTGGTTTCTGTGAGCGACTTCCTGTTCTGCTCAATCTGCTCTGTGTAAACTGATGCATCGCTACCAAGGGTCAACATCCAGTAGAGAAAAATGAAGCCTACGCTGTTCATGGAGAATCCACTAGGGGCTGGCTGCAGAAAGACCGGAAGTCACCAACACATCAATCCAAAAAACAAAACAAAACAAAACAAAACCAAAAAACAGACTTTTACAGCATTAAAAAGCATATTTACAACCTGGTTAAAAAAAAACAAAACAAAACGTCTTGGGTCTAATTTCACTATCAACACACACTGTACAGGGGTGATTTTTTTTTTTTTCTAACTCAGCGGTTTAGAAGATATTAGGGTTATGAGTTTATCCAATCAGAGGCTGAGCTCAGCTCACGCAACTGACGGGTGCCCTATAGCTGTCAGACAGGAAGCTCAAAGTCTGAGTCATATCCAAGATGGCCCTGTCCAATGATTGGCTTCATCTGACTGTATCAGGAACAGACGGGTGACATCGTAGAGACTACATATCCATATTTTATACAGTCTATGATCTCTACTCCAGAATCTAGCATTGTGACTGTCATCAGGAAGATTTGACCTGCCGGATCTGAGACGCCAGTGTGAGTTGATGCATTGACTTGAACAGAAAGCATCAGATCCTGAGGCAGAGCAGAAATTTTCCTGATGTATTCTTGCTGTTTGGCTGAGTGAAGAGTGACTGTTGTTCCATGAAAGAAAATTACTCATAGCGCCTGCGTGTGATCTTGAAACTCTCTTAATTGTCTTGCAATGTGTTGGGATCAGTTTGTTGTTTTACTGAATTCTGACGTGTCTGTAAGGTCATGACTGTAGGAGAGTGCAGGATGTGGATTTTTTTCTACCCTCCTCGTGAGTTGTTCGGCTCACGATGGACCGACTGCTCCATCATCCATCATTCTGACTGAACAGAGGAGATGAGTAACATCTGAGAGCAGCTGATGGGTGTGGCTGCTGCACACTCAGAAAACACACCTCCAGTGCAGACCGTCTGAAATGCTTTACACATCTTTAGTTTTTAATAACTCAAATTTGGCCAAATTTTCCTCCATTTGCATCTGAATCAGTTTCATCTGATCCAGATACAAAAGTAATATGGAATCAGGTTTATTCGTCACCAGAGTTAACCTTTTGAACAAGTGAGTGCTTAAGTCCTGGATCCAAAACGAGAATAACTTAATGATTTAAAAAGAACGACATGCAATTAGCAGAAATGTCTGTCTGTCTTTGAAAAGGGCCTGAACGTGCACAGGGCTTAAAATTAACTTCTTTACTTGGTGGCTCCGCTGCTCCCAGCTTCAAAAAGTTTGAAGCAAAAAACTAAAATCAACAAGAATCTCAACAACAAACATCAGCTGAAGATGAACCTTTCTGGGGACAGGAAGGCAGAGACACAGCGACACAGCTGGGTATCTGAAGTTTCCAACACCATCAAAGAGCCGACAGCAAAGACAGAAACAGTGGTGAAACCAGCACCTTTTGAAGAGTTCAGGACTTCAACAAACAACTCTTGGAAAATAAAAGTTCAGTGTACATTTTCAGAAGCTGGAAGCTGTGTTGTTGTTGGAACTTTTCAGGGAGGGAAAGGGGATGAGATTATAAAAGAATTAAAGATGTGGAACAGAATTCAAATATTTGAAGCATATCTGTGATACTGGTGTTTGTTTTGCAGTTTTAAAAGCCTGGTCGCTTTCTGCTCCAGCCAAACGCATCACAGGGATTAAAAATGTAATCAGAAACCGGGGAAGCATCAAAACCAAGACAACACAGATCCTAAGTAAACTGAGAAATGGTAAATATCAGCTGTAGTCATGGATAAATGCTCTCATCTTTGATTGGAAGTTATAATGAGGCATCAATTTCAACGAGTAACTTTGCCAAGAATCTAAACAGGCAAACACTCAGACTCAGTGTTAAAAGACAATCAGATCTAACAGCCTCTCATTACTGCAGCCTCACATCTCACCCCGTGCCCTGCTCACACTGTGCTGAGAGGAACTATTCTTACCACCTCTCACACACAGTTCCTGCTCAGGTATGACGAAGCAGCTGGCAAGAAGCCCGAAACCATTAATATTGACAAGGCCACCTACAGCTGGTCAGGGCCGCAGGAACAGGGACAGGGACTGAGTCCAGCTCCATAAGGTAGAATCTGTATCTTTCTACAAAAACCTGTTTTTGCATCTATACTCAGATTTCACTGTAGGAGGAACTTTATATTTTTTAAGCAGAGGTCTGCTTCTCTCTCAAAACAAACAGACCCCCAACACCCAAAACAGCAGCACCAAAAAAGCTACATTATTTCTGACACCCATGCATGGCCGCCAGAAATAATCAAATATCCAACAAGCTGTGATCAATCAGTCTGGATACAGATATCTGAGAATTCATGCAAACATATTAATAAAGTAGTCCTTAAGCTTTGCTGAGAGTCCAACCTGGAGCTCATACATCTTGTTAGTCCAATAATTTGCAAAGAATGCAAAGTAAGCTGGATTATTTCTTGATTACTTATGTTAAAACATCTTTGCAAAGGTCCAGCACCACAGACACCACCCACAAGTTCAGCTCAGTGACTGAATTATGTGTCACTTCACCTCACACCCTGAATTTAACATAACTCTAAGCCTTTGTTTCAACAAGTGAGTAATGAATCCTTCAGCAAAATGAACAAAAAAAGACTCAAACTGTGTTTTAGTATCAAGCTGCAAACGTGTTTGGAGTTTAAAGTTAGGCTGTCTTCAGTGTTTTTCACTCTCGTTGTTTTTGCGCCACCCTCTCACTTCTCCACAGAGGTCTCTTAACCAGACTGTCAGGACAACAACACAGTCAGTGTTTGTTTTGGAGAGGAATAAAACATGAAAGAGGCCATAACACAGACAGCTTTGACTCTCTACAAATCCTTCATCTGATATCTTTGATAAAGATTATAACTTGACGTTAAAGAGAGGGTACTTTGATTTTGTTTAGCTTTACATATTATTAACAGCTTAAAAAAGTCCTTATTTTTCTCTCACGTGTTTTAGAAGATTCTTATTTCAGGGGCCGTTTACACGAAAACAGTCTGGGATGAAACGCAAAGTTATTGTTATGCTTTGGCCTCTCGTTTACACGGAAACAGCATTTCAGCTGGACAAAAACGCAAATTTTTTGAAACGCCCTCTGAAGTAGAGTTTTTCTGTTACGCTGCAGCCTCTGTGTAAACAGCAAGCCAGAGTTTTCAGGGCAAATGCTGACGTCATGCTCTGCTTTGTGCGTGCGCATTCCACTTTCGTTGTGGGAACTTTTAATTGCCATGCGTGAACTAAACAACAACAACAGTAACAATGGCGGACATGCACACTGCAGCGTTTTCAGTCCCTCAGTGTTTCCGTGTAAACGCAGATTTTTTTCTCTGTGTTTTTGAGTGAAACACTATGAGATGTTGTGTAACAAGGCATCAGATTATCTGAAACGCTTCATTTCAGTTGCTGTCTCTTTAAGGCTCCCTGCTCCACAAAACCCCTTCCCTCTGATTGGCCAGCAGATTGGGGTGGAGGTATAGGCAGATTTCGTGTTTCAGGCCCGACCCTAAAACATGATCTCATCACCTCAGCAAGTCTCGTGAAGATCTTGTGTGATATCTGGAACGGATGGTTTTGATGAGTTTACAGACAGATTCAGGGATTTCTACAACATATGAACATATTTAGAGGTTTGAAACTCTGCACACTTTGAGTCCGATCATTCAGCATTGTTACTTTGTATCATGATTAAAATATGACAAGTCAGAATACACCCTTTTTTAAATGTTGAGATGCCAATGTGTGTATCATTGTTAAACATAATCCACGCAGACAATAACTGACGTCCTAGTCTGTTGTTTTCAGAGCCAGAAAAACTTTAGTGTTACTGCTGATGAACACAGTTTATGAATCTGTGTGTCGTGAACTTTACTCTGCAGCTCTCATTAAGTTGCAGCCTGCATGTCGTCTTAGCGGGTTTCAAAAGAGAGGGTGAGCCACAGAGTTCCCATCAACCCCCACAATGATGAAAAAGTTAGCAGGAAAGAAAAAAACTGCAGGAACTTCTTCATTAACTGTGCATCTTTAACCTTGAAGCCTCCTAATGAAGATCTAATTTCTCTGTTTCAGCTGATCTTGTGCTTACATGATGCATATTCTTACATTAATTTGTGTGTAATTATATTGAATCGCAGCAAACTCAGAGCCATGCACTGAATGTCAATCACAGGAGGGCAGCAGCAGCATCAGGGAGTCGTGACGTGAGGGAGCTGGATTAACTAGAGCTGGTCGTGTTGTGGATTTTTGACTCAACCAACCATACAGTGTAAACTCTATTCATGTTGTTTCTCTCATCTTCTTGTCTTCTTCTGCATCATCCAGATGCATAAGTGGCTTCATAGTGTCATCATCACTGAATGTTCATTCTGCAGGCAAAAATCACCATAACGCTGAGATTTCACTTTATGTCTTGACAGGTGAATAAATGAATACATTTTTACTTTGGTCATTAATTTTGAAACAGCAGGTGGATTATGATCTTTTGAAACCAGAATTTGGTCACTTTCATATGAGGTCTCCAATCAGAAGCAAGTATTTTGAAAATAAAACCACAGTCTAAACTCTGTGCCCATATTAAACATGCAGATTTTCAAACTCTTAGGCCCCTTTTATACAACAACGTATAAAAGGGGCCTAAGATATATATTAAATACGTCTTATCTGAGTGCAGAAGTGGAGCAACAGATGAACGTTTTGTTAAGGGCAGTCAGCAGATTCAGAAGCACAAGAACAACCCGGTAAGTCCTCCATTTAACTACTAGTGTTGTCTGGTTCGCAAAAGTTCCCCCAAAGAAAGTGGAATGCGCACGTGCAAAGCGGAGCGTGATGTCAGCATTTTCACTGAAAACGCCAACTTGCCATTTATACGGCAATGGAGGCTACAGCATTTCAGAAAAATTCCACTCTGGAGGGCGTTTTAAAAAAGTAGCATTAACAATGTTTCCAGATAAACGAGAGGCCGAAACGCAACAAAACTTTTGCATTTCATCGTAATACCGTTGTCGTATAAATGGGGTCTTACATATTCATATAGTGACAAACATTAGTTTGAGGAAAATGGGGATTTCTTTAGCTGTAAATCATAAGACCTCATAGATTCACCAGCTCCACTTGAACATCAAGTCCAACATGAAACCTTAGCCGGCTCACAGAGCCAAGTCACCCAGGACTGACACATCTGCTACCAGCGTTGATGCTTTCTGCTGCCTTTGTTTCAGTCCTGCAGGGACGCCAGGAAATGTAAAAATAACAACGCCAAAGAAAAGTGAATTTTGTCACAGTTAAAGGTGTGGATAATTAGGGATGCACCGAATATTCGGTAACCGAATATGTTCGGCCGAATATTGCAAAAAAAGCCACATTCGGCCTTCAGTGAAGTGAGTTAAAAGCAAGGCCGAATAGTAGCGTGTGACACAATGACGCAATCAAACAGCAAAGGCTACTGGAATATTTAAAAAATGTCAGAGTCTGCAGACAACAACCCGCTGCTTCACGTTCAAACAAGCGCCGCTCCTCCGCTGGTCTGTCTGCGGACACTACTCCAACATAAATCAGACTTCGGGCGCGCGCACGGCTCGCCTACGTCACCATGAAGCGTCTATCAAAAACGTTTTACATGCAGCGCGGTCTGATCAGAGTCAGTAGAGTGAGACAGAGAACAGGATTATAACTTTAGATACTTTTTGGCTCATGTTAAGTTGTTTTGGTCCCACACAGCCCTCTAACACCCCGTTATTGTTTAAATAACTGTCGAGAGGAGCGGTCACCGCGATCATACGCGCGTGCTCGTGCGTGAATTGTACCGTGCAGGTAATATTGGAAACAAAAAGAGAGTCAAACTTGATCCCGATCAAGTTGATAGATTCGTGTTTCTGGCAGATAATGAAGAAATGAAGACGGGCTGTTCGGCTTGAGTATCAGTTATATGTTTTACCTTCTTATTCAAAGCTGTCGAAGCTTTCTTTTGTTGTTAAGGAGACAGTTAAGGAGAGCGCGCAGGGGCGGGGGTGGGGGTGTGTTCGAATATATTCGAAGAATGACGGGTCATTTAATATTCGTTCAAATATGATTTTTTTGAAAAAGTGACAGCCCTATTCGGTATTCGGCCAAGCGTTTATATTTTATTCGGCTTCGGCTTCGGCCACAAATTTACATTTCGGTGCATCCCTATCGATAATATGTAAAATGTTAACCAAAGGAACTAATGCTGATAATGCCCAGCTCTGAACCATGGTTCCTTCAGTGGTGCAGGTCAGATAGAACTGTTACAGGGGGCAACTGTTACTCCTGCCTCCACATTTTCAAGATTCTTGAAGTCAAAAAGTGTAGAAGACAAAAACGTCCATGGATTTTTCTTTTTTTATGCACTGTTATGTCATGATAACAACTTATCTCGTTACCTTGAGTCGATAAAACAAAGATCATTTTTCTTGTGACAACGATTTAATTAATAACGTGTTCGTCTTGATTTCACCCTACAAGAGCTGCCATGAACGGCTCCCAGCCACTGGGTGTAGCTGTAGTCTACCGTTGAGTTACACTTTGTTTACTTTAGAGGCTACAGGTTAGCAGCTGAGAGGCTAACAAACTCCTATCTATCCAGTTGCTTTAGCTAAGCTAAGGTAACATAAATATAGGCTAAATTTGACTTTGCAATGCATTGTGAGAAGCTATTAAACATTTATCAATTCATAGTGCTTTGGTATGTGACGTGATTGTTATTATGGTTTGTAGCACAGCATTACAATGGTCGGCTCAAAATGTGGCAAATAACCAGAAAAACTCCAACAACCCTTTTGTATGAGGGCCAGCCTATCAGCTGCTAACCTGTAGCCCCTAAAGTAAACAAACCAAAGTGTAACTTACTGGTAGGCTACACACCCAGTGGCTGGAGGCTGTTCATGGCAGCTCTCGTAGGTTGAAATCAAGACGAACTAATTATAACTTAAATGATCATGAGAAAACAATGTTTGTTATATCAAGATTTAAAAAAAGTAATTATAATAATAATATACTGACCAAAACTTCCAACGCAACACATACAATTTTGAAATATATGGTGTACATAAAATGGGATATTGGTTTTGAGTCATGATACATCAACTGCAAATAAAAAGCTCAGAAAATTGTTTTGATTTTGTCATGTGGGCAGCTCGTTCCGTTTGATTGCACATTGTTTAGAATTTTGCCTAACCCGTCAGGCTGAGTAGAACTCTTTGACCAATCCTTCCATAATTTGGTCAATAAATAGCTATAGCAATGGACAACTTTAATATTCCTGTGCATTGTCCTGGGTCAACGTGTGACCATTCTGTGCCTGGGTCAAAATCAGCGAGAGTGAGCCGTTGGTATGCTTACTGGTGGAATGTTGCAAAGACGGGTTGCAAGGAACCTTGGCGTCCACATGTCCACCATATCACGTCTCTGGAGCTGACATAATGAAACAGGAAGCACCGATGATCAACCACGTGCCCCCAGACCACGTGTCACCACCCCTCAGCGGAATCGCTATATTCACCTCCAGCACCTGCGCAATCGCTTCCTGCCAGCTACAGTAACTGCTGCTCAGACCAGAGGTTGTCACCAGAACCGGATTAGCGATCAAATCGTACACAACCACCTGTGTGAAGCTGACTTGCACACGGCGTCCCCACCATGGTGTGGTGTTGACTCCTGTATCTCGCCACGTCCATCTGCAATGATCAAGGGCACATTTGGGCTGGAATGCTCACAGGTGGAACAGGGTGCTCTTCTCCGATGAATCGAGGTTCAAGTTGAGTGTAGCTAACGGAAGAGCGTGTTTGGCGTAGGCAATGGGAACGTTATGCTGACGCTACCATCCTGCAGCGTGACCGCTGGGGTGGACCTGGTGTAATGGTTTGGGCTGGAATAAGCAGTAGACACAAGACAGACCTCATTTTCATCGATTGAAATCTCAGTGCGGCCCGTTCCTGTGACGAAATCCTGACCCCTGTCGCAGTTCCACTTGTCCATCGCTATTGCCTAACGCTGCAACAGGATGACACGAGACCACGTCGCCAGAGTCTGTCAGGACTACCTGAGACAGAATAATGTTCAGTGTCTTGATTGGCCTGTTCCTCGTTCCTGACTCTGAAACTGTGTTTTTGATTTGAATCTTAATATTTGTTATGTATTGTTAAATTTAACGTAAGAAAATTACATGTGTTGCAATAAACCAAAGTGTTGCGTTGGAAGTTTTGGTCAGTGTACATTATCTTGTTCTTGTCTTTCAGGCATGTGGGATTTGGTTCCGCTTATCTGTTCCTGACGGTGAACCTCTAATGTGTCTTGATTAAAAAATCATGTTTCTAATTTTCCCTGATCAATCATAATAAGACAGATTAATATTTACATGGCTAACCTCTCTCCTTGTGGTAGTCATCACTTTTTTATGCTTTAAAAACCATAGAATTGGATAAGAACTAGATTCAGCAAAACTGAAACAGTCTAAACCTGGTTCCAGGTCCATTTAGAAGTACTGTAAGCAGAGCAAAAGTCAGATCAGAGCAAGACATCTGGACAGAGCTTTCAGACTGGTAAAGTGAATATAGTCTTTGCCCAACATAATAATCCTCTCCAACTAAAAGTTTGTAAATGTACCAACATGTATCGTCCACTCTTGTTATTAAGCAAATTAAGGCCAGTCCTATAATTAAAAACGTGAACACAAACTGGAACGTTTCTCTGTCTAAACTTAAAGACAAGAAACTGTTAGCTAGACTTAAAAATGTCAACTTCATTCCTGATACTATTCAGACTCTGAGCCCTACAGCCAATAAATGACACAATAAATCATCAAAACAATAAGCAAGATTTTGGAACCTGGTCTATTGGTCTTATTTGGTCTGTTTCTCTGCTGTCCCTTCAAACAACAGATGCTTTCATCTTTCCAACTGACAATAACCTCATTATTTAAAATGTTTCTTTAAAAAGAAGATGGAAATGTCTATTTTCTAAATCTTAAACTATAAACGGTAGTTTATTGTACACTGTATTGTAAATTGGTTGACAGTTACATTCTGTGCATAACTTGATTTGAAAACAACTCAGAAAATATATTAAGTATGTTATTTCATTTTTATCACATTTATGGAAATTTTAAAAGGATATTAAAATAAGTTTGGTTTATGTTTCAAAATTTAGCATTTTTAGACAGACAAAAGCATTTCACTGAAGATGTATTTCTTGATAAAATATTCAGCAGTTGGAAATTAAGCCCAAATTCATTTAAAATAAACAAGAAACAAACAAAAAAAATATGTCCTGAACTTTGTTTTCAAATGTTTGTTTTGGTCAGAGATTTATTACCACTTGACGTCAGTTTTTATTTACTGTAAAAGTCAAATCAAGTCATACGTGTATTTGACTCAAACATAAACACATTTTCAATAAGCAATTTAATTTTTTCCCCTATTTTTGAACCTGGTAATAAAATAAAAGACATCTCCTCAAAAGAAAAAAAAAAAAAGTTTTCATCCTAAATTTCGACAACATCTTGCTGTATTTTATGAAAGCGTCTCGGATCTGCAATCAGCCCTGTTTCAAAAGCATCTTCACAGGGAGATAAATAACTAAAATACTGCCTGCTCAACTGTACCTTCCTGACATTAGAGCTAAATACAGTTTAATCTAAGTTTAGTAATCTCACACTGAGAAAAATAACAGAGCTATACAATGAACGCTGATCAGAGCAGGTGGTCCCATAAAACACAACCAAGTAATAACAGTATAATTTTGGTGCACATGTGCGCAGGAGTGTCAGCTGTCAATAAAGATGTGCACTCATTGAGTTAGAGATGGAGCCGGCTTTTAGAAAGACGTCATGTTTTTTTCTCTGAGTCAGTGAGAGCCTCTGACTCAACTCTGAACTAAGTTTGAGAGCAAACTTACCGGACAGCACACTCCGCTTTGATCAATGCCTCGTCGTTAAAATGTAATTAAACATAATTTACGTCACTTTTTCTACTGTCCATGTCTTCATCATGTTTCCTGAATTATGCTTTCATTCGATCATCTTTCGATGAAAAGCAGAAAAAAATAAACGTGGGGGTGGTTTTACCTGCGCGGCCATGAAGGAGAGATCCATGTTGGCGAGGGTTTTCGGGACAGTTACCCGGCGTCTGGTGCTCCTGAAGCGGCGTCGACAGTCGTCCTACTCCCGCTGAAGAGGACAGGAGCTCCAACTGGAGGTGACTCGATGCTCCGTCCTCAACATGCGGAACAACATGTGCGCTTCAGCATGAAGACAGTGTGTGCAGACTGTGTGTGTGTGAGCTGAATGTGTGAGACAGCAGCGTTTAAACGAGAGCTCGCAGGGAGGAGGGAGGGGGAAAGGGTGGAGGGGGTGACAACTTCCCCAGACGGGAGAGAGAACAAGAGAGAATCATTTAGATTTTAATATATTTTTTATTTTACACAGTTTGTGTTTCTCCATCCATGTTATTATTCTATTATTTATTCACTGCTTATAACCCTGTGTGAAAAATCTAAAGTTCTCAGAGATGAAGAGAACCAGGAGGGGAGAGTGGGGTCAGCCGGAACATAAATCTCTACAACTTCTGTTGGCCCTTCACCAATGGAACACTTAAGGTAGGGATGTGACGATGCCACTGAGGGTAATGAAAAAATCAGACTGTGAACTAAACTCATGACATGTTGCTCAGGATGTGAGTGACTCTGTCTGTGGTTAAGCTTTACAGAGTGGATTGTTTTCTGGACTACTACTTATGAAGATTTTTGCCTTCTTACTGCTTTATGGACAGGTTTGTGTATTTTCTGTTTTGACAACAAATGTGCTTTAAAAAAAATGCAAAACATACATCCCTTAAATGGTAAAGCTCATAAAAAGCAAATAAAAGGATTAACCATAAAGACAACTTAATGGTTCCCCTTTTCAAGAAGGGGGACCAGAGGGTGTTTCCAACTACAGGGGGATCACACTCCTAAGCCTCCATGGTAAGGTCTACTCCTGGAGAGGAGAGTCCAACGGTTGGTCCAACGGTTGGTCCAACGGTTGGTCCAACGGTTGGTCCAACCTCAGATTCAAGAGGAACAATGCAGTTTTCGTCCTGGTCGTGGAACACTGGACCAGCTCT
This sequence comes from Labroides dimidiatus, assembly GCA_030710495.1. Lineage (NCBI taxonomy): Eukaryota > Metazoa > Chordata > Actinopteri > Labriformes > Labridae > Labroides > Labroides dimidiatus. The sequence continues at coordinate 25,737,503 of CM061158.1, forward strand.
ATACCCTTGCAAGGGTGCTAGAAGGGGCATGGGAGTTTACCCAACCAGTTCACATGTGCTTTGTGGATCTGGAAAAAGATCCTGTTCATTACTTTATTGGACAGGATTTCTAGGGACTCAGGTTCAGGTGACTTAGGATCCCATGATGTGGTCCTATTGGTCTCATCAAACAATGACCTCCAGCTCACGCTGGTACGGTTTGGAGCCGAGTGTGAAGAAGCTGGGCTGAAGATCAGCACCTCTAAGTACATTTAGTTCTGGGGTATTTTATCTCTAAAGAGCTCTCTAAAGACACTGGAGACAAAATTGTAGACCTGCACAAGCCTGGGATGAGCTATAGAATGGTAGGCAAGCAGCTTGGTGAGAAAAAATCAACTGTTTTTACAATTATTAGGAAATGGAAGACATACAAGGTCACTAACAATCTTCCTCGGTCTGGGGCTCCATGCAAGATCTCACCTTGGGGGGTACAAATGATCTTGAGAACGGTGAAGAATCAGCCCAGAAATACACAGGGGGACCTGATGAATGACCTGAAGAGAGCTGGGACCACAGTCACAAAGGTTACAGTGAGCAACATACTGTTATTATGGATTGAGATCATGCAGTGTCAGACAGGTTCCCCTGCTTAAACCAAAACATGTCCAGACCTGTCTAAAGTCTGCCAGAGACCATCTGGATGATCCAGACAATCAGATAAGACCAAAATACAACTATTTGGTAACAACTTCACCCGCCGTGTTTGGAGGAAAAAGAATGCTGAGTTGCATCCCAAGAACAACATACCCACTGTGAAGCATGGGGGTGGAAACATCATGCTTTAGGGCTGCTTTTCTGCAAAGGGAACGGGATGACTGATCCGTATTGCAGAGAGGATGAATGGGGCCATGTATCGTGAGACTTTAAGCAAAAACCTCCTTCCCTCAGTAAGAGCATCGAAGATGAAACATGGCTGGGTCTTACAGCATGACAGTGATCCCAAACACATTGCCTGGGCAATGAAGGAGTGGCTCCGTAAGAAGCATTTCAAGGTCCTGGAGTGGCCAAGTCAGTCTCCAGACCTCAACCTAAGAAAAAATCTGTGGGAGTTGAGAGTTAGTGTTGCCCAGCGCCAGCCCCAAATCTGGAGATGATCTGCATGGAAGAATGGGACAAATTTCCAGATACAGTGTGTGCAAATCTGGCCAAGAACTACAGGAAATGTTTGACCAGTGTCATTGCCAACAGAGGTTACATTACAAAGTATTGAGTTGAAGTTTTGTTTGTGTCCAGTTATTTATTTTCCAATTGAGTAAACAGAATAAATAAATAGTTTAAAAATCATCCAATGGGATTTCCTGGATTTTTTTTTACACATTCTGTCTCTCACAGTTGAAGTGCACTTATGATGAAAATTACAGACCTCTGTCATCTTTTTGAGTGGGACAACTTACACAATCTATGGGTGTCCCAATACTTTTTTGCCCCACTGTACATATACATTTTTTATAGTTAGACAAAGGGGTGAGCGTTAACAAGTTATACTTCTGCTCACTCCTTTTAACACATCATTTACTTCTTTTTTTCTCTCCCTTTTTTGTTTTACCATTGTTTGGCTTCCTTAAACTCCCCTTTATATACAGTATTATGTTGTGCAAACAAATTGTTAGTAGTAATTAGGAAGCCCTGTATTATTTGCATATTTGAAATAGATTAATAAATAAAATAAAATAAATTGTATTACTAACTTAATGCTAACATCCAATTACCAGACTTTATGTTCATTTTTTGTGCCTGTATTTACAGAGTGAAGAGAAAGTCTTTCAGGGCACTCTTTGGGTTGTTTTCTGGTGATAGACCAAAGCAAACACCAGTAGAAACAAAACCACAAACAACAGAACATTAAGAAAGTCAGTGTAAGATTATTAACAGTCGAATACGAGTGAATGTTAGAGGGATTCTAATGTCATTTGGACTGCATTGTTGCGGCTCTGTGATTGGATTTTCCCCTAATGATCCATATCTGTCATGTATATCAAAGTAGAAGAGAGCTGGGATCATATGTGCCGTGTTGTAATGAGGCCATGCTTTCGCATGCAGAGGTAATCCATTATGCCCTCTGAGCAGAGCTGCTCTCAGACCAGCTGCTGTTAAATGTAAAAGAGTGTGTGATTAATGATCCTTTAATGAATGGTTAAATCTATAACAGCAGTCTGTTTTCAGAGCCCCACTGATTCTTTATAAACTCAGTAATACTGGAGGGGAAACTCAAACAGAAAAAAAGTGAAAAAATCTTTTGTTCCAGTTTTCAAGTTTTATCTGAGAGTATCTGAGCTTATATTTCTGTGCCAACCTCCACTTTTACTCCATTTAACTTCCAAATGTAAACTTGAACAACCAGTGTTGATCTCAATACTCAAGATAAGCTCAAGAGCAATGTAATGCTCTAAATAGAGAGGTAGAACTTAAGACAGTTTTCAATAAACAAACACTAAGAAATGAAAACTGAGAATGTAACATTTTGAAGCTAACCAGTGTAAAAACACACAAGCAGAAGAAAAGAGAAGGAAAATATATCATATTCTGTTTTCCCATATCACAAACATTAAGTAACAATGCTGGATGTTCAGACTGAGTGTGTGCAGATTGTCAAACCTTTACATTTTCATATGTTGTAGAAACCCCTGAATCTGTCTGTAAACAGATCAAAATGGACCATCCTAAAAAATGTCACACAAGACTTTCTAGAGTGATGAGACCATGTTTTAGGGGTGGGCCTCAAACACCAAGGTCTGTCCATACCTAGCCTTAAAGAGACTGCAGCTAAAATAAAGCGTTTCAGACAGAGGCTAAAAAAAGTTTTCTAAAACACCAGTCTCCAAAACAAACACTGAATGATTTGTTGGATCTGATTTAGAGATCTCTGTGGAAAAGTACGAGGGTGGTGTGAAAGAAAAACACTGAGAGTGAAAAACACTGAAGACATCCTAACTCAAAGGCGAAACACTCCATCATCACATAAGGATCTCCTTACGGGTTTGTGACATGTTGTAGGGTTTGGCCTCAAACACCAAGGTCTGCCCATAGCTCTGCCCCTAACAGGCCTCTAAAGTGTGGCCAGTCAGAGGGAAAGGGGTTTGTGGAGCAGTGAGTCTTGAAGAGACAGCAGCTAAAAAGTAGCATTTCAGACAAAGACTGAAATGAGTGTTTTCTAAAACACCAGAATGAGAAAAATAGCTGTAAATCATGTAACGACACTACAGGGGCACCAGAGGGACATAATAAACACTAAAAAAAAGGAACCAGTTAAATTTTTTAATTTAATTCTGTAAGCAGAAACGGATGTCTCTTTAGAGTTTTTGGACTTGAGTGGTTGAAAAGTAATTTAATTTTACAGGAAACTGTTGCTGATTTACTCCCAGCTGTATTCTATTTGTTTTGGTTTTCAGAAAACACTAACTCCGCAGAGGAACAGCTGTAAAATTTAGTTCGACAAAATAAAATGTTTTTGTTGGAGTTTGGGGCTTGAACATCTGAACAACAACAAATAATGTTTTCAGGAATCCACCAGTGCCAGTGATATTTTCGGAGGTTCTGCGGCTAAATAATGTTTAACCCCAGTTACAATGAAGTTCAGATGTTGTGTAAAAATGTTTCTGGGTGTTGTTGATATATGTCTTTGTCTTTGCATGGTAGAGTTTGAACTTGCACTTGTAGATGTAGTGATGAACTGTGTTAACTGACAATGGTTTTCTGAAGTCTTCCTGAGCCCACGTGGTAATATCCTTTACACAATGATGTTGGTTTTTAATGCAGTGCTGCCTGAGGGGTCAAAGGTCATGGTCATTCAATGTTGGTTTTCAGCCTTGCTGCTTACGTGCAGAGATTTCTCCAGATTCTCTGAATCTTTTGATGATATTATGGACTGTAGATGATCAAACCCATCAATTCTTTGCAGTTGTGTGTTGAGAAACATTGTTCTAAAACTGTTGGACTATTTGCTCACGCAGTTGTTCACAAAGTGGTGAACCTTACCACGTCTTTGCTTGTGAACTGCTGAGCCTTTCAGGGATGCTCCTTTTATACACAATCATGACACTCACCTGTTTCCAATGAACCTGTTCACCTGTGGAATGTTCCAAACAGGTGTTTTTGGAGCATTCCTCAACTTTCCCAGTCTTTTGTTGACCCTGTCTCAACTTTTTAGGAACATGTTGCAGACATCAAATTCAAAATGAGTGAATATTTGCAAAAAACAATCAAGTTTATCAGTTTGACCAATAAATATCTTGTCTTTGTAGTTTATTCAAGTTAATTTAGATTAAACAGAATTTGAAAATCATTGTCTTCATTTTATATTTAGTTTTACACAATGTCCCAACTTAATTGGGATCTGTCTACTCTCCATAAATCTCCATAAATCAGGAGATCAAATCCAAAAATGAGCTGGTGACTGTCTCCCACATAGGCCTGTTAGCTGCACTGAAATGTTACCCAGTGCCATGAAAGCCAAACTAATAGGGGTGAAGTAAAAGTCGATGACAGTCCAGTTATCAGGGATATGATATAGCTTGAAGACACGGCAGAGAGTAAAGGTCCATTAAATGTGATAGCGCTGTCTGCAGGACTTATAGAGCTCTGACAAGTTATCAGCGGGCACTCCTCAGAAACGACAGACTGGGTTTGTCGTCAGGGAGCTGCAGGTCTGGAGCTTCTTATTTTTTCATCTCTAACCCTATGAAGAGCTGTTGCCTCATTGAAAAATTTGTGGATGTTGCCTGGCTTCTGGTTGACACCAAAAGAGGAAAAGAGCTGAGACAGACTTTGTACCTCCAATAACAGCTTATAGAACAATAACAATAACAGCCCTTTCCTCTCCATTAATAAACCTCAATTCATTCATGTTGTGTGAAGACCTCAAACCTGTTGATTCCTGGCATGTCTTTGCTCATTGTGTTGTTTTCTTGCATTGGTAAAGCTAAATACGATCTGGTCTCAGGCTCTTTTAAATTAGTTTCTGTGCACTTCTTCCTGTCCCGTTCGATCTTCTCTACTCTGAATAAACGCATCACAGCTCCAGGATCCGACATAAATAGGATAACTGTGGATTAGCTGAGACCTGCTGGACCAGCCACGCAGCTGAACCGCAACAAAACGGATCCAGTGTAAGCTGACACATTAACTTGAATGGAAACCTATCTGATCCGGTGCCATGATGGAGCAGAGTTGCAACACAGACGCAGCCGGGGTATTTCAGCTGTTGTATTGTAGAAGATTTTTTCACAGAGAAAGATGAGTGCAGCTTGCTGAGGTGCAACATGCCCAGTTGTCTCCCAGAGTGAAGAACAAAACCATAAATCTGCTGATCTTTGCCCAAGCGAGACGCCGTTGAGGCTGGCCAGGCCACGATGCTGAGGCTCGCAGACATCTGAGCCAACCAAAAAATGACCAGCTGGACCCTGAAAGAGCCATGTCTTATAACACATAGATGCATTAACCAACATTGGAACAAAGGCAATGGAAGAAAAAACTGTTGCAACCAGGTTCAGAACCAAAGTATATAAGCAAACTCATGATGACACCTTTGATTAATGCTCAATTTGATTTACAGCAGATTCTTCAGTAGGACCACAGCAATCAGTCTCTATTCTTAACCCCTGCATCGATCAGGAAGGATCTTCCCTCCTTATAGGGAGCTAACCTAAAGGAGACTTGTCTTTCTACAGAGACGACAGACGGAGACACGAGCGAGGAGAAAATAACCGTCCTCTGGGTTATAAGAATGCTCTTTGTTGGTCATGTTTTCAGTTGCTTGGGGTGATCTGCAGAAGCTCTCGACTTATTTACTTTGTTCAGATACTTTTGCTTTGAATAAAGTATCTGGGATTCAGCTGAACGGTCTCTTCTGATGATTGGACTCCTCGTGTGTTTTACTCTGTTTGAGTGACATAGTTTTAACAAAACAGTTCAGTAGTACAGTAAGTTTAGCCTGTCAGATTCTGTGGTAATGTGATCCTGTGTTTACCTTTTCTATTACTTTTCTCCGTGTTTAGAACTTGTATGGAAAAGATGGATCTGGCTGGTAGAGTTGAGCCCCAACAGTTAAAAAGAAAAAAAAAATGGGACAAGTATAAATCAGATGACGGTATGAATGATGATATGGAATCTGCATTTTATTCATTTTACCCATCCAGGTTAATAAATGTCATTGATTTCCACTGCTTAGGATTGCAAGTATCCAGCCTCAGGAGAGGTGGTCAGCGGGAAACCAGTCGCTGCTACTTGACTCTGGTTTGTCTGCATGGATGAGGTGTTAGGACAGAGGCCTTCCATCGTACCCCCCCTGTCCTGATTGCCTCCATTCCTGAGGACACACCAGGGCCAAGTGCAGCAGTGACTAAGAGAAGGAAGAAGAAGAGGAGGGGGAGAGCCAGCCAGGTCCAAGGAGGAAGAACACCTTCATCTGATTAGTGAGGACATAAGCCTGCAGAGGGAGGCAGAGGAGAGGAGAGAGAGCAGAGAGAGGATGGAGAGACTCTTCTCTCTGCTTGAGAAAATGGTTTATTTTTTGTTTTATATTGTTATGACTGTTCTGTTATTTTGTTAATTTGTGAGATCTATTTTTTCCATTGTGTTTATATGTTATATATTTCTTAAATTAAAATCTTGTTGTTACATGTTGTTTGCTAACCCTGTTCAGTTCTAAAGACTAAATGGAACAAACGGCATCAAGTGCTGCTCTTCAGGAACAACAAGGGACTGAGTTTATATTTTTATTGTGAAAGTATAACTATTTACAAAATTACAGTACAAATAACTATCTATACGTTATCGTTTGAAAATTATGTAAAATTTACAACTATTAACAAAAACAAACAAACAAAAAAAAAAGCATGGAGCACCACTGGCTGCCTCCAGCATGTTCTCCCCCTCATCCTCCGACATGATGTCCTGCAGCTCATCCTCTGGGGGCATGATATCACCTGCCCTAGACAGATGTTGTGCAGGACGGTACATGGTGTTGCAGTGGTTTGATTTTGTGTTTTCTAGTTGTTCCCTGTCTCCTAGTGTTTCTTGTGGTTCCTGAGGCCTGTACTACCAAGCTGGATTTTCTCTTGTTGAGGTAACTTCTGGGTTAACCCTGGATTTTCTGTTCTATGAAGCTGGTTCATTTCTTACCGGGATGAATCACCAAAACAACACCTCCTGACCAATCAGCTTTCTTGTAAAAGACCCTGCCTATTTTTTAGAAGATCTTGTCAATGTTGGTGTGCAGAGCGCTAAGGAGAGAGAGAGTCTTTAGGGAGAGATGTGATCTTTTTAATGTTCACGTGGTCATTCTGTACAAGAGATTCAGATTTTCATCAAGTGGACTGAACTTCATTTGTCAGCTGATGGATCCATAAATAAATAAATTCAGTTGATTTCATCCAAACATCAGAGACAGAGTGAAGAAATAAAGCCTTGTCACTGACCGCTTTGAAGGAGGTTTTTGTTCTTGTTCCTCAAGTCTGTTTAGCTCCACTGTTTGCATCTTAAATAATGATGTTAATAATAATGGTCACACATGGCAGAACTGCAGAAACAGGAATTTATGGAACGCACAACTACATGTCAGTTGAGGAATTAATATTTATATTATTTATTAATATTCCAACACAAAACGCACTCACATGGGGGGCGGAGCTTCAAAACTCAATGGAAAATATGATCAAGGCTGGAAGACTCTGGATTGACTCAGCGAGTTGATATCCAGCTTCGTAGTACCGCTTATCAGGACTGCGGATGTCTCATTTAAGTCAACCCAGAAAACGGAGAGAGATCCTGGATGAGTTAATCGAGCTTCGTAGTACAGGCCTCTGGTTTCTGTGTCTTTAGTATCCCTGTATTTATCTGAGTTATTCTTGGTGTGAGTTTTCCCTTGTGTTCTCTGTCTACTTTTTATTTGCTCCCTGTGTGTTAAGTTTCACCTTATGGCTTTGTTTCTCTGTTCCAGTGGTTGTTTAATTCTTGAGTTCTGTGTCTTTTCATGTGTTCAGTTCTACCTCAGTTTCCCTCCTTAATGATTGCTCCTCATGTGCTTCACCTGTGTCTTGTCTCACACCTGTGCCTGATTAGTCCTTTGTCTATTCAGTCTCTGTCTTGAGTTCAGTTTCTTGTCAGTTCATTGTTGCTGTAGATGTTGAGTTTCCTGTCTGATGTCTAAGGGTTCTGTGTTCCTTGTTCTCCAGTGTTTCCAGGGTTTGGATTTTTGAGTTTGCTGTTTTGGATTTTTGATTTCTTTCATGGACTTTGAGTTTAGTTAATAAAGTTGCCTTCTTGTTTGAATCTGCAACTGGGTCCTCCTCTTGGTGTTTTTTCACCACCACTTGTGACAGCTGTTAGGACCTGAAATGAAAGAGAATATTCATCAATTTGGATTAAATCTGCTTCAGTACTCAAAGAAACAAAAAGGAATCCTGTTTATTTATGACACATTGAAGCGCTGGGCTCCTATACCTTCCACAGGCCGCTTGCAGGGAGTTATGAGGGGGAGGGGATGTTGGAGGCACGGGTACCCACCATCTGCGAGGATGAAGTGGAGGAGGGTGGATGGACCGCCTGTACAGTGGGCTGTGCTGGAGTACTCTGGAGTCATGCACCGACCCCAGCCAGACCACGTATGTGTCTATGAAGTGACTCTGTTGGTCACAAACTGCCTGGAGGATGATTGGTGTGAACAGTTTCCTGTTCATGTAGCAGTGACCATCAGGTACGCCTGATGACTTGATCCTAACATGGCAGCCATCGATCGCTCCAGCAGCTTTTCAAAAAGCTCTGTGTCTTGCCAGTCCTGCAAACCCACAAGTTACTGCCCCCAGGTCTTCAGCAGTTTTTGGGAGGTAGATGACCTTGTGGTGAATGGCCACCACCTCCCCAGTAACTCGATGGATGATCCGGTGGACAGTGGAGTGAGGCGTCCCAAACACCCTAAAGACCACCCTGTATGATGCCCCACTCACCAGTCAGAAAAGTAACACCAAGGTCTCTATTGTGGCACCCCATCCATGTCTCCGATCCTGTCGGAGACAGTTCAGAAGCACTGCCAGTGATTCTCTGCTCAGCCGAAAATCCTGCCATGTGTCTCCATCCTCGAAAACCCTGTTGAGGACGGAGACGGCCAGGTTGACTCTGCAGTACAGAGGTCTGGTCTGAATTGGGAAAGGAGGGAAGAACAGGAGAAGAAAAATAGTTAATTGGACAATAGAGACATGATTCTAATTAATAAGATAATTCTACTTCATTTAAAAGCTTTGGTATATAATGCTGAATCTGTTTATTAATCCACACCAGTCTATCTCAGCTTCTCAATCTGGTTTTGATGATTCATGACAGACATTTTACTAATATTTTAATTCTAATATTAGATTAAGTTAAGTGTTCTGCCCCCAGGTCTGCCCGCAGTATTATAGAGCGGGCCTTTGGCATGTTGAAGGCACGTTGGAGATCACTGTTCTTCAAGGCTCTGGAGGTCAATCACACCTTCGTCCCCTCAGTGATCACCGCCTGTGTTGTGCTTCACAACATCTGCCTCACAGAAGGGGACATCCTGGAGCCTGTGGAGGATGTTGGGGACATTGGTGTGTATCCACCCCGTCCAGTGAGGGGGCAACAAAGCGGACATGGCCAGCGAGACCGCCTGGCAGGGCTGCTCTCTGCTCCACTATGATGGAACCTACATTCATATGCAACAGAATTAAGGGAGATATTTTGCCCCCCCCTTTTTTTTTTTTTATAGCACAGCATCATTTGGAAGTTACACCTGTATAAACTGGGAACACAATGTGCTGCTTTACAATAAAGTGGTTTAAACAACCTCACTTGTGTATGATGTGTTCTTTGTAACTGAAGGGTATACTCAGGCCTGTTTGTCCCTGAAACCCGTGTATGTGTTTGACAGAAAGAAAGACCTAGCTAATACTAACACCAAATTCTTAATAAGCCTTATTATACAGCTTCAGACAAACAGTGTTGTCTTCTGCTTTATGGTGAAGAAAAGGTTTCACCCAACCTGTATGAATTGTAAATCTGAACATGGTACAACAACACCTGTAAAAAAAAAAGAAATCCTCAATCCCAGGGTAGGATAGAAAAATTTTACCATCAACATATTTGGCTGAAATGTCATGACAATGCTATGTCTTAACATCCTTTAAAAATATTCAGATGCTAGAGGTGAATAAAAACAATCAGGAGAGGTTGAACTCAGGGCTTTATTAAGGCTGATAAAAAAATGGAACTTAAAATAAAAAATAAAATAAGTAAAATGTGAAATTATTTTTTTGCCAGCTCCTCTAATAAATTTATAATTTTTTCTGTGTTTTTTTTTGTTTCTTCATATCTCTGGTCCTCTTTTTCGGACTCCTCTTTTAGGAATTTTAGGAGGGCCCCCCTGTTGGGCCTCTTCCTCTTAGTGGGGGGACGAAGACAGGAGGAGGTTGATGGCCCATCATCTGGAAAAAAAGAAACTTGATTTAATTAGCACTTTTTTAAAAAACAGGGTTACATTAAAGACACTAAAGAAAGGTGAGTATTAAAGGAGAAAAATAAGAGAAATGTGAGGACAACAATCAAATCAAAATTAACAGAAGAGAAAAACAATATTAGGCAAAGAACCACCACCAGATAAAATCAATTTAAACATCAAAAATATTAAAACAACAAAAGATTAATTTACAGGATCTACAGCTTGTGCCAGGCTGTGGATCGTTTTCCTCCTCTTCCTCCTCTTCAACTTCCTGGCAACAAGCTGTAGATCCAGGTGGTGCTGATGGGCCATGTGTGGAGGCCACAGCAGCGTCGGCTGCATGGCTTTCCCCCACACACGAGTCCATCAGGACTGGCGGCTCAATTGAGGGCCGTGCCCCGATGGCCTCATGCATGAGGGAATACAAAGGCCAAGTTGCTGCTGTGGCCTCTCCCCCATCTGTCCCCGTCCCTGTTGGTGGGTTTCTTAGCTCCTGCGAGACAAAAAAAATAAAAATAAATAAAAGAGTATTTTTCAGTGAGATGAGAACAAGTAAGAGAACAAGAAAAGTACTCCAGTATGTTGTATTGAGACACACAAAGCTTCACCAATATTATGAACTGAACTTAATCCAGGACAACTGTACATTCTTACTTTGTATCTTCTTTTCAAATTATCCCACTTTTTGGAGGCCTGGAGTACTGAAACCTGGCCGTCCAGGCTGAGGAGATGAATGATTTCACTGTGGGGCAAAAACATGTGATCAGCCTCTTCCATCATCTGCACTGTTGTCTAAAATACTCCTTTACTGTCAATGAAATGGGATTTATTATTCAATCTGTTAATCTGTAATACAACATACAACAAATAAATACATCTCTACAGGGAATAGATACCATAAGTGTTTCCAACAGGTGGTTCTGTTGGTCAGCATGTTAACAGAGAAAAACAGAGAACTCACGTCCAGGCCTTCTTAGCGGTGTGCCTCCTTCCCGTGAAGAGGCCATCATTCTGAGAACGGATCTCAATAAAACGTTTTGTAATTTCATCCGTCCCTGTGATTAAAACAGAAAAACAATTCAATGGTCCTCATAAGATAAACATCATAGTTGGGATATCATAGGGCATGAAGTCATCAAACTAGTCATTTTTTAATCATTGCGTGTGTGTGTGTGTGTGTGTGTGTGTGTGTGTGTGTGGGCGTGCGTGCTGAATTGCACAGATAATTTGGTGTTTTAATTTTCATCCTGAAGCGATGAGTGTTAACTGTTGTTTCCCCAGATAAAGTCTTCACTGTGGAGACAAACAGGTGGAATTCACTACTTTCTCGTCTTATTTCAGCTTTGTCGGCTCAGGAACTCCCACTGATATTAAACACGTCTGTTTCTAGACAGACCTGCATAAACACACAAACAACACAACACAACATGGATAAATACCCACAGATGACGATGTATAAAATGTTAAAATCCACTATAAGCTTTCATTAAAAACTGCTCCATGACTGTCACAAATATAGTGCTAAATCTGTTCAGAATGACCAATGTGTCAAGCTTAAACTTCTTACAAAATATTAGTCAAACATTTGTTTGGACAATGCTGACCATAACACAGACCAAAAAAACAAACAAAAAAAAAGTCACATAAAAGCACTATATATGCTAAAGAGTAAAGTAACCGTTCATATTTTTACGGAACATTCTATTCAGATCAATTCAGAAAACTTTATCTGTCCCCAGGGGGCAATGCAAAGGCACACAGAGCACTAGATTAACAACAATACCAACAGAGCAAAAAAAAAAATAGAGTGTCAATTTAAAGCATAAACTGAACTTAACTTACAGATATAAACCATCATGTAAATGGACAGTGGTTTTTACAGAACATTACATTACATATGGACTTCATTGGGAGTGAAATGTGTACTTTTTTACAATGCCAACCAATATAGTTCTGTAACTTACACTTAAACAGCTTTCCTCCTGCCATGATGCTCACTTCCACAGATGTGGGAAGCCGTTTTAAATACCATGCGGCTGACATGTGAGAAGGGGCGGCGTGTCTGTCAGTCAAAAGGCAGCTCTTGTGTCTCCTCGATTATCGCTCCTCCGATCAACCTCCTCCCTCCTCTCTCTTCTCTCCTCTGGCCACAAGTAACGCTTTGGGACACCCTTCAATATGGCGCCTCAGAAAGTACTTCCGGTGCCGCGGAGGAGAGAGGAGAGAGGAGAGAGGAGAGAGGAGACTGCATTTTGGCGCTTTGAGACACACCCATTGTCTCACTGCCCTCTGCTGGTGTGACCGTGTGTTGCCATTGCTTTTATTTTATCTCCACAGGTCCCTGACCTGATTTACAAAATCTACCCAGATCTTTGGCCTGTGATGAGAACAAAGACAATGCGCCACAGGAACTTTTTAGTTCCTCAGAATGTTTAACCGAGAACTAAAGCTCCTGGTTCCTGTAGTCTGGGGCTGCTGGAACCTTCGGTAAATGTCCACTTGAGAAGCTGCAGATACAGTAACGGCATCAGCTCCATTTCAGGCCTCATGTCTCAATATCACACATACAGCATGAGCAACCACACAGCACATTTATTATATATTTCTGTATTTTTTACCGGACTACGCTGCAGAATGCATCAATCTCTGCAGAGCAAATTGTACCAAACAGGAAAACATACACGAAAACGATCAGAGTATCCAGTAAATTTCAAAGTAAAGCACCATGTTCTGGCTTCTGATCATAAATCTCATCCTTGTATATCAAAACTACGTCACTGCCACTGGCACAGGGCCAGCAGTCATCAGCAGGTCAAAGAGAACCAGAGGAAATCGAGCACCATGGACGAGGAAAAGTTCATTTTGGAGGTGGAAAACTTCAATAATTATATACGACACAAAACTTATTGAAATTGCTGACATTTAGGGAGGGTCAGGTGAGTTTATCATACCAATTAATTATCATGAAAGTAGTTGTCATGAGTGTGATTCCTGCAGGAACATGTGGTTCCCCTGTGATCTTGCATATCCAGCTGCTATGAAGTCTGATGCACTGTGCTCCGCTCCAGAGACGGATCCAGTGTAAATGGACTCATTACTAGTATGTGTGAATTGGGGGTAAGAGTGAGACATCTATGGTCCGTGGTCTCCAGCTGAGGACCCTGCTGTAAGGGCCTTCCGTGAGGTGTGTCAGGCAGACCAGTAACCTGTTTTGAAAAGTTTATCTGCATCAGATCCTCCACAGGAAAAACAATGGATCTTTAAATGTAGATCACTGCTGTGATTCAGATCAAACTCTTCATGCCTGAAGTCTCATCCTGACAGCTGGGAGTTTCCAGGAGGATGATCTGATGAATGTTGTTCTAGATTCACCAGTGAAACAAACTGAGACGGATTTTGAAGGACTTTATACTCGTGGTTTTGTCTCCATCAGGACACACACGCCTTCACAGATTGATTTATAAACCTCATCATCTCTGAGGATGGAGGTAGCTGCATCTAAATTCCCCCTCTCCCCTCGGAGACCCTGCTCTGATAGGATCCATTATCTCTCTGTTGTTTCAGAACTGCACTTCCTGTCGGGATAAGCAGTCTAATTGTAAAATTTGCATAAAGTGGAATAAATGGAGGAGCGAGCAGAAAACCTCTCGGTGAATTTGCATCCAAATTGGATCAGCCTCACAGACTTAAACTGTTGTTTGTCCTCATTTTTCTCCCCTCCTCCTCCTGGCTGTCACTACAGCCCCTCAGCTGGTTATTGTTGTGTTAAAGTTTGCCATTAAAGAACGTGCAGCACGTTGGAGGGAGCAATAAATCAGTGCAGAGTGTTTAGAAGGAGACGGCAGACACAGGGGGAGAGGGAGACATGAAACATTATTCTTTATGTGCTCCAGCCTCAGATAGTATCATGTTCCAGCTCTGCTACAACACCGATAAAAAGTTCATCAATGCAGGGGCGGTGGTGGCGGTGGTGTGGGGGGTGCAAGTGAAACTGGGAAACCAAATCCTGTGCATCTCTCCAGCTCAAATTCACTAAAGTTTTTTTTTTCCTGGATCATATTCAAGAGCCTAAACACCCCGAGACACCTCCTCAAAACAAAATCTCATCTGGTGTCCAAGATGAGATTTTGTTTCAACTCCCTGTAATTTAGTGAAGGTGTCAAACTCAATTATGAGGATTTCTGATTTGAAGTAACTTAGTGTTACGGCTGCATTTGTTCCGTCTCTCCCCTTTGCTTGTTTCCAGGTGCGTCAGCTGATTATTAATGAGGCTCACCTGGTGTCAGTCCTCAAACGCTCACTGCTGCCTGCAGCAGACGGAGGCATTTTTTGGTTTGGGGACTGCTGCCCTGCTGCCTCTCCAGGGGTTTTGTTGTGGTGTTTTCATTTGTGCACTTTAATTCCTTGTTTATCAATAAATCCCAGTTTTTGTAATTGTTTAAGGTGTTTTTAGTATTTTTGTAATGGGTCATTTGTGGTTCTTTGTTAGCCCCACATGGGCCACCTTTAGTAGGGGCGTAACACTTAGAAAAGTCAACAAATTATTCTCCTTAACACTGGAAAGGACATTCTGCTCCAGGGTCTCCTAAAACCTTAAAACTTTTGAGGGCCACATTTGAGTTTATGACAATGATCAAGAACCAGCAGCTCGTTCTGATGTTTTTAATGACCATGTAAGTAACACATGAATGCTCTGTGAACTCTTTCTTTAGTGATTTCTCTAAAAATCAGTCTCTAAGTGGCTCAAACCTCTTTGTTCCATCATCACAGACTGATGAAATCAAAGCTCACCTGTCCCTCAGGCGCCTCACCTGTCTCTCAGGCGCCTCACCTGTCCCTCAGGCGCCTCAGATAATCAGTGGTCAAGACTTGAAATGTTTGGCGAAGTGGAAGCGTTGCTTTTCTTTTTAATATATCTTCTTTTGGAGGAAGAAGAGATGCAGCTCCGACGGCGTCGGCTGCTGTATCTCCGGTTTAGAGAGGAACGTGGAGAGGTAAACCTATTTGAACCCACAGTATTATCTTAATTATTATCATTAGCCAGCTGACAGTAATAGGTCTGTAACATACCAATACATTACGATAATGCCAGACTAAACTGTAGAATGGCACTCATGGTTAATGCCATATAACCTTGACAATTGATTAAGTTAAAGAACGCTGACTTTAATATTAAAATCAAAATATTAGTAAAATATCTGTTATGGATCATCAAAACTAGATTGAGAAGCTGAGATCGACCAATGTGGACTGATAAGCAGGTTTAGCATTATATACCAAACGTCCTAAATGAACTCTTATCTTATTGAATAAAATTATTTATCCATTGTCCAATCAAACATTTTCCCTCCTTTCCCAATTCACACCAGACCTCTTTACTGCACAGTCAACCTGGCCATCCCCGTCCTCAACAGGTTTTTCGAGGATGGGGACACGAGGCAGGATTTTCAGCTGAGTAGAAAATCACTGGCAGTGCAGCTGAACCTTCTCCAGCAGGATTGGAGACATGGATGGGGTGCCACAACAGAGACCTTGGTGTTCCTTTTCTGACTGGTGAGTGGGGCAGCATACAGGGTGGTCTCAAGGGTGTTTAGGTCCGATCCACCGGATCGTCCACCAAGTTACTGGGGAGGTGGTGCCCATTTGCCACAAGGTCATCTACCTCCCAAAAACTGCTGAAGACCTGGGGGCAGTAACTCTTGGGTTTGCAGGGCTGGCAAGACACAGAGCTTTTTGAAAAGCTGCTGGAGGGATGGCTGCCATGTTAGGATCAAGCCACCAGGTGGTCCTAATGGTCACTGCTACATGAACAGGAAATTGTTTGCATCAATCATCCTCCAGGCAGTTTGTGACCATTAGGGCCGCTTCATAGACTCGTACGTGGGCTGGTTGGGGTCGGTGCATGACTCCAGAGTACTCCGGAACAGCCCAATGTATAGGCGGTCCATCTACCCTCCTCCAGGACACTTCATCCTAGCAGATGGTGGGTACCTGTGCCTCCAACATCTCCTCCCCCTCATTACTCCCTACAAGCGGCCTGTGGAAGGTATGGGGGCCCAGCGCTTCAATGTCCATCCTTCCAGGGCACGCTGTATCATTGAGCGTGCCTTTGGAATGATGAAGACCAGGTTCAGGCCCATCTTCCTGTAAGCACTGGAGGTGCACCACACCTTTATGCCTCAGGTACGCCATAAATCAACAGGAATCTCTTTTGTCTTTGGATTTGATCTGCTTTGTGTGCAATCTGAAAGTGATGATTATCCTCTTTCATGTCAGGTCATAACAGCATGTGCCGTCCTGCACAACATCTGCCTGGGGGAAGGTGACATCGTGCCCCCAGAGGATGAGCTGCAGGATGTCATGTCGGAGGATGGAAGGGAGAATGTGCTGGGGGCAGCCAGTGGTGCTCCATGGCGAGACCGGCTGACTTCGGAGGTGTCTGCCCTGGAGGAGATGATCCTGGATCACGACTATCTTTAGTTGGCAAGTAAAATCATTTTGAAGGCATTATTCCTTTTTAAAGGTTTTGTAGATTGTTTTATTTGTTGAAATTATTTATCCATACTACTATAAACATCATGAAATTACAATTCTTACCTCTTTCTTAGTGACGTGGCAGCTGTCGATCTGGTCAGCCTTGCAAACCCTGTTGATGGATGATGTGGTGGACAGTGGAGACGACACCCCAAAACACCCGGAATACCACCCCATATGATGTCCCACTGACACCAAGGTCTTCATTGTGGCATCCCATCCAGCCCAGCAGCACTGCCAGGGACTCCTGGATTTTTTTTTTTTGCTTTAGTTATATTTGTAAGTTGCATATTTCAAAATAGTAAATCTGTAAATATTTATTTGTACTATAAGTTTTGTAAATTATTATACTTTCATAATAAAAGTAAAAGCTCAGTCCCTTGTTGTCCCTGAAGAGCACTTGATGCTATTTGCTAACCCTGTTGTAAATTGGACTTCAGTTCTAAAGACCAAATGGAACAGACAGCGTTTAATAATTTAAATCAATTTTAATATAAGAAATATATCACATGAATACAATAAAAAAATAGAACTCATAAATGAACAAAATAAAACAGTCATTGCAATATAAAACAAACTTAAATTAACGATCTGTTAACTTCTCGAGCAAAGAGAAGAGTCGCTCCATTCTCTCTTTGCTTTCTCTCTCTCTCCTCTCCTCTGCCTCCCTCTGCAGCCTCATGTCTTTTCTCAACAGGTCAAGGAGTTCATCTGTTCGTCTCCTTTTCCTCCTTGGCCCTGGCTGGTTTGCCGCTGCCGCTTCATTGTCCTCCTCCTCCTCGTCCTCCTCCCCCTCCTCTTCATCCTCCTCCTCCTGGTCAATTTTGACAGGGGGGGCGATGAAAGGCCTCTGTCCTAACACCTCA
Source organism: Labroides dimidiatus (assembly GCA_030710495.1). Classification (NCBI taxonomy): domain Eukaryota; kingdom Metazoa; phylum Chordata; class Actinopteri; order Labriformes; family Labridae; genus Labroides; species Labroides dimidiatus. Next base: position 25,755,389 of record CM061158.1, read on the forward strand.
TCCATGAGGACAAACCAGGGCCAAGTAGCAGCAATTGGTTTCCCGCTCACCCCCTCTCCAGTTGCTGGATATTTGTAAGCCTAAGAGTGGAAATCAATGACATCAACAATTTTCAGCAAATTATTCATTAACCTGGGTGGGTGAAACAAATGAAATGCAGTTTCCACATCATCATTAAAACCATCACCTACTTTGTACTTTCTTTTCAGGTTGTCCCACTTTTTCTTTAACTGATGGGGCTCAACTTTTCCCTCTAAATTCATTTCATCAATAATAGCTCTAAACACAGAGAAATAATAGAAAGGTGAACACAGGACAACATTAACACAGGAAAATACATGGCAAATGGCCTTATTATTATTGCCTTACCGCCATCCAGCAGTAGCGGAGTGCTTAGCCCCTGTAAAAAGATTTTCATTTTTTACTCGGAGCCGAATTAACAGCTCCGTTTGCTCCTTGCTCCCTAAAACAAAATTAAATGTAAAAGACGTTTTATGACAACAAAGAAAAGGGTTCAACTGTATCAAAAACAACAACAACAACAACGATAACCCTAAACTTAGCTCTTTATTCAATCCAAACGTGTAAATAGATTTTACAGTTTTACAGTCTGGAATTAAAGCAGGGATCACAGCCTAATCCAAATGTGTTCATTGTGGTTGTTTTATGTACTCGAAGTAAAAATAGTTCCGTCACGATAAGATATAAGTCAACCTCTAAACGTCTAACAGTTTGGCAGATTAAAACAGAATAAAATGTACTTTCATGTTATAGTGAAGTGATGTGAAAGTTCATAGTGGTGATAGTGAGGGCTTTAACCCTTGTATTGTCTTAAAATTTACCTTTTGTCCTCTCGTGTCAAATTGAAATCGATCGTCTGTTTTGACATAAAAAGCTTACTGAAGCTACATTATGGAAACGCTTTCAATTTGTTTAATGGCAGCAAACAGTTACACCTGTTGTCTCCTGTGGTCAAATTGACCCAAGAGCAAGTGCTGTATTTATTTATATAAAACACATAAGTTGACAAAAACTGTCAAAATTAATTTTGCTTTTAAACGTTAATGTAATTTTCAGGCAATTCTACTGAAGAAAATCAAAGTTTTGGCAAATTAATTTTGAATTCAGGTCAAATTAACCTGAAGACCACAGGAGGGTTATTTCCAACGATATAATGTTTTTAAAGTTTAAATTGGGACGTTTCCAATTCCCCTGAATTTTAAAATACCTGGCGTTGGATGATCAAATGACTTAAAAACAGAATATAAACAGAATACTTACATTTTAAAGCCATGCCTGCGCCACTTGATGTCACCATTATAACTTTTATATTTGGGACTGAGCAAAGGTGGGCAACAGATGCGCTTTAAACCGGTGGGCAAAGGATCTTGGGATATGGAGGGCCGCGAAGGATAGTAGCGGTGCGTCCTCCAAAAAAAGGCAAAGAAGGCTGCATTTGTGGGCCGCATTATGAGGATCCTCCGAATCTGCTCCGAATTGGGACGGCCTTTGCGCAGCGTTGTGACGTAACTGGCCTTCAAATGCGGCCCACGAAGGACGCAGCCCCTGAATTGGGACACAGCATATGAGTGTCACGTGTTGCGTGAACATCATCAAACTCTGCTTCTGACCAAGGAACATGTTCTCCATTAGGGGGCGATATGGAGAAAATATGTCAGCATGTTTTTATGGCAGGATCAGGATCTGGATTTGATCAGGATTGTTTTTCATTATCAGACTATTTTGATCTGTAAACAACATTTTTAAACCCAGATATTTTCTGATCCTGCATCCTGAACTATTTTTATGAACCAGTTTCTCTTTTCTGCTCCATTTTATAACTTATTCTCCTCTTGTGTCCTCGTATTTTTTTTCTTTTTGAACACTGGATGTTCATAAAGCACATTTTCACATCATAATAAATACATTTTTTTAAAGACGTTGACAGTAAGAGTTCTTGAGTTCACATACCTCTGTAAGACCTCCTTTTACCACCTCAGGAACATCATCAAACTCTGTCCAACACTCTGGCAGATGCAGAGAAGCTCGTCCACGTCTTTGTCTCCTCTGGTGAGAGCATCCAGAGAGTGCAGTGCATCCAAAACAGAGCTGCCTGTTAAGGGTTCACAAATTTTGGGTCACATCACCCCCATTCTGAAGTCAGCTGAGTACAAGGTCTCCCTCCTCACCTATTAATGTATACACAGGCATGCCCCCCAATACCTCCAGGAACTCCTTTCTCTCCAGACCTCCTCATGCACCCTCTGTTCTGCAACCAAAAACACGTGATTGGGCCTTTTCCTCTGCAGCCTCGAGTCTGTGGAGCACCTTCCCTGACCACCTGAGGGCCCCACAGACTGCAGATAGTTTTGAACAAGAACTACAAACATATCTTTTTTTTTTTTTTTTAAACAAAAGCTTTTGCTAACTGTCTTTAAGATCTTATAATTATTAAGATCGCTGGGCCCAGCGATGTGTTGGTGCTAGCCCACTGTTGTCGTTTTCTATAATTTCTGCAGGCTGTCAGTGAACTTAGTTATCCACTGATGGTAAACTCGATGGCCATCAATCCTGTAGGATCCTGAAGGATCAGAGGATGGGTTTCATGTACGAGTGATGGGTGAGTGTTACTTTAAAAAGAAAAAATGGAGATAAAGTTGTTTTGGTGTTTCAGTTCTTTGTTTTGGTTGCGTCTGACTGGTTTTACTGGAGTTTGAGCAGGAGATGCTGTTTCCCAGTGTAATACTCTGCATTGTCAGAGTGATGGTGTTTAGTTAGTGTTTTAAGGGAACTCACTTCAGCTGCTCCTCAGTTTAATGTTCTGACTTCATATCTGTTGTGGGTCTAACTTGCTTCAGTTTCTCACTGAACTGATGGTGAAGTGCTGCTGATTTTATCACTTTAATCCGTTGAAGTTGTGCGAGCATCAGAGTGAACTTGTTGTATAACTTGTTGAAGCTTGTTGTGTGTCATGCGGTCTCGATGTGCAGTCTGGTTTCTGAGAGACATGAAGGAAGACCAGATGGTGATGCTGGAGCTGCTGCAGGAATGCACAGTGGTGTGTGTGCTGTGCTTGTTGAAGATCATCTGTGACTGTTAGCTGTATTGGCATGTCTGTGATAAGTGAGTACATGTGTGTGCACGTGTCTATGCACGTGTGTGTGCATGTGAGGGCCCTCACTGAAACCCCATGGTGACCCACAGTCGGTTTGTGACCTTTACAGAGAATGTAAATGTTCACATAATTTAGATCATGATTCATTTCAGTGTCATAATTAATACATTGTTAGGTGAAAGCCGGAGGCTGTATGAAATTGGACCCTAGGCCCTGATTGGCCCCTGGACCAAGCTACGTCATGTCCCAGTGATGTCTGTATTGCATGTGCATTTTCTGCTTCAACTTGGTTTTCAACACAGGGACAATAAACCAAAGTACTCATACTGGGCCTGAGTTTGGAAATGTCCTGCTCTTATACACAAAAATTCAAAATTACATGCAAATATTTCTGCCAGTGAGAATCTATGAGTGAGATGAAGGGTTTTGATGGCTTTTTCAGACTCCTGTCCTCCTCAGTGATCCTCTTACAATGCACGTGCTGAGCTCAGCTGGATTATTTCAAAAAGACAATATGATTATTAGAGGAGTTCCAGGTGAGTTCATTGACTACATGAAGTGTTTATGATCATTATTCCATCAGCTTCCTTCCTTTTATCTCAGCTCAGGTACTTCACTTCCTGCCCACCTGTGGTTACCTGTGAGTGTCTCTCATTGTGTCCTCTCCTCGTGGGTCTAATGGATTCTTCTGATCACGTTCGTTTCCTCTGGTTCTCTCTCCTCGGCTGATCTGCAGATATGAAACGCAGGAGGATGACTAAAAAGTTAGATCACTTTAATATGTCCTCAAAGACTTTGTAAAGACTTTGTGCCCTCACACAGAAACTCCTCTCTTTCTTTGTGAGACTTCATCTGATTTAAAGAACAGCAACTACAAAGGAAGCAGAATTTGAGGACCGCTGGGCAAAATGACAGCTGATTAAGAGGAATCTTAAAAAACCACCTCATAAACTCACAGGCAGCCAGAGAAAGATTGGGGAGGTGTGAGATGTGGTCTCTGTCAGGTTTGGTGCACACTAAGAGAAACAGACTCTGGTAAGAGGATCGAAAGAAGACTGATGATAGAGGAGCGGGTACAAATCAAAGTTTATCTCAAAAAGGCCCCACCAACAACAACAAAAAACCAGCAAGGCCTTGGGGTTGATGATTAAATCCTAAAGAAGGCAGGTATTGATGAAAGTCCACGAGTTCCATTAAATCTGAAGAAGAACGGAGAGACAACAAGGAGCAGGCTGAAAACAAGACAGGGTACGCTGCCAAACTGGCACTGAAACAGGAGAAGATTGAATACATGAGTAGGGTGAGCCTAACGAGACGCAGGTGGAAATAATCTGAGCTGGGATCAGCTTTACCAGGGAGGAATCACACACAGCGATGAGCGATGGAGTAAAAACAAGAAACAATCACAGAGCCACAGGTTCAGGTGATTATTCTGTGTGTGTGTGTGTGTGTGTGTGTGTGTGTGTGTGTGTGTGTGTGTTTTCAAACTAATAAAATCAATAGTAGCAGCTTGAATTGATTCCACAGCTCTGAGGTCAGGTTATTACTTTGGAGACATCTGAATCCGTCTCGGCGTCTCAGACGACTCTTACATCAAGTTAATGCATGTGTGTGTTTCTCTACTGCGAGTCAGTCAGTCAGTGTGAACTGTAGAGGACAGCTCATCAGACTAATTAGAGCGTAACCTCGCACAGATCGAGGTCAGTCGACAGAAACAGGTTTAATGAAGCAGAGTACATGAACACCGCCCTCATTAAACACTTTCATCGGTCCTCACACGCTTGATAATGAATCTGAGTCTTAAATTGATTATCTGGTGCAGTGACGTCATGTGATGGGGTTTTAATTGATCAGGATTTCTCGGAGGGTTATTTATGCCAAACCTGAGACCCGTAGAACGAAAGAAAAACCTTCACCTCGAATGATATTGACGTTTTGCAGCGATCGTTTCCTCTGCAGCGCATGATGAATTAAACATCAATGATTCACATCAATGTCTGTGATACAGAAAGGGAAGAAAAGCATCTCAGGTAGCTGAACGGCAGCAGCTTTTGAAAGAGTCTGAATCAAAGTTTGGTCATTATGAGTGAAAGCTGCACATTTAATGGACTTCTTGTCTCCGTTTGCAGATAGTAGATTCTGCCCAAGCTGTTAATGATGTACTGTGACAGAATTATTGATACAACATTCAGCTGCTCATTATCAGGGATGTTAAATAAAACATATAGAAAATACGCAGCTCTTTGTAATTGACGGACCAAAGTTGCCACTTGTATTGGGACACCCATGACTTGTTGAACACAAACCACATTTCAGCTGGAGGTCTGGAGCGGTACTAGTTTGGGGTCCTCAGTCTGTATTTCTCTCACTTGACACTAATCCGCTTAAATGAAGCCTGTTGGGCTTCAACCCTTTCTGCCACAAGCCACTCTACCTCTAAGTTTTCTAGCCAAATGTTGGATTCCCCTCTCGTTTCGCCCTCTCCTCCTCTAATCTCTGGACTCCCATGTCTCTCGAGCCCCAGGTCCCTCCTGGCTCCACCTCGTCTGTCCCTCCTATCGAAGTTCCTGATTAATTTGCTGAACTTAATGCGGTTTTCAGTAAACAGGAAGCCTCTGTGATACCTGCCATTGACCTCTTTACAGGCACATCACCCCCTGAGAGGGCTGCCTGTTGGTTTCATTTGGCCCTTCATGCCACCAGCTGGAGCTGATTTTTTTTCCTATGTGGGAAAGAGGGATGAGACCCTGTATGGATTATTGGGGTCTTAATAAGATCACAGTAAAGAAACACTACCCTCTCAAAGTGGAGTCCCAACGGTTAGCTCCTCTCTTCATTGCCCCCTTTGAGATCTTTCGGAGGATTAACCCAGTCACGGTCTGTCTGTCTATCACCCATTTGGATTCACTCCATGTTGCATCCTGCCTTAAACCAGTTGGCCCCAGTAGAGAAGCCTCAGCCTCCTCCACAGCTAGTTAGGGACCACTCAGCCTTCACGGTTAGAAGCCAGAGACTCGTTGTCTCACCTTCAGAGATGGTGAGAGGTTCTCTGTGTTTTCCTGCTCTTTTCATGTGTGCCTGTAGAAATCAGGATAGTAACTCTGCTGGCCTTCTTTTCATCTGAGCCTTTCTGTTCAACCTTCAAAATAATGATGTGCTGGGCCTGTACGATCTGGCTCTTACCTCTAATTCACACATACTCTGCGAATGTCGTGGTCCAGTAGCGCCATGGTTTTTGGGATGCGCCAAATGCAGTGCAATCCAGCGCACTCCATAGCAGCTGGATCACAGGAAAACCCATAGACTGTACGAAATATAGAAGTAGTCTCTGCAACGTCACCTGTCTGTTCCTGATACTGTTGAATGAAGCCGATTGGTGGAGCTTTGAGCTTCCTTTCTAACAGTTATAGGGCTCCTGTCAGTCCCCATGCCGTAGCATTTCAGACCCAAGCTGTTTTTTGAACCAGGCTGTAAAAATGTTTTTTAATGCCGGCCTTTCTGCAGCCAGCCTCTAGTGGATTCTCCATGAACAGCAAATTTAGCGCTTCCTTCATTTTTCTCTATGTTCCCACAGGAATCACACCCATGATAACATACTTGCATGATAATTATTTAGTATGTTAAACTCAGCTGGCCCGCCCAAAACTTCAGCAACTTCAGTCCATACGGTCTCCTTTTTGGTGTCCTTATAGAGGTGTCCTTGTGTTGTGTCGTATAGAATTATGAAGTTTTCTACCTCCAAGTTAAACTTTTCCTCGTCCATGGTTTCAGATTTCCTCTGGGTCTGACCTGCTGATGACTTCTGGCCCTGTGCTGGGGATAATGACATAGTTTTGATATACAAGAATGAAGATTTATGATCGGGACTTACGACATGGTGCTTTATTTTAAAATCATCAGATTGCTTTGTTCATTTTCGAGTCTGTTTTCCTGTTTGGTACGATCTGCTCTGCAGTGTATTCTGGCAAAAACAGACTCGCAGCGTAACAGCCGCAAGCAGCCGTTGGTGGAACAAGCTGGAAAGGGACCGAAGCATGGACTGTGTGAATGCAATGATTGACAAGAGCAGCAGCTAAGTGCGGCGTAGTGTGCGGCACTGACAGACTGTGGCACACGCTGTTTAAGTGAATTAGTTGTTAGAGCTGGTCTTTAATGTGAGTGATGGGGCCGACTTGTTTTACTTCTCTTTTTTTCTGTTAAAACTGTACATGATTTGTAGGGATGTGATGTGGTGTTTGTGTATCCACACAGAGCAGAAGAGTGAAGAGAGGGTTCACAGACATACAGTGAGCTCATAAACATGAGGGACTGGGACAAGCGAGAGAGGACTTTCAGAAGTGTGTGCTGTTAGAGACATGAGCTGATCAGACTGAAGTCATTTTTCATGTTTGTTTCTGCTGTAGAAATCGTCTCTTTTTGGCTCGGTCCGTGTGTGGTTTTTGGTATTTCTGGAGCCAGCCTCAAGCAGACACTCAGATTACTGCAGTTTTTAGCCTTTATGTATCGGCTTCATCTCTTGTGATCGTAGGTTGCTGCCTGATCAGGCTTCAAGCGTAGGCTTCGGTATTGGAGAAGAGCTACACAGGCCTACGGTGTTGATTTGATGCAGAAGTGATCTTATAGCCTCACTTGTATGATCAGATATGCTTGATCCTAATCCACAATTAAAAATGAGACAATCATTGCCAAGATAGGTAATTTCTAAATGTTATCTCTCAGTTTCCCTGTCTTGGTCGTTCAGACCCTGAATTGTGTCATGTTTATCTCTGCTGAAAAGGATTTCTGTGATTAATTTTGTAGTGATGTTGAACACTGGAGCTGAACTGACAGACAGAGAGAGAGGAAAAGAAAGGTAAACAGGAGAAAGATAGAGAACAGACTAAGGGAGTTTTCACACCTGAAAGTCTGGACCAAAGTCTGTGTTTTTGTTACATTATATACATTTGGTTTGTCTGCTACAGTTTCAAACTGTCATTATTGTAAACAGACTAACAGAACTTATATGACAAACCTACTTGATACCCTCATCAATTGCGTACTTTGCCGTCTGACGTCAACATTTTGAGCGGGAATTTAATTTTGTCAACAATGAATGAAATCGCCATCATATTATTGATGTTTTTATACCACCAACAGAGACAACTTGAAGAATTGTACACAATGAGGTATATAATTAGACGACAACTTTATCATCATTGGAGAAAGTGTGTATTCCTGTTATTGGTACAAAGGTCTGAACCTTTCAAAATAACGCTTTGACACTGGGCGTGTACCAGACCATGGTCCCTGTTTGGTCTGGACCGAGACCACCGCTTTTGGTCGGACCAAGGTCCAGGGGTGGTTTCACACCTATCATTTTGGTTCGGATCAAACAGAAAAGTCTGAAAGTCCGGACCAAACGACGGTGGTGTGAAAGCGCCTTAAAACAGGTCGATCTGTTTGTGATAATGTTCATTCCAATCCACATGCAGCAGTTATTCCTGGTTTGAGGTGGTTTCATGTTGCTTGTGTTGACAAACATTAATGCTCAGGTTAAAAACAAAACTCATCCCTTTCCATTGTTCCAAAACGGCAGCAGGATGAGAGAACAGACCCTGAAGAAACTCCTCTTTAAATTTAACTAGGTTTTAAATAAAACTACTGCTGTGTCTTTTACAATCTGCCCAAGCTGTATGGTTCAGATGGACAGATTTCTGAGAGAGGTTTTCTTTCTCCGTGAACTGGGCTCTCTTTTTATCAGCTAAGAGGAGGAAATTATTACACAAGTTTTAGGTTCACTTCAGGTAAAAAGAAACAATTCTGGAAACAGTTTCAGAGTCTTCTTCTGGTTCTCAGCTCAGTACAGAACCCCCCCCCCCCCCCCATGTGTGTGGACACCCTGCCTTCATTAGAAGGTGGTAGCACCTGTCCCTGCTGTTTAGTGGGAGTTATTTGATATGCCACAGCCCATTAATCTGAGGAATGAAGACACAGGCTGAATGCCAAACTTGGTCTAAAGAGTCCAATGGTTCTATCATTCACGACGGAAGATCATCTTCACCAAACCAAAAAAAAGGCCTCTTAAAAACAAGAGTTAGCAGGAGAAATAAGAAGTTATTACAAAACCAACAAACAGTGTCAGAGTCAGAATTTATAATCAACAAGGCAGCACTAGCAGCTCCTGATCTACACTCTATGGACTCTGGACTCTCTCTACTTTATGTGAACATTTACATTTTCTGTTTGGTACACAAACCAAACCAAAGCATATCTAGTAACATCTCACTAAACTACATTTGGACTGTGCAAAGGCTACTTTGTAAATCTTCCTGAACATCCAGAGTTCAAAAACAGTAATTGGTTTAACTGAACCCTGTCCCTCCCCTGCTTTTAGGTCCCAAACGTTTTTAACCCGTGTATGTTTCCTCTTGGAAATGTCATCAGGAGACACATCAACTTCCATAGCTATGCTGATGATACACAGCTTTACATCCCCGAGGCTCTGAATGACCCATAAGCAACAGACATCCTTTTAACTGTATTTTAGATATTAACCCTTAGCCCACTGAATTTAAATTCCCCCACCTTTCCCACAGTGCTGAATTTATTTTAGAAATTACTGCTTCTGAAATCATTCAACATGAGATGAGATCTTCACAGAGATGACCTTTTTTTCTGCACTCTGCTCTCCCTCTCCTGCGTTCTGCATGTCTCCCCTCCAAGCTGGTTCTCTGCAGTCATCGTGGCCGGGATCATTTCTCGTGTGTGCATCACACTCTTTACATATCACTATCTGTGGGTTTTTCTCAGATGTATTGAAATATGTCGGCCCTTGTCCAGACAAGAGCGTGCCGGTTGCAGTTTTAGCTCGCATCATCACAACATGCTGTTTTGGCTATGTTGTTTTGGTGATAAAAGTCTTTCGGCTGAAAACTGAAAATGCACTTTTGGGCCATTTCCACTGAAAACTTTCAGTAGCTGAAATTTTGGAGCCTCCCTAACAAAAAATGAATTTTCTCCATCATAGCGCTGGTAGAAACAAGAAGGCTGATGAGTATACTCAGTCATAGTGGGCTAAGGGTTAAGTCATGGATGGCAGAGAACTTTTCACAACTCAACCAGGAAAAAACACAGGTTTAAGTCCTTGGTACTTGAGCTCAGAGAGAGAAACTGAGCACCAAACTAAGAACACTGTTTTTCTCACCTGTGTACCTGACGACTGTAATGATTTTCTTTTTGATCTTCTAAAAAGAAAAAGAACATTTGATTCAGGAATAAAGATGGGGGTTATGGCTTTTGAAGGGAGCCAGATCTTGAGGAGCTGTTCTTTTCAAATAAGAGCTCAAAAGACTGGCTTTTGATATGTTAATTAATTTTTTTAGAAGTCAAACAGGGGTAACTCTGTTTTATCAAGGAAACAATCAGTGGGAGCAGTTATAAGACACGATTTAAATCAGAACAAGTCAAACTTACATCCCAACTTTATATTCTATACCGCTGGGAATTATTCTGAAATGTATAATTTAATTGAATTTATCTTGTGTTTCATTGCAAACATTCCATGAGGTGGTACCATGTCCTCATGCTTTGACAGTGAGATCACTATTTGGAATTTTCCCTCACCTAAAATACTTTGTTGTACAATTTAAAAATACACAGACTACAGATAACTTCTCTGCAAAAACAACTTTCACTCGCAAGGACCACACATCAACATGATGTTCAAGCAGTTTTATTAACATAACCTGAATAAGAATTTTGCTGGTTGTATGAGGTTGTGGGGAAGCTTTGAGAAGGATTCCACCGTAGCTCCTGGGCATGACGGACCCCCTTATTTAGGACCCTTTGGAGAAAGAAGAAGTGAGAAACTAAGAGAGAGAGGGAGGGAAGGGTGGGGCGTATGAAGCGAGAACAAACAGGACTAGTGGATTAGGAGGGTTTAAATACCGGAAGGGATGAGGTTGAGTGGTCCTGCTCCTGAAACTCTGCTTAAAGCTCCACTTAGTGAAACATTTTGAAGACACACACCTACAACAAACCAGAAAGCACACAGTGGCTGAATCTCAGTATCCCCCCTAAACCCTAACTGACATCTTAACTGACACACTCCAATAAATCAAAAGGGGTTTATCCGCAAATCTGAAAGAAATATGATTATAAAAAATCTTAAAGTCAGGGTTGGTAATCAGGTTTAGATAGACTTTTTGTTATCCTGGTTAAAATGATCGTATGTCCTGATGTCAATCAATGCATGATGTGTTCTTAAATACTGAAAAATATCTGCTGTCTACAGCAGGAATAAACCTGGGAAAACAACAACCAATCCTGGCATTTAGGATCCAATTAATTCAACCAATCAAATCCCATCCTGTCGTTCTGCCCGCCTCCTGTGAGTACATTTCACCAGCGTGCACTAGCCCTGATTCAATGCACATAACCAAGAGGGATCCAAGTATGCTGGAGAACGGCAGAAAAACTACCTATACCCCGTTGGAGGTCGACTGCTGTCTGGACCTGACGTCCATTTTTGTAACCTTCCCTCTCCATCCATCCCCAAATGTTCTCAGTGTGATTTAGATCAGGGGAAGACGCAGGATGGTCCAAAGAGTGAGCTCATTCCTCTGGAAGAAGTCCTTTGTCAGGCGGCCATTGTGACCTGCAGCGTTGTCCTGTTGACAAACCCAGTCATTAGCACACAGAGCAGGGCCCTCAGTCATGAAGGACGCCCCTGCAACATCTCCACATAGCCAGCCACTGTTTGACGGCCCTGAACAACCTGAAGCTCCATTGTTCCATTGAAGGAAAAAGCAGCTCAGATCATGATGGCGCCCCCTCCACTGTGCTGCCTAGAAACCATCTCCAGTGGGATCTCCTCGTCATGTCAGGAACGTTTGAAGCCATCAGGACCGTCAAGGTGACATTTTTTCTCCTCAGAGAATCAAACTTTCTTCCTCCTTTCAGTGTCCCATGTTTGCTGCTCTCTTCAAAGTCCAAACAGCCTTGGTAGGGTGTGATTTGTTATGACCTTACAAATTTACACACACAAAGTTTTTGTTGTATTTCAGCTGACCTAAAATGCAACTTTTTTAGAACGTGGAATTTTTCTAAAATGCTGCAGCTTCCGATTCCATATGAACAGCAAGCTGGCGTTTTCAGTAAAAGCCATGATGTCACACACCGCTTTGTGCGTGCGTATTCCACTTTGGTTGTGGGAACTTTCAATTCCCATGTGTGAACTGGACAACAATGTTTCAATGGCGGACTTACCATGTTGTGCTTGTGCTGCTGAATCTGCTGACTGCCTTTCAACAAAATGTGCATCTGTTGCTCCACTTCTGCTCTCAGATAAGATACATTTAATAGATATGCCAGATGATTAGCCCATCTCTTCTTTGGCGGCAGACTACTAAAAGACTCACCTACAGGCCTGATTTGCATACTACAGTGTTTTCAGTCCCTCAGAGTTTCCGTATAAACGCAGATCTTTTTTTTGCATTTTTTGCGTTTTCAAGTGAAACGCTGGGAAGCCTTGTCGTGTAAATTCTGGCCTTACCCAATGCAAGTACAAAGGCCCTACAGTCAAAATACACCAGAGGCGTATCTGGTCTGTTTCCCCATTTAACTCCCATCTCACTTCCTGACACGTCACTTCCCTCTGCTGTCTCCTGACCATTCACAGTCCAGACTGACAGATCAGAGTTCTTGGATCCTCAGAACCTGAAACCAACTTCCCAGAGACCCCAGGAAAATGATGTGATCATCAACAGGCACACACCCAAAGACCAGGCGGCAACCTCCAGTCTGAAAATATGAGGCAATGCGGAAGTGCTAAAGTCTGCTGTTCCTCGAGTGTCCGCTTGAGGCTGGCTCCGGAAGTACTGGAAGTCACGTAAATACCAAGCCAAAAAAAGCCGTTTTCACGGCCAAAATAAGCCTATTTACAGCCTGGTACAAAGAATGTCTCCCGTCTGAATCGCTAATTTCACTAACGGCACGCACTGTACGGGGCGTGAATTTTTTTCTAATTCAGCAGTTTCCACAATATCAAGCTCGCCAGTTCGTCCAATCAGAGGCACAGCTCAGATCACGTGACTGTGGAGCGTCCTATGGTTGTTACTGTGGAGACTCACAGTCCGCCTCATTTCCAATATGGCCGCGCCGACCGTTTGGCTTCAAAAGTCCGTTTCAGGAACAGACGGGTGACGTCGCGGAGACTACGTCCATTAATTATACAGTCTATGCCACAGACACATACACACACTCTCTCTCTCTCTCTCTCTCTAACACACACACACACACACGCACGCACGCACGCACGCACGCACGCACGCACGCACGCACACACAGGAACAGTTTTCTAAATTCAGTGGTACCTTGACTCACAAGTGTCCCAACTGCAGAATATTTCAAGACACAAGACAAGTTTCAGACTTTATTCAGAAAGAAACACCCAGAAAAAGTTGATCTGGATGTGCGACAGTGCTGTTTAATGACACTTGTCTAACTCATTTTAGAAACACTCTGATAGGGAGGATGAAACAGTTCATTGGACAGGTTTATATTGAAACAGCTGCAGATGAAATGTTATTCAGTCCTGCTTTTCTCCTCCACCTCCGTCAGCATCATCAAGTCCTCTGATCTCCAAGATAAATACTGAACATTATGCCTAATAAAACCACTTTACTGCAGCACGTTCTCTTCTTCTGTGTTTTTATAAAATATTTCATATTTAAAAGAATACATGATTTTTTTTTCTTATTTTTTTGGAGAGGGGTAGGGGGTGGAGGGCTGGAACGGATAATGCATTTCAATACATTTCAATGGAGAAAAATTGATTTAACATAGGCATAATTTGAGTTATGAGCTTCGTCACAGAACAAGTTAAACTCAGAAGTCGAGGCACCACTGAACTGTTCATGACTCAGGATTAAAGACTCAAAGTTTTCATTTGCTCAGTGTGACACTGCTGGACAACAATGACCAGTCCCTGACCCAATCCATGTAACTCACACCTTTTCTATCACGCTCTCCTTCACATGAGCTCTCCAGAGTTTCACCTGATGAAACAGAGTCAAACATACACAGAGACATTCAGAAATGCTCCTTCTGCAGCACGTCATCAAAGTTTCTTTTATCATCTTCAGTTTGGTCTGTCACACTTCCAAAATGTCTCTTTGCTGCTGGACACAGAGACAAACCACTGCAGCTTTCTTTTTCTCTGATGTGCTCTATGTGAGTGGAGAGAGTCTTGTGTTTTCTCTCCTGCTCATCAGATAACGCTGTTAAAATTTCACGTTTCATGTGCCACGTTGTTTTTAATCCATCTTTTTACTGTAGATCATGTGGATTGTTTTTAATTCCTGCACAGTGAGTGTTTGAATCTTTTTAACTTTGCCAGAATCTGTAAGGATGAAACTGCTCATTTTTTCTCTGAGAGCCAACAAACTGCAGCGCTCACAGAGGATGTTCCATCTCCTCACCAGCAGATGGCAGTATATGAACGCTGTAAATCCTTCCTTTTGAAGACTTGCAGTCAGATGAATGTCTCTACTTCACAAACTTGGACACTTCTTTATCTACTGTTCTTACTTTGATCATATGGTTTCTTTAAAGATCCACATTGCATGACTAAAGAATATCATTTATAACACATTTGAATGATTTAGAGCCTCTGCTGTGTTGACTGTGAGTCCAACACATCTTCAAAGTAGCTGACACACAGAGAGGACACAAACAGCTGCATGGTGAGAATTATAAACTTAGTACAGAAAGTAAGTGATTGTTTATTTTTGTAGATTATTTCTTTGCTGTGATGATAAATCTGATCTCTTTGTAAAACCTGTTTATTTCCCTTTAAATGATGACACATTTGTAAGGAGCAGCTCATTCTGCTGTAGCTTTTGACTCTTGATTTAAACTTCTGGTACCCCAGGTGCTGCCAATCAGGTGCCTAACAGCTGACTGGCAGCACCTGTGAGCGTAAGCCCTGCCACAGTGGACAGCAGGTGTCTGCTCCAGGAATCAGCATGCCCCGCTGATACAGTCAGCATCAAGAGGAACACCAGAGGCCTATAGCACGAAGCAGGATTAATGTCTTAGCAAGGTAACTTCAGGGTTAACCCTGGTTTACTGATAGCACAAAGCCAGTTCAATTCTTATCTAGATAGATCACCATGGTAACCTATTCTGAACGGCTAACCTGCTCCAGAGCAAGATAAGTTTGAGGTTGAATCTGATTCTATAGTGTCCCACCTACTGGCCAATCAGCTTCTCAGAAACAGGCGAGAAACAGACTCCCCTAAATCAAATTTAACCATACAGTTAGAGTTAATATACCAGGACGGGATACTCAAAACAATCAAACTTCATTTATAAAGCTCCTTTCATACATTCAAAGACAACACAAAGTGCTCGACAAATAAAAGGATGTAATGCTTGATGTGAAACAGCACATTATTCTATCATGTCATTCCTACACTTCATTCATTGTGTTTGAAGGCTTTCTTTATCAAAGAGGGAGAGTGTTTATGAGTCCAGCTGCCAATTTGTGAACTGTTAATTTGGGTCAGACATTAACTCTGTATTGTGGTGACAACCTTAATCTTAATTTAAACATGATGACACGACATGAAACAAACCACTTTACCAGACGCAGTGATGTTTTTGTACTTATTTTTCATTTGCCCCCACGTCTTTTTCACTCCAGAGGGATGAAATTAGAATGAGATAATAACCGCAGTACACACAATTCATTTTCCCAGTATATTGTTTCGTGAGATACACGAGTGTGATCAGTGTCATATTGAGCCATTGAAGAATAACTTACTCATTTACACAGTCTGTTATATGCTGCCATGCATTCGGTCTGTGATTGGCAGCTGTCACGGTGTTTCCCCTCTCTGTGATTTGGGCTTTTTCCTCCTCATATTTCCTTAATATTAAACGTTGTTCTTCACAAGTGACGCACGGAGCACGGAGCTCTGTCACTCTGTTCTGTGTGTTCAGCGTTTATGACTGATTGGTCAGCTGCCTCTGAGCCCTCCCCTTATACGTGCGCGTTCATGGCTCTTGATGAGACAAACCTGGGTTGAGTTATTGTGTTGATAACCTGCGTCGTGCTATCGATTATCCTGATTGTCACTGTTGCAGTTAGTCAACCCTGAATAGATGCGAATTATCCAGGATACGCTGACCGCGCTTCGTGCTACAGGCCCCAGTTCACACTGAGGGGGCAAACAAACTGCTTTCCACAATGCAGAGGAGCTGTTGTGTGCCCCTTTGTATCACAAATATGACAAAAAAAAATAAAAAAAAAAAATCAAAACATGTATGTCTGTAGTCAGCACTCCATTACAGCTACGATAACAGTATCTACATCTTATTCAGTCAATGTTAGATTGTTTTGGATTTAACATGAACGTTCAGTTGTTTGTTTTAAGAGCATCACACCTGAACAGGTAGGTATCAGAGGCAGGTATTTAGTGATGAAGCACAACTCCAACAAAACCACCTGTAAAAAAGCTCTGTGCCTCCAGGGAGCTTAGGCTGCTGTGTGTGTAAATCCCTGTGTGATATATCGGCTCATCAATAAGCTTTATAAAGGCAGCTCATGGGGGCTATTGAGCAATAACAACCACTGTGTGGAGCACAAACTCACTAAAACCTGTTAATTTCCTTGTCAGACGTTGAAATGATGTGAGGTGTACTTCATCAGTAAAGGTGAGTTTGTCTCTTACCAGGTGATTCAACCAGGTAGCAGAAGGTGTCAGTAGGATCATTCCTCCACTCTTTAATAACATACAGACAAGAATCTAAACCTACTTGTAGGGATTTTTTTTAAGTATCTCTCTTTTTGAACTGGCTCCAATGAATCAATGTATGACAGTTTAGTAATGAAAATCTGATTTTAAAATTGGTGTGTTTACAATGATGCAGAAGAGGGGGAAAGGATTGTTTTCCCCCTCGGAATTTCCTCGCCCCTAACTATGACGCGACTGTGACGTGAAGCTGACTGTATCTATACGACTGATCTGGATCAGACCTGCGCTTTAGGCACCTTCAAGCTAGTGTCCTGCAAAACCAGACTGCAGCATTATTTAAGCTGTAGCCCACTTCAGGAGCTGCAGCACATCAAGGCCGAACAGAATTGAGACGGTCTGGTCCAGGGAGCATTTCCTGTTTGTCACTCTCAATGTCATGCAGTGCTGCCCTCACCTATCAGGCTAACATTACTAATGTCACATGAATATAATCTAATTTAATGTTTGTTTGTTTGTTTGTTTGTTTGTTTGTTTGTTTATTTATTTATTTATTTATTTATTTATTTATTTATTTATTTATTTATTTATTTATTTATTTATTTATTAAAGAATAAAACCACAATGTTTATTCACATGCAATAAAACGGAGTTAAGCAAAATTGTACAACAACATTTGAACAGGTGCTAGTGGGGATATTAGATCATTAAGATTTTGTATAAAGTGCAAGCTGTTATCGTTTTAAATGTTTTTGATTCAGAGAACTGAATTGATTAAATGTATTGTTTGAATTCCCTGCAAAAACAGTAAAGGAAGGTTTTTTTTTGAGAATTCACTCATATGAACCTGGATTCTGCCATAATAAGATGATTTCCAATGTAACAAGTTTTTTTTCCTCTGTATATTACTGACAAGGAGCCCAAACAGCACATCTTTCCACTGTTAAACAAAATCTTCATCAGTCTTTTCTGAAATTAAATCACAGAGTTGTTGCCAGAGATCTTCCACAGCAGGGAGTCCTCCTGGAGTTCTGCTGTGTCTGTCGTCTTCAGTGCTCACACGCAATAAATCTTGGGATCCGTCCTTTGCAGCAACTCAAAGGGAGGCCAGATTAGTCTGTCACATCAGCCGCATTTTTGGAGGAGACTTTGAACTGGGACAGCCTTCAGCACATCGCACCTCTGATGCTGTGAGACGCCGTCTCCCTCACCAGGAAAGGAGGATTGTAATATTTGGAGGTAATCTCGGTGAAAAGGGTTAAATGCATGTGGGGTGTGTTCGGCTCCAATGGCAGCCATCACTACAAAATTAATCCAGGAAATCATTTTCCAGCAGAGGAAAAGAACAGATCTGGCTTCTCACTGCTAAACTTATCCAGCTTTGTGTCATATAATGTAAAGGACAAAAAGAAATGTCCCAGCTAATGGGCGACCTCCTGTCTTAAACAATGAGGCCAATCAGGAAGTGGTACAAACTGCAGTTCCTTGAGGGTCCACTTGAGCATAGCTGCAAAAGCCTGAGAAGACACATACACACCAATTCAAAAAGCTGATATTTACAGCAAACATTAACATGGTTATAACCTGGTTTTAAAAAATATGTTGGAGTCAGAAAACTCTTTTCCAAATCAGCAAACACCATATGGAAGTTTATTTCTTCATTTTAGAGGCCTCCACTCAACCTGTTTGCCTCTCCCATCAGAACATCCCACACGGCTTCAAAACTCAGCTCAGAAACTCAGCTTAGAAATCCAAGTACCATAATATTAAAGTAATTTAACCTGATTATTTTCACTTACGTTTGGATTTTTTCAATAAAAAATGTGCCAAAAGAGACAAAAAAAAAAGAAAAGTAATCTTAATAAAATGACAAACTTTTGTGTGCTCTGTTGGACAGCTGAACAAACTTTGTAAAAGAAAGTTCAGGCAGTAACTTATAGTCCTACAATGAAAGTGTTCAAGTCTTGACCACATAGTCCAGTTTATGAAACATAAATCAAACCACATTGTTTACATGGCTCTGTTGTAGTCCACAGTATGGAGTTAGAGCAGCCAGCATACAGTTTTAAACACATCCAGTGTTCACCTGCTAAACTTTAAACAAAAAATGAAAAACAAATGAAAGAAAGGAAAATCATAATGTCAAATCAGGCAGTGGGATGATGGAGTCTAAATTAAAAGTATGGTCCTACAGAACAAGATCAACAAAAATAAGTCTGATCCTTAAACAGCAAACACAAAATTATTTTACTTTTGTCCTAGACAGATATTTCACAGCTGGAAAGCATGGAAAAAAAAACCCTGAACCATTCCTTCAAGGTTGAGAAAACAATTCAGTGTGTGTAAGGATTTATTTATTTATTTATTTCAGCTTTTACTCATTGATTTGCAGAGGACAGGACAGTAAACAGAGCAAGAAACCAGGAGAGAGACTCAGGGAAGGACACACAGGATAGTAGCCTCAGGCCAAAAGCCAAACTGGTCTGACCACCACATGCAACTTAACCACCATGCAAACTTTTTTTTCTGTATTTTTACCCTCTTATTTTGAATCCCAAACTTGAACAAAGCAGAGGAAGGACTCACATAGAAACGTGTGGTACTCTCTCGATAAAAAGTCTTAACAATAAAAGAAATGAGGCATTTTACCTGACATGTCCTCTTAAGATCAAATGACAGAGTGATCCTGTTTGTTTCTTTCATGACGTGCCAATATGAAAATATTTGGAGCATAATCAAATCTCATTATTGTAAGGTTTGGGCTTTTCATGCCCACGTTTAACCTATTCAAGCTCATTTTCATTTGACACTGGGCGTTTATTTCCCACATATAATTTCTTAATTGTCCGGTCTTCCTGTCATGATGTAGGTTTTTTGGGGTTTTCAGGTACGAGGTCTGCTGAGGTCACATCAGTCCCTGAAGAGGTCACACAGGTGTTGGAGCAGAGGGTGAGGAAGAAGATTTCAAAGAGAAATGACAGCAGAAAAACTGCTGATAATAATAGTAAATAAAAACCTCTCCTTCAGTGTTTGACCTCAGTGATTCAGAGTGTTGATCCGGAAGGTTCCTCATTGAGTGAATTAACCTGAGAGAGACCGGAGATAAAGAGCTTCTGAAACACTCACTGCTGTAATTAGCATCTTTCCTCATATCCTGTTTATGTTTGGGTCAATGAACGTCAAGGCATCGTGTTAAACAGAGTAAAGCATCTCCAGCGCACCATGAGGATTGTTTCAGTGCTGCAGAAGTGATTTTAAAAAGAAAATCTTCTCAGTGTTGCTGTTTGAATCTCAACTGTTTGGTACTTCTGTCACACTCAAAGACCAAAACTCAAATGACCCGTCTGCTCTGATCAATGATGTGTGCCGACTGTTTTCATACACAACATTGGGTCATAGAGTTTGATCGAGGAAAGTCAGCAGGTCTCCATCGTGCCCTGAGTTTCTACACAGAAGCTCAGCTCTGTAAATGGTTCGATCAGGGGGCGTCCAAACCTTTTTCAAAGACTTACACTTTGTATTTAATGAAAATGGCCAAAAACCAGCAGCTCTTACTGACTGATTTATTCACCAATAAAGTAACACATATATGATCTATCTGAGAACTCTTTCTTTAGTGATTTCTGTAAAAATCAGACTCTGAGTGGCTCAAACATCCTCGTTGCATCATCAGACTGATAAACCTCACCTGTCCCTCAGGTGTCTCACCTGTCCCTCAGGTGTCTCACCTGTCCCTCAGGTGTCTCATCTGTCCCTCAGGTGTCTCACCTCTCCCTCAGGTCTCTCACCTGTCCCTCAGGCGTCTCACCTGTCCCTCAGGTGTCTCTTCATACCAGATGATCAGTGGTCAGTTCTCTGCAGTGTTACCTGCTGCGTTAACATCATCAAACTCTGCTTCTGACCAAGAAACATGTTCTCCATTAGGGGGCGATATGGAGGACATATGTCAGCATGTTTCCTTTATATATACATGTATAGTCATAACATGCAATACAGTTGGGATGTAGTCAACGTTTAACTTTTTTTTTCTCTAG
Source organism: Labroides dimidiatus (assembly GCA_030710495.1). NCBI lineage: Eukaryota > Metazoa > Chordata > Actinopteri > Labriformes > Labridae > Labroides > Labroides dimidiatus. The sequence goes on from CM061158.1 coordinate 25,776,274, forward strand.
AAACATTCAAAAACCCAGTGAAACTTCAGCCTGCTAACAAACCTCCCAGACCAACAAACAGACCTCTTAGTTTAAGACGGGAGGGTGGAAAGCTCACATAAATAAAACACAATAACTGAATAAAGATAAAAAAAGAAGGATGAAAAAAATCAAGTACATGAACAGAGAAGAAAAGAACAAACAACGTTAGCAGGAATAGGTCGTGGGCATAAAATACAAGTGCATAAAAAAAAAAAAAAAACCCTGTAAAAAGAGACGGAATCACTCACACTGCTCAACTTGATCTATGAACGGAAATGACAAAAGCTGCTCACATCCAGGCGACCACCTCAGTGAAGAACCTGAGCTTAACAAGAAGTATAGACAGAACATGAAAATTGGTATTTTTTTTACTGTGGCCCTGAAAGTTCACTGCACTGCATCTTTAGTTTACACACGTAAAAAGACAAAACACAAGCAAGTGAAGAAAACATCTTCATCAATCTGACAACACATACACAGCATTTAGAAAACACACTGCAAATAGACCACGACACCACAGATGTGTTTTCAGAGAATACTTAAGTGTAAGAGCTATTAGCCAATATGCTAATATCTGAATTATGTGATCACAATGTTAAAACAAATCAAAAACTCTTACGTTTCATCTCATTGTCTGACACCACTGATGTAAAGAGAACCTTCGCCTGGATGTGAGAAGCTGTTGTCATTTCCTTTCATAGATCAAGCTGAGTGGTGAGTGTGTGAGATTCTCTCTTTTTACAGGTTTCTTTATATAGACTTTTTTCATACTATTTTTTGCACATAACAATCCTTGTGTTTTTTCTTTTTTTGCATGTGCTTTCTTAAGTTGCAGTGCTGCAATCTCTCAGGGCCACCATATTTTTTAGTATTTTGGTATTTACAACATTTTTAGACCAAAATGGCCAAATTTGTGGGGAAACTTGGCATGTTTAAGAGTTTTCAGTTGTTTTTGTTCAACTGGCCACTTACTACCAATATCATTCTGCTCTATATACTATAGAACAGAGCCACCATAGGGAGATTTACTTTATAAAAAGGAACATTGGAAATGATCGATGAGGCCCTCAAGTCCAGACTTTAACACCATCCAGTAAAATTGGGTGATTTTGCTGGATGGGGTTCTCAGGAAATATTTGACACTAGGCCAGAGACATGTGCTGCTGTAACTGCTGTAAACCAAATCTTCAGCACTGCAGCCTTGGAAGACCATAGAGCATTTCTTGTGCCTGAGGGTTAGATGCTGGTGCAGCATCTGCAATGACTGGAAAGTCCATCATGAGAGCGACATACTCGGCCTCAGGTCTCACAGAATGTGGCTTCCCCAACCTTCTTTTTGTTTCCTGGTGTTGAGCCAGTGAGGTGTCATATATTCACACTCCTTCGTGGGCTGACTGCTGCCTCTGATGACGGTCCTGAGCAGTCTTTTGGAGTCCGTCCACTTTCCATCCACTGAACACGGCCCAGCCAGTGGAGACGTTGAGGCCTCAGGAGTGAGAACATGGTGGGAAGCTGTGCTCTCTAGATCTGCTGTATTTGTGATCCTGTCCCTCCAGCAGCACAGGTGGAAGGTGTTTAACCTCTGCTCCTGGTCTGAGTATAGAGTCCAGGCTTCACTGCCATACTGGACAAACCAAATATTAAAGTTAAAGTAGATAAAAACAGTAAGACTCACTTCATCTGATACGACCTGCGTGTTTCATGATCATGCTTTTGGCCACTGAACATAAACAGTAGGATGTTCCAGTCTTTTGCTTTGATACATTTTCTCTGAGTAGACCTTTTTGAACTTTAATTGAATAACCCTGCTCTAGCCCAGCAAGGAGTTGGTTCTTACTTTCTTTGGTGGGCAAACCAACCAGAGAGCTGGTGCACTGGTCTCAAACTAAGGCTGGAACTGACTCAGTGGAACAAGGGATATGATTGGTGTGATTACAGACTCCCAGACTCTAACAATGTTGTTTGTTCATAGAAAGAGTCTGATGTTTGGAAATAACAGACTGAGGGTTACAGACATCAGCCTCCTGTTGTCCCTCATCTCTCTCTCTCTCTCTCTCTCTCTGTTTTCCTCTCAGACCCTGTTGCTGTGGCTCTCTGCTGGCCTGTGTAACTATCAAGCTGCCATTACAGTGATCTGGGAAATGTTGAGCAGGCCTGTCTCCATGTTTTCACCGAAAGACAGACAGATCTGTCTTAGCTCAGTCACCGCAGACAGCGGCTCAGCTCAGGGACACGGCAGATGTGACCGCAGCTGCACTCTTCTGCAGCCCTGAGGTCTCATTAGCAGCACGGCCGAGCAGAAAGCCACGGGCGTCGTTTGCTTTAATATCACGTCTGATGTGTGTTCAGAAAAATACATGAGGTTTGTTTATCTTGGAGGATATCCTGTCCTCTGATCCATTTATACCAACGGGAAATCTCAGGCACAGCTCCTTAAAAACTAAACTAAATAAGGTTAAAACCTGAAGGGCTGTAACACCTCTTAGCTGGGCTGTTGCTGTACAATATTTACTCACATTGTTTCTTATTCAGTTCACTCTCAGTTGACCAGTGCTACCCACAAACTAGACTGCAGGCATGACCAAAGTCAGGCCAAGAGGCCATTCGTGGTCCAAGGTCTAATTTCACATGGCCTCAGCCTTCATCTTACAGTATATTTATTACATTTACATTTTCTATCAGGTGCACAAACCAAACCAATGGATATCTACTAACATCTCACTAATCTCCATTTGGACTGTCTACTTGTCTAAAGCTAAAGCTCTGCACATTCTGCAGAAACTCAACAACTCTTACAGCTGACATCTTTAAACCACAGACTTTTTAACTTATACATGCTCCCACTGGGAAATGTCATCAGGAGGTGTGGTATCATTTTCCACAGCTATGCAGATGACACACAGCTGTACATGTCTCCATGTCTCCATGTCTCCTGATGACACAGGGCCAGTTGATGTCTTTTTAAAATGCATTTTAGAAATAAAATCCTGGATGGCAGAAAACTCCCTACAGCTCAACCAGGACACCACTGAGGTTTAAATTATCCATCCTACACACTTAAAACAGCTGGGTTATTTCATCCACTCAACTGAGGGGTTATACATTTTTTTTTACCCATTTTGGGTTATTTATATGGGATTTGGGTAATTTCTGAGCAACTCATGAGCTGAGTCAAAATCCAACTACCCAACATACATTGGTTGACCCAGCACCTGGGTTGTTTGTGCTTTGAACGTCATGATGTCATCATGTCAACAGACGTACACCCACAGAATCTACCCATCGTGCCAGGCTCTCTGCTGCACCGACCACCGACACATATTAACACAAGGAGAGCAAATCATTCCTTGTGGTGAGGCAAATCAAAAATAAAAGATATGTGCACACTACATATCTAGTTCACATTGACTATGTTGTGAAAGTTTTATCTTTATATTGTCTTGGCTAGTTGGTTGATAGTGCTTAGTTTAATGGACACAACTGTTTGATAGAAGACAAGTCATCAATACAACTGCAATTATTAGGTTTGTGGAGCAACATTTGTTCACATTTGTTCTAGCCAACTCACAGGAACTACTTGATATGGATCATAACCAAATCAAGACAAGACTCTGGTTATAAATTAATCCCTTCACATTGCATTGTTTTTTCTGTTTTACAGTCCCGTGACCAAAAAGGCCCTGGCATCGGCTTTGATTCAGTCACTTCCTTGTTTGAAAGACTCATCAAGCAGTGACAGTGGGAGTGTTTTATTTTCTTTTGCAAAAAGTTGCGGGTCACAGTGATGAACAGAAGCCAATTTGAAGTTTAAGGTTAAACTACGGTATATTATCAAACTATGAAGCAGTCTGATTAGTAATCTGAAAATATCAAAGCATTAATATTCTGATAGATTTGGAGCAGTTCTCTGTCTGGACCTGGTTTTCTGGATCCTTTATTATGACCCAGGTCTCAGACTCAGCTCTCTGTGAGCTCTTTTTGGTTTGGGAGGGTTTCTGCTTTATTGACACAGTTCATGTCTTTATATTTCACAGTCTGCTCAGAGTCCACAGATAATGCAGTCATAAGCATGGAGTGACTGTGTGTTTAAACTCCTCTCTGGGTACACGCTGGATTTATACACTCAAAACGTCTGTCCACTGAATGTCTGTCCACTGATGTTTTCCGTTTACTCACTGATTTCTCACAAACCCGGGAGTCGTTTACCATCTGTCAAATTGGTGTTATTTAGGTAAAAAGGGTGTTTTTTGATGGTTAACACCCTCATGTCCTTTGACCAGCCATTGTACTCTGCAGCACTTCCATTGCCAAAATGTGCACACAGCCACAGAAACGTCATCACTGTTTACAAACAAGAAAGGGGTCTATCTATCTATCTGTCTATCTATCTATCTATCTATCTATCTATCTATCTATCTATCTATCTATCTATCTATCTATCTATCTATCTATCTATCTCTCTCTCTCTCTCTCTCTCTCTCTCTCTTTCTTTCTTTCTTTCTTTCTTTCTTTCTTTCTTTCTTTCTCTCCTTAAAATTAGCCTATGTATCTTTTATGTCTCATGGAGAGCATCAGCTTGGCCAGGTAAGGGGACCACAGCAGTGCCAAACTGCTGTGGTCCCCTTGCTAGTGTGACCGGCAGCCTTTTTGTCCCAACTGGGCTTCCATAGTTTGAGTCACAGTTTGGGCTGTGCACCTCCCACTTCCTCAATTTTTTGCTGAGTGTTAATGCTTGAATGGATCTCTTTGTAGATTCACTGCCACTGCTGCTTTGTTTAGGCGAGTTATTTTGTTTTAAGTAACTTGTTAATTTTCTGATTTTAGCTTGGTTCAATATATGATTTGTTTTGCCGTATTGATAGTCCCTTTTTTTAGAGAAGCGTTCTACTGTTATAGGTTAGGTTGATTTAGTTTCTGTGTAGTAGTAGTGATCTCATTAACTTTGTTCTTTTTCTTGTGTCTGGGGAGTATTGCAGGCCAAGCGGTACGTTGTCGTCTGAGCGCGTTGGGGCTGGTCGCGGGTACAGGCCTCACACCACCTGCACCTCACCTTCTCCTAGTTGTGTGTGAGTGGTTGTTTGCACCTTTCAGTTTTTTCTCACTGTGCACATTTGCCTTTTTTTTAGTTGCAGGGTTTTGGGCACCGTGTGTATGGTAAGTCCTCTGCACCCCCACCTTAGTCACTAGCGATCATTTAAGAGCTCTTAGTCTGCAATATTTCCCTGTTTATTTATATTTTGTTTTATTTACTCATTGGTTCATTAAGATTTAGTGGTGTCATTTTAAACGTGTTTTATAAAGTGAGCTCTAAATAAGTTTTCTATTTTTCCTACAGCTTTAGTGACTTATTGCTCATTTAAACATAATTAGAATAAATAAATTTATTGATTCAGTTTTGTCTCCGCCTCTTATTCTCTTACTGCCAATTTGCTCTCCACTTGCAGTGTTTATGGTTAAGTTGTGCTTTTGGGGTAATTTGAAATGAGTTGGTTCCCTCAGCATCAGTAAAATTTGTTCCAACCTGGAGCACGGTCACACTAGCATGGAGGGGCTGACCAGTAAGACTGATGTTCTGCTGTATTGATTAGAGGGGAAGCAGAGTTTTCCATGGTGATGTAATCAGAGAAGAGGTTCTTCCATTGGGCTAGATGTATGGTGTTCCTTGATTTCCAGTTCATGAGGATAGTTTTCTTGGTGATAGTTAGGGCCACAAGAAGCAGTCTATTGGTGCTCACATTAAAGTTAAGTGATGACAAGTCACCAAGTAAACAGAGTGAGGGAGATAATGGGATGTGGCTTTCCAGGAAAGGAATAGTGACTAAGTCACAGTTTTGTGTGCAATGCGGACATATTTCTGATGTGAAACCCAGTAAGACATTTTTTGTGCAGATTTGATTTTGTATTGTATGAGCTGTAGGTTTGCCCCTCACTGGCATGTAACAAGGTGGGTGCCCGGGTGGAGGCGTTCTGGCCTTGAGCCGTGAGCACAGATGGCCCCCTGTGATTGCATTTCCTGACCTGGCTCCTCTGTATTCAGCCACATATTTCTGATACCAAGTTATCTGTGAGTTTGCATGAGTGTGTGTGTGTGTGTGCTAGGGTGGGGTGGGGTGGGTGGGGGCTGCTTTAAACATGGAAAGTACTTCATGCCACATGTTAAATGTATAAAAGTGCTTTATAAATAAAGTTTGATTCATTGATTGAAATAATATATATGTGTCAATCCTCTGTTTCTGATACAGAATTGTCAGCGGGAGCCATATTGGAAATGGGGCGGGGTTTGAGCCTCCTCACTCAGGACTACAGGGTGCCAGCCTGTCAGTCAGCTGAGCTGTACCTCTGATTGGTTAAACTCCTGATCTTTATATCTTCTACACTGCTGAGTTATATTTAAAAATTTTACCTCGTTCAGTGTGTGCCGATGGAGGAGTGAGCTATTCAGACTGAAGTCAGTCTTCAACATCAGCTTCTTTTGTAGCCATTTGATGACAAGGCGTATATTTAGCTCCACTATGAAGAAGGACAAAAGCGTCATATTTCTTCTGATTCTAATTATTCTATGAGTAATTAAATGACAAACTAAATGAATTAATGGGTAATTAATCCTATATGTATTCTATCCAAAGGATTATAATGTATAATATCAGATTAGAGATTACACATAAAAACCTAATATATTAAATTCACTGAACCTCCAGGACTGAAGTGACCAAAGAGAAAACTATGGTAATGACCCTCGAAGAACAAACATTTTTATCAATAAAGTTTTTATAAATAAATTTTTATTTATCCCTATCACAAACTTCATAAAATCCCTTCAGAGTATTTCCATGAACCTGGAGGACATCCTGTCAGGTGGGTCACAGCTGATGAGATTTGGATATCAGATTTCTGACATTTGCTTTGCTATGAACCTCTACAGACAGAGAGGCTTAAAGGTAAAATATATAAACAAACAAATAAATAAATAAATAAAAAGGCTTAAGGTGAGCCAGGAGTTGGGACATGATGCAACTTAGCTGAAAGTCCTGAATGGTCTGAGGAAAGAAAAAACAAAACATTTTGTTGGATAAAAGATCAAAGAATGATCGAAAATAAAATGTCCTTTTTATCTAATCTGACCAGATAATACAAAAAAAAAAAAACAAAACAAAAAAAAAAAAAAACCGTAGAAAAAGGACTTCAATAAAGAATAAGACATAAAACAAACTGTGTGAATCTCTGGAAACAGACACATGTCAAACCAAAGACACAATACACTGTGTGTGTATGTGTGTGTTGGGTGGGGGGTGTTGGCGGCCAACAATTACAAGTACTGAGTGGTTCAGTAAACGTTTATCAAACAAACCTGGATCAGGTCTTAGGGTCTCTTAGGGTCATTACCCTGATTAAACCACCAGAAGTACATGACACGACAACAAGACAAAGAAGAAACTAATCAGTGAAATCTAAGAGGAGGGAGACATGAGGACAGGAGAAGCCTGGAAAACAAAGAGTTCAGCTCTCTGTGAATATGAGCCCGTCCCAGACGGTGTAAACGCCCGTTTCTGGAAGCTGGTACTGGATGAACATATGGATGAACTAACAACAGATGTCCATAAAGAGTAAAGTATCCTCAGAACTGGAGAGCACCTGTTTGTCAAGCATGGGCATGATGTGACCAAACATGATTACATAAGACAGAACATGCAGGAGACTGGCTGTCCAAGGACGGAAATATGGCAAACTGAGTCAGCGATCAGATTTTTTTTTTTTTTTTTTTTTTTTTTTTGTGATGATTTCCCTCATGTGATACAGGCTGTGATAAGAGTGTCACAGGTTTCAATGAGGAGACTGGCACATCTCTAACATCAGAGTTAGGCCACAAACTCAAAAAGAAAAATGAGAAGCCATGATCCTCTGTTCACAGTGTAAAGGCGTTCAAACAAATATGCGACACAAAGTCAATGAGTGTTTCATCTCAGGTCCTTGGAAATCTTACTGAGCTGAAATGGAACAACCCACAGCTTCTTCCCTTTGCTGAGGATGTCTGAAAAAAAATAAATGGCCATCTCAGGATGAAGAGAAGGGAAAGCCAAACAAAACATGAAGAGCAAGGATCATTGGATGGAGCTTTCAAAAATAATGTGTTTGAGGTCTTTGGTTTCAACAGGGAGAAGAGTCAAAGACATCACTGAAAGTATTCACTTTGAAAGACGTCGTCCACTTATCCTGATGTTGAGCTGTGTAGACATTTCCAGACAACTAAGACTGAGGGTGAACAGGCATGAAAGGTTCCTAAACTAGACAACTGAGACTTGGAAAACCTGTGAGGTACCTGTTGAGAACCAGTTTATGCTTGAAAGACCACAAGCTCTTAGTCACTACAGAGGATCAGATGCCAAGGCGGCCATCGTGTCTGAGGTTCTCAGCTTGAAGGTCAATGAAATGGACAAGGTCACTGGTTTCCTCACAAGTGTTACAGACTGTCTGAGGGGACATGACTGCTTGCCGAGATCAGTAAGGTTTTTGTGGTCTTGGAGCGAGGACAGCTGAAAAAATTAATGAAATCAACACTGACCCACAAGGCCTGTTTAAATGACTGAATAACCCCATTATAAAACAAACTTTCCCTATAAATAAATATTTCTGCTTGTTTCTGCTTTTTTGTGCTGTTCTCAAGGATTTTGTTTAATGGGACTGTGAGGACTTTCTAAGTGGTCTTGAAAAAGTCTCTCTTCTAGATATCTGCTTGATCTTAATCCACAATTTAAAAAGAGATTATTAGCACCAATAGAGGTTATTTCTAAATGCTATTTCTCAGTTTCCTGATTGGGTCGGACAGGACCTGATTGATTTACAGCACGTTGAAGTCTCTATGACAACACCATGCTAGCTGTTTAGTAGTGAAAAGAGTTTGTGTTTTTCTCTGTTGAAAAAAATTTCTGTGATTTATTTAGGAGTGATGGTGGAGACTGGAGCTGAATGTCAGACAGAAAAAGGACAGAAAAGAAGAAAAAAAGCTAGTTTGCTTGTTGTCACATTTCAAACAACAGCGCTGTGTAACTGTTGATAAATACCTTACCTTGTGTAACCCGGGTGGAAAACCGTCATTTTCTTCCTTTTCACTCCCTCTTATCACAGCCTCGGTGCGGTTTTTATCATTACGTCGTGCGTCATGACATAAGATGTTGTTACGTCATCACATGGTTAAGCGTAGCCAATAGATACGGCTTTAACCGGGAAGCTTAAACGCAGTACTGGGAGCGCGAGCTGAAACGTACACAGGACGGACGCTGCAGGTAAATGCACCGTGTATATCGTCTTTTAATGTCAACTGTTCAGTCTCTGATACTAACATGCAACCAAACTGTAGGGAGCTGACTACCGGCGCGATAACGACCACAACCTGTGTGCCTGAATTACCTTCTGAACCGGTGAGTCACGCCAACTGTTAGCGTAGCTTAGCTTAGCTTGGCCGCTCTCTTTGGGTTACCTGGAGCAGTTGGAACGGACTTTTATGCTGATTTCTATAAATGTTTGTGATTTAAATTAATATGAATCATATTGAAACAATGTGGTGCTAATGTTGTATTGTGATTTTTGTATTTAAAGGCTGATAGCAATATGCATGTGTGGCGTGAGGGACGGGCTATATGTGAATTTACACGACAACGCCACCCAGAGGAATTTCACCTCTGGGAATCTCCTACAGTTTCCGGTCAACTATATACTCACAGTTATGTGTACACAAAACAGATGCTCTGGTTCGTAAGACCACTGGGGCAGAGACAGGTTACAATACAAAATGGTTAAATTTATTTGTCGACAAATTCTCTTTTAAAAATTCACAATATAATAAACAAAACACAAACAAAGCAATCACAATAAGTAACTAAACTAATTCAAATAAACCCCAAATGAACAAATCTAAAGCAAGTAAATAAAGCCATGAAATTAACACTTTTAACCAAAGGACCGAAGCAAATAATCTAATAGAAAGAAACCAAACAAAATAATCACACTCATGCAACGAAAAATAGCTCAACAAAATAAAGGCAAAAGAAACCACAAAAATAATCACACTCATGCAACGAAAAATAGCAAAACAAAATAAATGCAAAAGCAACCACAAAAATAATCACACTCATGCAACAAGAAATATAATTAAGAAATACCCAAGTAAATGAAAAAGAAAAAATAACTAATCTTGCACAGTACAAATTATACATATACAACCCAAAGAGAAAGACAAAAAAAAGAATACAAAATCTATATAAAATATTAGATTATAACACGCACGTGGCAGGTCGTCACGGGACTACTGAGGTTGCCACCGGAATTAAAGCACCCATATAACATGCGCTGACAAACCTGGGCCTCCGTAGAACTCAACACGGCAGTGCCCGACACGGCAGCGCCCGAGTGCTGACAGTCCCCGCCCGAATGCAGACAGTCCCCGCCTGTGCGTTTGGAAGTCTCAAGTGGAGGGTTAGGATCGGTGCGCCCCCCAACCAGATCCTGACCCTCTCAAAGCATCCCGTCTTTTGCGAGCCGGAACAACAGCGTCAGTCCAGGAACTGAGACAGTAGAGAGAGCCAGATCACGGCTCGCTGCTCCGATGAGCTAAAGAGAGATTAAAACTAGGATGAATATGCAGCAGGGAACCGAGGAGACAGCCAAAGGGCAGACAACGGCCACTTACCCCAGAAACAAGGTGCCATGCACCAGGAAAGCCTCCTGTGGAACAACCGGTCCCCACAGCGCAACAGCCAGCCCCAGCCGCACTGCAACAGGTAACACCGTCACATTACGCACCGATCGCGCACAATTAATAGGAAAAATGGCAAGGTGATTTACCTGAGTGGAAGGTGGGAGGATTTCTCCAGCTAGGAGGGAATGGGAGCAGGAGGAGAGGCAGAGCAATCAATCGCACCTGTATATATAGATGCGTGTGGTGTGGCCACACTCACCGGGGAGTGGAAAACCCGGCACAGTGCCAACAGTGGCCAGGAGGGAAACAACCTCCGGTCACACCTACCCCCCACTTTTGAATCGTTGACCCGACGATTAGAACAGATGACCATCCCTATTTCCATGGCCTAAAAATGGCCGACTGAGCGTTCGACACAGGGCCTGGGAGTCCATTATTGGAACAAGCCTGGTGACTAGCAGGCCGGGGAAGATGGTTTACATTAGAATGTTGGCCAGCAGTGCAACGAGGTGTACGACGCAACGCCTGCTGACTAGTACCTGGTTGGTCAGCTGGACACAAGGAGGAGATTGGCAGTACAAAGCTGCCCTGACCCGGAAGTGGTACAGGGCCCGGTCGCACCTGTAAGGGGTTCCTAATCTGATCTGGAGCATTCGAAGCACTAGGAACTGGTGCCACAGTTGGTAGGGGGGTTTCGGAGACCAACAGCCATATGTCACTTTCACTCGAAGAATCACCTTCAAGCCCAGCATCAACAGGTGGAGATGACACACTGGTAGGGGGAGCCAAGGCCTCAGGTTGAACTATGGCCTTCATCATGTCTCGATGAACATTACGGACCTTAGACAGTTCATCCACAGGGGCCACAGTATATACAGCTCCTTCACCCTTTGGGGCTCTCAAGACTTTGTACGCCACAGAGCTCCAAAGGTCATGGATTTTATGACAACCTCTGACACTCTGGTCTCTCAAATAGACCAGTTGACCAACTGCCAGTGGTGCATCCCTGACCTGCTGGTCGTGCCGCTCTTTTCGACGACCAGCAGCAGCCAACAACCGCTCCTGAGCACCCTCAAAAGCAACTCTGAGTCTGGCTTGATGCTCAGCCACCCAATCCTGTACCTCACCCGGCACTGGGTCCCGGACTCGACCCAACAGAAAGTCTACAGGCAGCCTGGGTTCCTGGCCAAACATAAGATAGAAGGGGGACTCACCCGTGCCCTGATGAGGGGTGGTGTTGTAACAGAACAGCACCTGCGGCAAACAGGAGGCCCAGTCCCGTTTCCGTGATGGTGGAAGGGTGCGGAGGAGGTTATGCAGAGTTCGGTTGAACCGCTCACATTGACCGTTACCTGCAGGATGATAAGGGGTCGTACGAGATTTTGAAACTCCATACAGACAACAGAGCTGGTGGATCAGGGAGCTCTCAAAGCTTCGGCCTTGGTCTGAATGAAGGCGGCTTGGAACGCCAAACTTATAAAACCACTCTGAAATCAAGACATTGGCCACTGTGGTCGTCCTTTGGTCCCGTGTAGGGACAGCTACCGTAAATTTACTGAAAACATCTGTCATGACAAGAACGTTTTCATACCCATTCCGGGAGGGTTCCAGCAGTGTGAAATCAATGGCCAAAATTTCATTTGGCCGAGAAGCCATCAAGTGGCCCATAAAACTTTGGGGTGCATGGCCAGAGTCCTTGGCCACCTGGCAGCGTTCACACTCTTGGAGCCACTTCTTTATGTCCACAGACATACCGGGCCAATAACAGCGTCGTCGGATTAGATCTGAGGTTCGTTCGATGCCCTGGTGGCCATGTTCTTGATGAAGCTGGTTCAAAGTCTCCCTTTTCAGTGCTGCTGGCAAGATAAGTTGGAGAGACTCCTCCCCCCCATCCGGCCGATGGATGCGGCGAAAAAGAACCCCCTCTCTTTCCACTAACCGATCCCACTGGCGCAAAAGTGCCATGGCAGGCCGAGAAAGCGAGCGCCTTTCCACACGATCAGGTGGGGCCTTTCGCCGCCAGAATGCGAGCACCTCTTTCAAAAGGGGATCAGCCTCCTGCAAGACACAGAGGTCCGAAGCAGAATGAGATGGAAGAACAGAAACCATGGACTGCGTCACTGGTACTGCGGTACCTGATTGTTGATCCTGAAAGAGATCTGTAGGAATTGAAGTTCCAGGCAAAGAGTGTGAGACCACTGCAGAGCCGGACACATACTGACGGGAAAGTGCATCAGCATTCCTGTTGCTGCGACCTGAGCGATACTTGATATCGAAATCAAAAGAAGCAAGTTGGGCCGCCCATCGGTGCTCTGTAGCACCCAATTTGGCAGATTGAAGATAGCTCAACGGGTTGTTGTCTGTATATACGATACACTTGTGCCCCAAAAGGTATTCCCGAAATTTCTCTGCCATGGCCCACTTGAGTGCAAGAAATTCGAGTTTCATCGAACTGTAATTTGACATATTGCGCTCGGTGGGCCTAAGACCTCTGCTGGCATAGGCCACTGGTCGAACACCACTGTCTGTCTCCTGTGAGAGGACAGCCCCCAAGCCACTATGGCTGGCGTCAATCTCCAGGATAAAAGGACGCGAGAAATCAGCATATGTCAACACAGGGGCAGACACCAACTTAGACTTCAAAGCCTGAAAACTCTCCTCACACTGAGGGGTCCATGCCACACCCAGGGTCTGACCTGACCCCTTTTTGGACTTGGGGCCTGCCTTCTCAGCCACCAACTGATGCAGAGGGCCAGAGAGCTTGGCGAACCCCTCGACAAAACGGCGATAATAACTCGCAAAGCCCAGAAAGGAACGTAGCTCGGAAACATGACTAGGGCGTGGCCAGTTTGCTACAGCCTCAATCTTCTTGGGGTCAGTGGAGACCCCCTGGCTGGAAATGACATGGCCCAAGTAGCCAACTTCCTTTTTGAAGAAAGCACACTTTTCCAGCTTGGCTTTTAGACCTTCTTTTTGAAGCCGACCGAGTACTACTTCCAGCCGCTGCAGATGTTGCTCAACCGAGGATGAAAATACAATGATGTCATCCAGGTAGAGCAGCAAGGACTGACCCTGCTGATCACCAAACATCCTTTGCATCAGCCGCTGGAACGTGCTCGGGGCATTACACAAGCCAAAAGGCATGCGGTTGAACTCAAACAGCCCAAAAGGTGTACAAAAGGCAGTCTTTGGTTTATCCTGTTCAGCCACCGGAACCTGGTTGTACCCACTGGCAAGATCGATTGTTGAAAACCAGCGGGCACCAGACAAGGCATCCAAGCTCTCCTCAATGCGTGGCAGAGGGAAAGCATCTTTCCTTGTTTTGCTGTTTAGAAGGCGATAGTCGACACACAGGCGCAGGCTCCCGTCCTTCTTACGCACCAGCACAATGGGGGATGCGTAAGGGCTGCTGCTCTCCCTAATAACCTGTGATTCAAGAAGCTGGTTAATATGCACCTTCACTGCCTCGTACTCCGATGGTGGAATGCGCCGATATCTCTGCCGGACTGGAACATCATCAAGCAGAGGTATGTCATGTGAGATGAGATCAGTGCAGCCCAAGTCACCATCATGAGCTGCAAAGACTGAGTTGTATTTCTGCAGCAGGGATCTTACTCCTGTCTGGTCCTGTTCAGCCAGTGCAGATAGATCCAATGACCCAACCTGGTCTACCACAGAGGTGGAAGCTGCTTGAGAGGACACAGTGGCAGTGAGGGATCCCACCTCAGTCAGACCTGCAGGCAGGCTGACAACCTGAGCAGCATTTAACATGCCAAGGCCAGTGCGTGGGTACAACAGAGCCTCCGTAGTCCCCACATTGACCACTGGAATGTATACAGTTCCCCTGGCTACCTGCACGAGGCATGGAGACGCCAATAAACCGGCAGGCAGACCAGACTCTGGAGGCTCGAACAGTACACTCTGTCCAGAGAACTGTTCAGGACAAGTGCTCGCAACCAGCTTCATTGTGCCACCAGGGATGCGCACAGCCCGCTTCCCTCGGACCCTCACAGCACCAGTAGGGCTCTTGGGAACCCGCGTATCAGACTGGTGGCACTTCTGTAAGGCTGCAACGACTGGACCAGGTGCCTGTGACACAGAAGGTGAGTCAAAGAGAGATGGGCCAAATGTGCCAAAGAGCTCACGATAGCATCGACGAATTACATTCATCCCCAAGATCCCAGGGGTAGAAGATACAGCACCAGGGGGGTCTTTTACAATCAGGATCCCACAGCGAGGCATCACCTTGCCGCACAGCACCACATCAAGCTCCAGGTAGCCAATGTAGGGGGATTGCGAGCCCATTGGCTGCCCGCAACTGCAGCCAATGGCAAGAACGAAGGCGATCGTGACCCCAAGGTGCAAACTGTGACATGAAGAAACTTTCAGTAACTGTGGACACCATGGAACCAGTGTCCACCAAACATGAAACGCTGACTCCTCCAATTGAGACATCGATGTTTGGGCAAGCAGCAATTAAATCAACAACTGCACCATCTTGTGAGCCTGTCGACTCCCCATCTGAGCTGTGGCTCTCCAGCTCAGCGGGCTTCAGTTTTCCGACTGGTTGGCTGGACAAGAAGAAAAAACTCTGTTGGAACTGATCCCAGTCAAAGAATTAGAACGGCCACGAGGAGGAGCTTGTTCGTTACACTCTCGAGCAAAATGACCAGGCTGCTGGCACCTTCGACAGATTAAAGGACCACGATGACCAGTCTGACGTGGGGCAGTGGAACCCTGGAGGGATGCAACTGTCTGGGTGAGCTGATTAAGCTGATCCTGTTGACGCTTTAAAAGCGCCATCAGTTCTCCCAAGTCTGGCCCTGATGGACTCGCCTGAGGTGCAGGTCGGAGACGACCCTGCACTCCACACTGCAGACCATATGCTGATGGTAGAGAGAAGCTTCGACCCCTTGCACCCCCAGGCACCCCCTCCCTCTCCCATCTAATAGCTTCCCCCCGCAGTTCTAACAAGGTGACCATAGGTTGGCGGCGAACCAACTGTTTGAGCTCTCTGCGGAGAGAACTATCGAGGACATGCTCAATGAACTGATCCCGAAGGAGAACATCCGCATTTGGCATCCCGTCAGGTGAACGTTGTTTAACCTGCTCCATTAAAGCCATAAGGGCTAAGGAAAACTCCTGAAGAGTCTCGCCTTCCTGTTGGTGTCGAGAAAAGAAGGCCTGCTGTAAAGTAACATATGACTGGGCGCAGCCATATAGCTCCTTTAAGATAGCAAAGACTCGGACAGGGTCTCCACGGTCCTCACTAGAACGGAACCTTATCTCCTCCTTCGCCTCCCCCTCTAAGTGGTCGAATATAAAGAGGGCCTGGTCAGCAACAGAAAGGTGACAGGCACGCACACACGCTTGCAACTCCTCAATCCATTCAGCTATACTTATGCCTGTCTTCCCATTAAACACTGGACACTTACGGTCTCGGGGTATGACAACCAGCCGCTCTGTGACAGAAGGAACACCTGCAGACGGGACATGACCAGCTGAAGCAGAGGAGGGCAAGGCAGCCCCACCAGAGCCCCCCTGGGAAGTGGCCCGCTCCTGAAGAAGACGCTCATTGTCCGCCTTAAGCTGCAACACAAGGTCCCTTAACTGCTGCACTTCCTCTTCCATGATTTGTGAGGGTGCTGAACTAAATACTTACCAACCAATGACAATTTAGGGAAATCCTCGGACTAACGCTGTTGTTCCGACTCTACACACATGCAATTGGGATACACACTTGAGAAAAAAAAAATCAATACAATTCAAAACCCAATATCATAAAACTAACCACTCTCTGCCCCTTTAAAAGTGGAATCCTGCCGACAACGCCAGAATGTGGCGTGAGGGACGGGCTATATGTGAATTTACACGACAACGCCACCCAGAGGAATTTCACCTCTGGGAATCTCCTACAGTTTCCGGTCAACTATATACTCACAGTTATGTGTACACAAAACAGATGCTCTGGTTCGTAAGACCACTGGGGCAGAGACAGGTTACAATACAAAATGGTTAAATTTATTTGTCGACAAATTCTCTTTTAAAAATTCACAATATAATAAACAAAACACAAACAAAGCAATCACAATAAGTAACTAAACTAATTCAAATAAACCCCAAATGAACAAATCTAAAGCAAGTAAATAAAGCCATGAAATTAACACTTTTAACCAAAGGACCGAAGCAAATAATCTAATAGAAAGAAACCAAACAAAATAATCACACTCATGCAACGAAAAATAGCTCAACAAAATAAAGGCAAAAGAAACCACAAAAATAATCACACTCATGCAACGAAAAATAGCAAAACAAAATAAATGCAAAAGCAACCACAAAAATAATCACACTCATGCAACAAGAAATATAATTAAGAAATACCCAAGTAAATGAAAAAGAAAAAATAACTAATCTTGCACAGTACAAATTATACATATACAACCCAAAGAGAAAGACAAAAAAAAGAATACAAAATCTATATAAAATATTAGATTATAACACGCACGTGGCAGGTCGTCACGGGACTACTGAGGTTGCCACCGGAATTAAAGCACCCATATAACATGCGCTGACAAACCTGGGCCTCCGTAGAACTCAACACGGCAGTGCCCGACACGGCAGCGCCCGAGTGCTGACAGTCCCCGCCCGAATGCAGACAGTCCCCGCCTGTGCGTTTGGAAGTCTCAAGTGGAGGGTTAGGATCGGTGCGCCCCCCAACCAGATCCTGACCCTCTCAAAGCATCCCGTCTTTTGCGAGCCGGAACAACAGCGTCAGTCCAGGAACTGAGACAGTAGAGAGAGCCAGATCACGGCTCGCTGCTCCGATGAGCTAAAGAGAGATTAAAACTAGGATGAATATGCAGCAGGGAACCGAGGAGACAGCCAAAGGGCAGACAACGGCCACTTACCCCAGAAACAAGGTGCCATGCACCAGGAAAGCCTCCTGTGGAACAACCGGTCCCCACAGCGCAACAGCCAGCCCCAGCCGCACTGCAACAGGTAACACCGTCACATTACGCACCGATCGCGCACAATTAATAGGAAAAATGGCAAGGTGATTTACCTGAGTGGAAGGTGGGAGGATTTCTCCAGCTAGGAGGGAATGGGAGCAGGAGGAGAGGCAGAGCAATCAATCGCACCTGTATATATAGATGCGTGTGGTGTGGCCACACTCACCGGGGAGTGGAAAACCCGGCACAGTGCCAACAGTGGCCAGGAGGGAAACAACCTCCGGTCACACATGCATGCACTTTAAAGAGCCTCAGGTGATGGAGCCATGTTATGTGCCTCTGATTGATTGATGGATTGATTGATGTGCTCATTTATTTTGCACTCTTTTATATCTGAATCTTGAACTGTTAACTTGAAATCAAAGATTGCTAGATTTAATATTGTACAATATGGGAATTCTGATATTATGATGCGACTTTCATCATTGATCCTGTGAATTGAATGAAATGTATATGGTGTGCACACAGAAATTTATCCTGGCCCTGTTTTTTTATCCAGGCCAGAGATGATGGCGAGCTAAGAGCCTAGACAATATCTCTGAATGAATGCTGTGCGCAGGCTGGAGATGTGTCCATGAAAATCCAGGCTACGGCCTCAACGCCCACATTCAGCGACTCTGGAGAATCTGTCCTCCTGCTCTGGTCGGGCCGGTAGGAGGCTCCTTTGCAGCCACTCTTTCTTTCTTTCTTTCTTTTTTTTTCCCCCCTTGCGCTAGTCCGTGCAGATTGCCCTGCGAGCAGCTATGAACCCCGTCACTCCCTCACTCACACACTTCCTTTTTCCCCTGGACTAATTTGCTGCTCTGTTCGTGTCTGGTGGACTTTAAATGACATGAACTGAACTGAATTGTGCATTGCACTGGACTAAAAAAAACACATGATGGAGTAAACTTAAAATTGAATGTTATTATTATAATTGTTATTGGCCAGTTGTTTTTGTATGTCTGTGTGTTGTTAATACATGTAACTTTTGCAAGTACAAATCCTGTCTCGGTCTCTCTCTCTCCACTCCCAGAGTCAAACCTTGAATCTTCTGGTATCTAGCCTGTTCCAGTGTTATTTAAGGACCTAAACTGTACTTAAATATTTACACATATGCTACATATTTTGTGGCGAGCTAGCCAGGAGTGGAGAGATTAGTTTTGAAGGTTGTTCATATATTTAGGAGACATGGATACATTTGAGAAACTGGGCATTAAAATTCCTAACTCAGTCCTGATACAGGGAGCTTTGAAAACAGAAACTGCTGATGAAGTCATAGAGTTTTTAAAACGGTTTGGTTCTCTCTAAATCGGTGTGGGTTGATGAGACTGAATCAGTTTTCAAAAATTCTGTAGTAGTTGAGTACAATTCGGGTGCACCGCTGGTTGAGTTGCGCAAAATACTACCTTATAAATACTGTTGCGATAAGGATCAAGTCACATATGAAATCGTGGAGTTGTCTGCACTCTGTGCAGGTGAGGTAGGTAAATTGCAAACCGAAAACTATTTGGCAGAGTTACAGAAAGTCGCTAAGCTAACGGGGCAAGACTTTGCCATTGTTTTAAATGGGGTGATGTCTCTGCTTGGCCAAACTGTCACGGATCTCCAACCCCCTGCTGATGCTGACGTCGAGGAGGCTGGTAGAAGAGAGCCACCACCGGCTGCTCCTGATGCTCTCATGTTGCCTTCTGCATTGCCCCCAACTGTCAACCTGGGCTATCCAAGCGTTCCAGTGGCCGCAGTCTCAAACTTTGGCGGAACCTGGCCAAAAGAGGAACCGACCCCCACGGTTCAGAGCACACCCAGACTCTCACTGCCAACCATGCCACATCATGAGTTGAACCCTCTTGAAATACCACGCTACGTTGTTGAGCACATTGTAAAGAATGAGGACAGCACCAACCACTACTCAGCACCACGAATCAGAATTTTCTCTGGCAGAACACCGCGACCTCAGAGTGAATCTGATTATGACACATGGCGTTCTGGCATAGAACTGTTGTTAAAAGACCCAGCTGTGTCTGACCTTCAGCGCTCTCGTAAAATTGTTGAGAGTTTGCTGCCCCCTGCTGCTGACATGGTTAAGCACTTACAGTTAGATACTCCACCTGCCATGTACTTGCAGACACTTGACTCAGCTTATGGCACTGTCCAGGATGGCGATGAGCTATATGCTAAATTCTTAGATACCTTTCAAGATGCTGGGGAGAAGCCTTCGAACTATTTACAACGTCTACAGGTTGCTTTAAATTTGGCAGTCAAGCGTGGAGGGGTCACTAATAAGGACACTGAAAGACATCTGCTGACCCAATTTTGCCGTGGTTGCTGGGATAACTCTCTCATCACAGAGTTACAACTTAAACAACGGAAAAGCAATCCCCCAACATTCGCTGAGTTTCTGCTACTGCTACGGACTGAGGAAGACCGTGAAGCCGCTAAAGCGATAAGAATGAAACAACATCTCGGCGCAACAAGATCCAGAGCCTCAGCTCACGTACAGTATGCTTACCCTGACAGTGCAGAAAAGGGAGAAATCGCCGCTCTCACCTCAGTCACCCAGCAACTTGCACAGCAACTGGCTGAGATCCAAAAGCAGCTCGCCTCACTCACAGCTGCCCAGTCTGGGTTTAGCCAGTCCCCAGTTTTTAAGCCCACATCTGGCCGTAGGATGGGGGAGGGTCAGAGGGCAGGTAAGCAAACAAAGACCCTGCCTTCTGCACCTAAACCCGGTTATTGCTACCGGTGTGGTGAAGATGGCCACATCAAAACTCACTGTGAAAATCCACCGAACTCTGCTCTTGTGGCCGCCAAGAAAAAACAGTTCGCTGACCGACAAGCAAAATGGCAGAAAACAAACCCCACTTCACGATCACCTTTAAACTAAATCCAGTTCCTGTTGTGGGACAAACCGGAACTGTTGAGGACCAACAATGTCCCAACAAAAAGAAAGTTGTGAAATGTGAAGAACTTAATCAGAACCCCCCAGTTGTGCCATCTCGCCTGCCCAAAGGCTTAGTTGGGTCTCGCTGCACAGCCAAAGTCACAGTCTCTGGTACAGAATGTAACTGCCTCCTTGATACTGGGTCACAAGTCACCACCATCCCAGTCTCCTTTTATAACCAGCATCTCTCGTCTCAGCCAGTAAAACCTCTGGGCGATCTTTTACAAGTCGAGGGAGCTGCAGGCCAAGATGTCCCCTATCTTGGGTACGTGGAGGTAACAGCTACATTTCCAAGAGAGTTCCTGGGTGCTGATTTCAATGTAGTCACTCTGGCATTGGTTGTCCCTGACATCAGACCCAACATCCAATCCCCTGTGCTAATTGGCATGAACACTATGGAGGCCCTATACCATCAATACCTGGAGAGCGAGGTTGCAGGATTCCAGCCAGCAGCCCATGGGTACCGGGCCGTCCTCAAACTCTTGGAAATACGCCACCAGCAACAACAGGCAGGCAGTGATGGAGTCGTGAGACTAGCCAGCAAGGCGCGAGTCCTCATTCCGGCTGGACAGACCACCGTCGTGGATGGCTCTATCCACACCAACATGCCAGCCCCTGGCCAGTGGATGCTTGTGGAGCACCCCACCTCACCATTGCCGGGTGGACTGTGTGTTAATAACTCACTAGTGATGTTTCCAGATCAGTCCCCCATGAAAGTTCCTGTCATTCTCACAAATGAATCAGACCAGGATATCATGATCCCACCTCTTTGTGTCATCGCAGAACTTACCATATCGCCACAGATCTTATCCCACCAAGTGCCATCAAACTGCTCATCTGCTGAAAGTCCCCCAAGTGCCCTCAAGTTCGATTTTGGTCAATCCCCCATTTCTCCTGAATGGAAAGAGAGAATTACAAACAGGTTGAGTGAGATCCCTGAAGTCTTTTCTCAGCATGACTTAGACTTTGGATGCACAGATAAAGTAAGACATCGCATTAAGTTGCTTGATGAGACCCCCTTTAAGCATAGAGCTAGGCCCATTCACCCACAAGACGTCGAGGCTGTCCGTCAACACCTGCGAGATCTGCTGAAGGCCGGAGTCATCAGAGAATCTGATTCCCCATTTTCCTCCCCCATCGTTGTGGTTCGTAAGAAAAATGGTGACATTCGATTGTGCATTGACTATCGAAAACTCAATCTGCAAACGATTAAAGATGCTTACGCTTTACCCAACCTAGAGGAGTCATTCTCAGCCCTGTCGGGTTCCAAGTGGTTCAGTGTGCTTGATCTTAAGTCAGGCTATTATCAGATCGAGATGGATGAGGCGGATAAAGCCAAGACAGCATTCGTTACTCCAATTGGCTTTTGGGAGTTCAATCGAATGCCCCAAGGGGTAACAAACGCTCCAAGCACTTTTCAGAGATTGATGGAGAAATGCATGGGAGATCTCCACCTGAAAGAAGTGCTCGTTTTCTTGGACGATCTTATTGTGTTTTCAAGTTCTTTGGAAGAACATGAGCGAAGGCTGCTGCAGGTACTCAATCGTTTAAAAGAGTATGGTCTGAAACTGTCTGTGGAAAAATGCAAGTTTTTTCAGACATCTGTACGATATCTGGGCCATGTTGTTTCAGCCGAAGGAGTTGAGACAGATCCAGACAAGATTCAAGCATTGAAATCTTGGCCAGTCCCAAAGACTTTGAAAGAGCTTAAATCCTTCTTAGGTTTCGCCGGGTACTACAGAAGGTTCATCAAGGGATATGCCGCCATCGCCAAACCCTTGAATGATTTGACCCGTGGTTATGCACCTACCTCAAAGTTCCGAGGCAAGGTCCATTCCTCAAAGACCTACGATCCAAAACAGTCCTTTGGTGAGAGATGGTCTTCTTCCTGCCAGCATGCATTCCAAACACTGATAGATAAGTTAACCAGTTCTCCAGTCCTCGGGTTTGCTGATCCCAAGCTACCTTATATTCTCCACACCGATGCCAGCACCACCGGACTTGGGGCAGCTTTATATCAGGAGCAAGAGGGTCAGCTTAGAGTGATAGCTTATGCCAGCCGAGGTTTGTCACCCAGTGAAACAAGATATCCCGCACACAAGCTTGAATTCCTGGCTCTAAAGTGGAGTGTGACAGAGAAGCTGCATGACTACCTGTATGGTGCAACTTTTGTCGTGATAACAGATAACAATCCCCTCACATACTTGTTAACCTCAGCCAAGTTAGACGCCGCCAGCCACAGATGGCTTGCTGCATTGTCCACTTATACTTTCAAGTTGCAGTACAGAGCCGGAAAGCACAACTTCGACGCTGATGGGCTGTCCCGCCGTCCTCACCACCAGCTTGCCAACGTCCCGTCACAAGAAGATGGGGATTTGATCCACCAATTCACCCAAGAACATGTTAGTGAATCAGATCAAATTGAAGAAGTGAGCCCTGAGGTTATCTCTGCCATATGTTGTCGTTGTCTTGTCACCAGTCAGCACAGTAATTCCGCTGAGAGCCCTGTCACCTTGATTGAATCACTGAGCCTGTCAGCAGAGGCCATCCCTGATTGCTATGCCTATGAAAGCGATCACGGGCTACCTGTTGTTCACCCATTGTCCCATTTAGACCTCAAGGAAAAGCAGCGTGCCGATCCAGTTATAAGGGAAGTCATCCATCAGATGGAGACGGGGGAAAAGGTGCCTCCCACTGCACGCCATGAGCTCCCAGAATTAGCATTGCTGCTAAGAGAGCTAAACCGCCTTGAGCTGCAAGAGAATATCTTGTATCGAAAAAGGAAGGATGGAGACCAGGTTTTGTTTCAGCTAGTGTTGCCAAAAGAGCTGAAGTCTGTTGTTCTCACGAGTCTGCACGATGACATGGGCCACATGGGCATTGAAAGAACTTTAGATCTTGTACGTTCCAGATTTTTCTGGCCTCACATGGCAGCAGACGTTGAATCCAAAATAAAGACATGCAGTCGATGTGTGAGACGCAAAGCTCTCCCAGAAAAGTCAGCCCCATTAGTCAACATCAAAACCACTCGTCCTTTGGGATTACTTTGTATGGATTATCTTTCACTGGAACCAGATCAGAGCAATACCAAAGACATCCTTGTCTTCACTGACCATTTTACAAAGTTTGCTGTCGCTATACCAACGGCAAATCAGAAGGCAAGGACTGTGGCAAAATGCTTATGGGAGAACTTCATTGTGTATTATGGGATCCCTGAGCGACTTCACACTGATCAAGGGCCCGATTTTGAATCAAAGCTGATCAAGGAACTTTGCCAACTTGCTGGGATCAAAAAGACCAGAACCACCCCCTATCATCCACGTGGAAACCCCGTAGAGAGGTTCAATCGCACACTTCTCAGCATGTTGGGAACACTGGCACAGAAGCAGAAGGCTAGGTGGAAGGAGTACGTGAAGCCATTAGTGCACGCCTACAACTGCACTCGTAGTGATGTCACTGGCTTTACCCCGTATGAACTGATGTTTGGCCGTTCACCACGACTTCCAGTAGATCTTGCCTTTGGGTTGCCTTTGCAAACAAACCAGCCCCCCTCTCACTCTCAGTACGTTGAGAACCTTCGATCCCGTCTGGAAGAGAGTTTTCAGATAGCATCCAGGAACGCGGCCAAATCCGGTGAGAGAAACAAACTTCGCTTTGACAAGCGAGTCACACCCTCCAGTTTAGTTGAGGGGGACAGAGTGCTTGTCCGCAACGTCAGGCTTCGCGGAAAGCATAAGCTTGAGGATAAATGGGAGCAGGAAGTTTACGTTGTTTTGAAGCGTGCAGGGGACTTACCTGTGTACACAGTGCGACCCGAAATGAAAGACGGGCCAACTCGCACACTTCACCGGGATCTTCTCCTCCCATGTCCATTCCTGACAGATGGTAACGATCTTGACCTGTTGCCAGACCCCCCTTCAGGTCGTCCCAGAACCCGAAGTCAGAAACCAGTTCTTGATAATGGTGAGTCAGATGAGGAAGAAGCTGAGGAGTTAGCACTACCTCAAATTCAGACACGGCCAACCTCCCTTATATTCAGGAGTGAACAGCCAGTCAGACCCACTATGTTGCCTCACACTGATCTCCCAACTGTGTCCCCTACCAACAGTCTGGAGAATAATACCAACCTTTTGCCTGCACCTGTGCCAACTATCTTACCTGATCCTGGGGATCCCTCTGCTGAGTCGGTTGTTTCTGGGTCAACGGGAGAGGAGCTTGAACCTGGTAACGAGCATGTACCTGAGGGAACACAACCTCCCACCTCCCATCCTCCTTGTTCTCCTGTGGAACCCGAGTCCCTTGGTCAAGCAGAGGCATCACCCAGCTCTGATGAGCCGCTAACAGACGTTCTTGGGACAGACGCTGAGTCCGATCCTGTTGTTCGTAGGTCCAGTCGTCAGCGTAACCCACCTGGTCGACTTCAGTACGCGTCATTGGGTCGTCCGCTTATTTCTGTTGTACAGACTCTTTTCCATGGGCTGATTGATGCCTATGGGGAGGCCCTTAGCACCTTTACCTCAACTGATTTCTCGCGACCTCAGGTTTATGAAGTTTAGCATGCATCAGGGGTTGCATGATTCTAGGGGGGGAGGGTGTAACCCGGGTGGAAAACCGTCATTTTCTTCCTTTTCACTCCCTCTTATCACAGCCTCGGTGCGGTTTTTATCATTACGTCGTGCGTCATGACATAAGATGTTGTTACGTCATCACATGGTTAAGCGTAGCCAATAGATACGGCTTTAACCGGGAAGCTTAAACGCAGTACTGGGAGCGCGAGCTGAAACGTACACAGGACGGACGCTGCAGGTAAATGCACCGTGTATATCGTCTTTTAATGTCAACTGTTCAGTCTCTGATACTAACATGCAACCAAACTGTAGGGAGCTGACTACCGGCGCGATAACGACCACAACCTGTGTGCCTGAATTACCTTCTGAACCGGTGAGTCACGCCAACTGTTAGCGTAGCTTAGCTTAGCTTGGCCGCTCTCTTTGGGTTACCTGGAGCAGTTGGAACGGACTTTTATGCTGATTTCTATAAATGTTTGTGATTTAAATTAATATGAATCATATTGAAACAATGTGGTGCTAATGTTGTATTGTGATTTTTGTATTTAAAGGCTGATAGCAATATGCATGCATGCACTTTAAAGAGCCTCAGGTGATGGAGCCATGTTATGTGCCTCTGATTGATTGATGGATTGATTGATGTGCTCATTTATTTTGCACTCTTTTATATCTGAATCTTGAACTGTTAACTTGAAATCAAAGATTGCTAGATTTAATATTGTACAATATGGGAATTCTGATATTATGATGCGACTTTCATCATTGATCCTGTGAATTGAATGAAATGTATATGGTGTGCACACAGAAATTTATCCTGGCCCTGTTTTTTTATCCAGGCCAGAGATGATGGCGAGCTAAGAGCCTAGACAATATCTCTGAATGAATGCTGTGCGCAGGCTGGAGATGTGTCCATGAAAATCCAGGCTACGGCCTCAACGCCCACATTCAGCGACTCTGGAGAATCTGTCCTCCTGCTCTGGTCGGGCCGGTAGGAGGCTCCTTTGCAGCCACTCTTTCTTTCTTTCTTTCTTTTTTTTTCCCCCCTTGCGCTAGTCCGTGCAGATTGCCCTGCGAGCAGCTATGAACCCCGTCACTCCCTCACTCACACACTTCCTTTTTCCCCTGGACTAATTTGCTGCTCTGTTCGTGTCTGGTGGACTTTAAATGACATGAACTGAACTGAATTGTGCATTGCACTGGACTAAAAAAAACACATGATGGAGTAAACTTAAAATTGAATGTTATTATTATAATTGTTATTGGCCAGTTGTTTTTGTATGTCTGTGTGTTGTTAATACATGTAACTTTTGCAAGTACAAATCCTGTCTCGGTCTCTCTCTCTCCACTCCCAGAGTCAAACCTTGAATCTTCTGGTATCTAGCCTGTTCCAGTGTTATTTAAGGACCTAAACTGTACTTAAATATTTACACATATGCTACATTGTCATGTTGTATCCAGTAAAAAGTCTGGATAGTCTTAAATAAAGAAAAGTAGTGTTAAAAAGAAGATCTGATCTCCATTCATTTCCAAAACAAACACGCGTCTGTTAAGAGTCATGTTATCACGACAGTGATGACATGACTGCGATTTCAGCCAAAACGTGTCGCTGTGATCAACTTCAGACAGAGCTTCTTTAATCTGTCTGGCTGCTGTTTTTGTGTGAAAATGTCATTGTCATTGGGCAGTGATGGATCAGACACCATAGAGAACAATGACTGACTGAGAACGGATGAAGCTCCTTCATGTTATGTACACTCTCATGACCAATTCGTAACACTAACCCCTTGGTGGTCATTTCTGGTAAGACACAATAGGCAAGGTTGAGATCAGAACAGAGAAACCAGAAAAACATGAGCTCGCTGAATTCGAGAAATTTTGTATCCACATCCTTTTTTTTGTAATTTGAAAGCCTTTAGAGAAATTTTTAGGTTAAAGAAACCTACTGTTTCATTCAGAAAGTGACATCCCCATCTTTCACCTCCAGGATCAGGAGTCCCCATGAGGTCACTTAAATGTATATGTGTGTAAACTTAAATGTATAAGGATTTAATTTTGTGGGGTGTAGAAGAAATTTAAGGACGCTTGACCACTTGAAGAAGAAGACTCAGGAGACTCAGATGGCTTAAGATGAAATCACTCCTGTGGCTCGCTGCAGTCTCAAGTGTTCAGGAAGACAGGACCATGAGTATCTGATCCAACTCAGACTGGAGCCACACTGTCTCTGTGTACAGATAACTTTAAGGCCAAATGCAGGTTTGTGACTATTTGACACATATAGAAGCAATTTGCAGAGATAACTAAGGAGAAACATAACACAACAGGAAAATTCCACCACATGGGGCACAGTGGCATGTGTGCTCAGTTCTCATTTTTCCTTTGTTTGCATGTTTATCCCATAAAATAAGCAGAGACCATTGAGTTATAGGTGGAGAAAAATTATACTTGTACCATTTTCCATCCATTTTCAACCACTTATCCTTTTGCAGGGTTGCGGAAGCCAATCTCAGCTGTCTTAGGGTGAGAGGCAGGGTACACCCTGGACTGTTGGTCTGTCAATCACAGGGCTGACACACAGAGACAGACAACCTTTCACACTCCCACCTACGGGCAATTTAGAATCATCAATTGACCTGATGAGCATGTTTTTGGACTGTGGGAAGAAGCCGGAGTACCTGGAGAGAACCCACACATGCACGGGGAGAACATGCAAACTCCACACAGAAAGGCACACCGTACCCGAACTGGGATTCGAATTGGCAACCTTCTTGCTGTGAAGCAACAGCACTAACAGCTGGGCTACCATTTTTCATCTTGTAAAAAATTTAAATGGATCAATTTGACCCAAACACCATACAAGGGTTTAGAGGCAGCAAGCCAAGCTATTTATTTTAATTATTTTAATCAGCTGTTTTTATCCTGATACATATTTATCCGCTTGTTTCATACGTTGAAATGCACAAAGGGAGTCACAGACTTTCAGTCTCCTCTTCACAGCTGCTGTAAAAGTTTAACCCCCTGACAGAAACATACCTGTCTTTGTTCATCTCTGATTCAAAACATCTGAGTCCATTTAGTTTATGCTCCACTAAAGTGTGAAATCCAAGTGCCTTTAGACTAACAAATGATGTGTTAGTTTGTTTAAAGTAATCTGAAGTCTGTTTGTTATCTGCAGACATATGGGGCACAGAAAAGTCTGCTCTTGAAATTTCTTTATTCAAAAGCAAGAAATACCAGAAGTCACTGTTGCACTAAACCAGTCCTCTCTGAGTTTCTTTACATGTGTATTGAATGAGTACCTTTTACATTGTTAGAATATAATTTCTATCAATTTGATTTTAAAGAATATAATTTTCATGAAATGACCTCTTCATGGTTATTTTTAGTCCTGGACCCCAGCTCGGCCTCATGGCTCACCACTGCGTATTTTTTCACTTCTGTGAACTTGCAGACGGCCTGATGAGGAAGTCAACTTCCTCTCTTTTTTTAGCTCATTAGGTTTAATCGGGTGGGTTTCTCCAGCTTCGCCCCTGGCCACCCTCTGTGCAGTCAGATGCTTTTGGTCCAGCTCAGGCTTGGATGTCTAAATCACTTTAATTAGAGGGCTAATTGGTGACTCTCACAGCCGGCTTCTTCCAGAAAAATATTGCTTTGGTCTGGGTTCAGTGCCTCATGCCAATAAGATTACTGCAGAGTGATGGCATCCATAAAAAGCAGAGTATGGCTTAGCTCCTCGATGATGAAACATTAAGTTTGGACTGTGGTTTCATCTGTAACCAAAGTCGACAGCTCTGCCAGGGGAGCTGAACATGCTCCGGTCGGTGTGGGCTTTGTTGCTGAGGCCCGACACCTCGTCTCGTTAATTCCTCAGCAGATGTAGGATCTGTATTCACACTCAGAGCCAAACAGATGCTCACAGCTCTCTGTCAGTCCCTCAGGTGATGCTGGGTAAGAGGCTGGGCTTCCTCCAGCACACCTCCGCCACAGTGTCAGCAGCCTCCTCCTGAGAGCACCAACACATCTGACTCTGTAAATATCTCAGGAGCACAGAGTCGGCTGCAGGAACCACAAACACCATGAAAAACATACAAACAAACCTCACAATAACCCACAATAACCCACAGGATGGTGGACACTCATGGGAAAGTCATCCTGAAAAAAACTTAAATCAGAGCCTTCAGCTGCACATCATCAGTCTAACCACAATGATAACAGAGAGCTTTTTTTATATGCACCTTCCCCACACATGAAAAATGTACCATGGACTGCAGCTCCTTCAGTGTCCACTAGAGGGATGTCTCTAGAAGCGGGTCAATACCCATAACACCTCATTTTAAAAAAAAAAAAACAAAAAAACTTGTGAATTTGAACTGGTGAAGATGGGCAGCAGAGCAGTTGTGTGTGTTCAAATTTTTGGAGCAGACAGTGTGAAGAGATCCTAGGATCAAAGAGTACGTTCCTGAATTCTTCTGTCTGATGAATGTGAAACTGTATAAGAATAGCAGGCCTCATATAGACTCATTCATAAGAGTTCTACTGTGTTTCAGCCAACAGGCCGACACATTCACAAGGCAAACAGTGATGAGTGAGTGCTTCAAAGTTGATGATAAACCTCAGATTCCCTGTGACGCACAGTATCCAGAGCACTGTCAGCTCCGCCCTGTAAAACACAGCATTGACTTTAATTAAGAACTCAAAGTGACAAAATGTTATTAACACACATTTTAACTTCCAATTAGCAGTTGAACAAGTTGAAAAACTTATGTCTTTTTTTGGAGTTGGGTTAACAGAAAAATAAATTTATCAGCAATATGTTTTTATTTGAACAGTTTACACATGTGGGCAACATTTGTAGGCTAGTCCACATACAGCAGGAGGACTTACCGAATTTTCAGACAGTTAAAGTATATATGTATATATATATATATATATATATATATATATATATATATATATATATATATATATATATATATATATATATATATATATATATGTGTGTGTGTGTGTGTGTGTGTGTGTGTGTGTGTGATCAGTATCAATATGTAACTGTAACCTTTTTGTTTCAAATGCTTGTTTTAGAATACACTTAGTATTTTTTGCAACATAAAATCACATGCACAAAGCAACAATAAAAGAAAAAGGTTTAATAGACTTGCACATGTATTATTTTTGGTTATAATTATTCTTCTTATCTATACATTCATACTGTAATGTTTAAACTATACACTCCATTGTTTGCTGCTGTAACCGTTGATGTCCCCACAGTGGGATGAATGAAGGAGAACCTTGTCTTATCTAAGTTCATCAATCGAAGAAAAAAAAAAAAGAGAAAAAACAACAACAACAACAAAAAAACAATCCATTTAATGCTTTGTCTGAGGTCACAGGAAAAATAGAAAAAAGATTTTTTAATTAATTTAATAAATAAAGGGTTAAATAAAGGCTAACCCTAACTAACCCTAACCCTTAAATAAATAAATAAATAAAT
>CM061158.1:27061976-27279476 GCA_030710495.1 Labroides dimidiatus
ATCTGCAGAACAAAGCACATTTATCTAATGGAGCTTATGGTGGATTTTGAGGGGTAACCTGCTGAACTCTTAATACCTTCAGCTGTCCTGTTTGAAAGAGAAACCTTCAGCAGCAGAGGGGTCAGTTCCTCTGCAGGATTCTGTTTTTGGAAGACCAATTTAGGTTGAAATGTTGTCATGTCAAAATAAAAGCCTATCAGCAAAGGATGGGATTAAGCTTTTGGCTGAGGGTGCACAGAGAAAGAAAAAAGCAGTTGTTTGTTTGTTTGTAGCTTGTGCTGTCAGAAGCTCTTTTGCTCCAAGGGTAAAAACGTTGACTGAACTGTGAATCAAACATGACGCATGTTAAAGTCCACGTTTGTACCTTGAAGTTGATTTGCTGAGCCAGTTTCTTAGCCTGGTGGTCCTCAGCACTCGGGTTGCTGTTTGGGGTCAGAGTCAGAAGGGCAGAGCGCATGGAGCAGCCGCACGTCTCGCAGCAGAAGTCCTGAGACCTGACAGAAACACAGAGAGTGCAGAGTGAGGTCATGATGCTGCAGGGGCGTCTCTGAACTGTTGGCTGAGTACACAGGCACTTACCCAAGCCAAAAGAGAAGCCAAAACCCTTTGGGACATTAAGCATGCCCCCTCACCTAACTATCCAATTAAAATACATGTAGAATAAATTCTTCTCAAACATGCTTTCTGTCATTTCAGTATGTTATTATACTGCACAGACTGTACCCCCAGATGAAGATACCAGCACAGGATCAACACCTATCAGGGGCTGATTTGGCTTCATTTTGACCAAGGGAGGAAATAGAGATGTGTGGTCCATATCAACTTATAGTCAATCAGTGATCAGCACCTTAAGCACTCAGAGACCCTCAGTTTATAAAGAAGCAGTGGACAGAATAAACCAATCTGAAGCAAATCACTGTGAACAAACAACCTGATTAAAAAATCAGCTTTGGTAACAAAATAAATGACCTCTTAACTTTGAACAGGACCAAAAAATTAAAGTTCTGGCTCTCTCCTTGTAGAAATACCTGCGGCGTAACCTGAATTATTAAACCCTCAGACTTTCTTCTCATCTGCTGGAACAATAATTACATTTTCTCTGAAGTACGTCACACTTATAATTACACAGGGGCTCAGGCTTGTAGTTCATCACAAAATACAATTAGGCTGAAGACACGAGACTTGTTCCACTTCACACAGGGTAAAGAAGATCAACACCGGTACATTAGCTGCATGCTTAAGGTGGATTCTGGTCATGTCCTCTTTAAAGATGAGGTGCTGAACTTTTTATGGTCTTTATTTTGTCCCTGTCGTAAAAAAAAAAATCCGCTTTTCTCTCATTGGTGTTTTAGAAAACCCTTATTTCAGGCTCTGTCTGCAACACTTTATTTTGTCCCTGTAGTCTCTTTAAGGCTCCCTACTCCACAAA
The DNA here is from genome assembly GCA_030710495.1 of Labroides dimidiatus. Classification (NCBI taxonomy): domain Eukaryota; kingdom Metazoa; phylum Chordata; class Actinopteri; order Labriformes; family Labridae; genus Labroides; species Labroides dimidiatus. The sequence goes on from CM061158.1 coordinate 27,063,406, forward strand.
ACCCCTTCCCTCTGATTGGTCTGCCCTTTGGAGGCCTGTCAGTGACAGAGATATGGGCAGACCTTGGTGTTTGAGGTCCCCCCCTTCCATTGTGTCACAAACCAGCTAGGAGATCCTTATGCCATAAATATGACAGACATCCACCAATGATTTGGCTTACAGAGCGACTCTGCTGATTGATTACTTTCAGCCTGATGAAACCTTCTGATATGGATTACCAATTAATACTTATCTGTTTAGGATATTTTGACATACAGAACTAAACACAGATGCATTCCTGAGGACTTCTTCTGTGTTTGAACAACTGTTGTAAAGTGGATATCCACTGACACGTTCAGTTGAAGGTCTCCGTCTCCAGTTTACAGGGCCACTCTTTAAAGTGGAACACCAGGAGCTGACAGAGACACATTCACACTATCAGGCTCAAAGAAGACCATTGTTCAGGAGGTACTAAACCAAGTCATAACCACATCATGTAAATAAGATAGATAACATAAGGCTATTTAGTCTGTTATATATATATATATATATAAAAAATGTACAGACCTCATCGATGTGAGAGGCAATGCATTGCTGCTTCAATTTTGCGTCCATTTCAAGTTTTTAATGAGGAAACACCAACCAAACAATGGACAACTTACTTGACAGCTCCCTTTTTATGAAAGGCTGTTTTTCATGTTAACTGTTGGTCACCCCGCCCCCGGCCCCTAACATGGTTGGTGCTTCACTCTGGCCACACAAATTGTTGGTGCTTGTTGAGCACCAGTTTTTAGCAGGTGCTTTGTTGGTGGAAACAAAAGAACTGTGCTTATTCAGGCATTGGCCTGAAACTAGCTGCGAACTAGCACCAGTGGAATATGGGTAATAGTTCCTAGACATCTGGTAAGTATAATCTCTCAGGCAGGGTCGTTTCAAGGGGTAGATTTCAGAACTAGATTGAGACCCCAGTTCCTGCTGTGAAAAAAACACATACAAGGGCTGATTGATAAGATGAGAGCCTCAAATTTAAGGGTTTGACTTTTGGCGGACATATTGTATTTTCAACATTATCCCCTTCAGTATCTTTAGACTTTTGCCAGTGATGTTTAAGGGCTTCAATGCCACTTTTAAAGAAGTCCTTTTCTTGACCATTCAGAAAGTCCTCCACTGCATGTATGACATCATCATCATCCGACCCAAAGTGGGTACAGGAAATGGCCTTTTTCCGTTTTGTAATAAGATAAGCCATGGCAATGACATACTCGTGAACAGGGGCATCATCCTGGTGGAACAACACACCTTTACTGAGTTTACTAAGCAGTGCTTGAGTTTAATAATTTCTCTTAACTGTCTAAGAAATAACGCATATGTGCCATTGATTGTTTGTCCCTTCAGTCAGAACAATATCATGGACTTTATTGACCATTTCTGGCTGGCGGGCATCATCTCCAAGGCTCTGCCTGCCACGCTTATAGTCCTCCACCCACCTTTTCACTGTAGCATATGAAGGAGCATCATTCCCTAGTGTTGCTATCATATCAGTATGGATATCCTTAGGTGCTGGACTTTTCTTATGCAAATATTGAATCACCGCTCTTTCAGACGTTTTGTCCATTTTGTTTAAGTCACTTCCCTTGTTTACTTTAGAGAGCTACCACTTCAACATAAACTGACCAAATGACACCAGTCTGCAGGTACACAGCCTTAAATAGTCAGGGAATAGCAGAGCTGAAAAAGGACATCCCCGCTTAACTTCTTCAATACAAGGCTCACAACTTATCAATCAGCCCTCATAGTTCCTCAAAAAAAGTACCTAGCTCCTGGGGAAAGTTCCTGCTGTTGGAAAGAAAAGCTCTGGTTAATGTCTGCTGCCATTAGGGCTGCAAAAAAACACTCGCTGTATGAAAAGAAGCAGAGACCACAGTCATCATGTTGGAGTCCGGCGTGGTTTGTCAGTATGTTGATCTAGTTAATGGAGGTAAAGTTGTATGTAGACTCTGCCTGGTTAAAGTGACATATAAACACTTAACCAGAGAAATGAGGAACCAGCACAGTCATGAAGTTATCATTTGCTAGCATCTGCTAGCATTAGCCATACTCTGCAAATATCTCTGACACTGTTTAACTGTAGATTCCTATCTTAAGTCAAACAAAGAAATAAGCATCTCTGGATCATCCTAGAATTATACTCCTCATATTCAGATAACGCTGGAAAGTATCCTGGTTGTAAAACAGTCTGTTACAGCAGACGGTAAACACGAAACCAGAGATTTATTGTGGAACACGGGGCAGAGAGGCTGATCAGCAGTTAGTTTAAATTTTTGGAGGTCAACATGAATTTAGGGAAAAAGAAAGACTACTGAATTATTCAGATATTTACATACTTTGATTCACAAAATGAGCCTCCTTGCAGATGGTGGCTTATTTATTAATCTGCTACAGAAAAAAACAAGGTAATTTGGCACCTTGATGATGAAGCTATACTGCTTTTTAGGTTGAGCTGCTTTCATTTCTCAGAACTGTGTTTCCATCCTGGAGAGAATCTGGCAGAGAACGCAGCTTCAAAAGCTTTGTGCATTCATGGATTTGGCTGCTTGTGCTGTTGGCTGGCTCACAATGAATCCTCAGCTGACAGCTTTGCTCCTGCTTTCTCCACCTGTGGCACACTCACATGCCAGATCTCTGAAAAGGGTTCAGACTATTTAGTGCACCTTTACACCCTCATGCCAGCCCTGACAGTGGGGTGCAGCGCAATATTACTGAGAAAAAGCTGCACACCCTCTTAGTGCATTGGCGTGGAAAAAAACATGGAGAAGCAACACATAAAAGACGTTTCTGGGGATTTGTATCGGAGAAGCCAATCGTCCCTTGCAGCAGCTAATGGACTGATGTTGCAGCTGTGAGGAGGAGAGATGAATCATGCTCCAAGGAGCACCACAACATAACCGTGGAGCTCCTCATGCTAAAGGTGCTACGGGTAGATTTGGATACATTATGGGATTAAATGATCCACATCAATGTCTGCCTCTGGAGCCAGACAGAAATTGGATGTTGTTAAAGTGAAGCTCAGATGTATCCCAAGAATTAGGCATCAGACATTCTGCAGCATTGAGGGGATGGTCCTGTGCGCCTCAAGCCATCATGTCAGTGGACTATGACAGCTTAGAAAGTCCGCCTGGGTCTCATAAAAGCAGGAACCATGCAGATATACTTCACGGTTTGTTGATGACAGCTAATATGAATTTCTCTTTGAACCGTTTTAAATGTGGAAAATTATGACCGCAGAGAATTGCAATAATTGGAGATGTGGTTTGTACAATCTGAGATACATACTGAGAGGAGTGCAGCATGTCTGTGGTTTTATTCCTGCTGTTACGTTTGAAATTTAGTTTGATTAAGAGGAAGGAAAGTTTAAAGAAAAAAACTATCTTACAAGATAATCAAAGACTTTTCAAATTTTCACCAACCTCAGAAACTTTGCTTTTTTAATGGTTTGGTTTTTAAAGCAGTCTGTCTGTTATATTAAGTGTGAAATATCCAAAAGTGTGCAAAGCAGTGTGCTTCAACAACTTATAACTCCAATATAAAGTGACGAAGACACCTTAAAGAGAGCTTGTGGAGGAAGAAAAGGCAAATTAAGCAGCTGGTTTGTCACGGCTGGCATTTGGTGGCAAATTTGGAGCTTTTGAAACATTTTTGAAAGGTTACTGATTTTGTTGACCTAGCTTCAACAAAGTGGAGGGTTGTAAGACAAGTGCGACCATATCCAAAGGTGAGTTGCTGGATATAAATCGAGGTAATGAATTAAAATCTGTGCAAAGCAAACTCATTCATTTTCTTCTAAACACATTACATAGGTCACACGTGTTTCTTTAAAACATGTCAAAGTCATTCATTCATTTAGGATTTAATTGTGGAGCTCAGCTTCACAAACTGTGTTTCAAATTTCTGTGTTCAGGATTTAATGGGCGGGTCAGATATCATAGCCGCGTTACTTCACAGAACCATCATTAGCATAACCCTGCCCCCTGCTGGTGGTGGTGGTTGGTCATAAAGTTGCAAGGCAACCGACGGGAACTGATAATGCCAGCAGGAGTAGTTTTCTGTCATAGCAGCACACACAGGCTTCTGAAGAAACGGGTGGATTGATAGTCTAACTGTATTTGTCTAGGCTCTAATATTACTAGTCAGTAATCCATGTTGCTGAATGTGATGAATGGAGAAATAAATGATCATTGTGATGGAGGCTGTGAGGAACCAGGCTGAGCTCTATCAGTGTCTGACTCAGAGTCAGTTTCTGGCTCTGATGGCTTAAACAGGTAAGGCTGGCTACGTCCCATCACGCTGCTAATGATAGCTTCCATTGTTACTGTAGGTAACGTCCTTGTACAGTACACGAAGGTGGCTCCCCTTCTGCATGTGGGCGTGGCTCCAGAGCCTCTTACTGACACGCCCCCAGCGTTCCACAACAGACAGAAGGGCTTCTTGTTCCATGATTTTCAGACCTAATTTTATATACTGGTCAATTTTTTAAATCTTTTAAATTTGACTCAGTGGTCAATGACACATGTTTCTGTAATGAGACAAACTCATAACACATTTATTTATGCTTCCCATGGACTTTAAATATTCTGAGGTCAAAATGAAAATTGAGCATTAAATATCTGTAAAGGCTTCTCTTCAGCAGGTAAAAGAGAACCAGGCTGTAATAGCTGTAAATTTCACTCACTGGTCAACCTGTTCAACTGCTTGTTGATGCAAATACCTAATCAGCCAATCACATGTCAGCAGCTCTACAGCATTTATTCAAGTCGACATGGTGAAGACGAGCTGCTGAAGGTCAAACTGAGCACCATGAAGAAGAAAGGTGATTTAAGAGATCCTGAACATGGCATTGTTGTAGGTCTGAGTATTTGACAAACTGCTGATCTACTGAACCCACCCAATTTGAACCCTCAACCATCTGTAGGGTTTACAGAGAATGGTCCCAAATACAGCAAATATCCAGAGAGCAGCAGTTCTCTGGGACTAAAGGTCTTGTTGAGTCCAGAGGTCAGAGGAGAATGGACAGACTGGTTGGAGATGATAGAAAGACAACAGGAACTCAAAGAACCACTGGTTCCACCCAAGGTCTGCAGAAGACCACCTCTGGACCAGGGTCTATGCAGGTTTCAACCAGTCAAATTAAAGACATTTTAAGACCATAATAACAACAATTTAAGACCCATTTCAGGTAAATCAGGTTAACTGGACCCACCATTTCAACCGCTGGACCAGGAACATTCTTTGACATTCTCCCTCATCTATCTATCTATCTATCTATCTATCTATCTATCTATCTATCTATCTATCTATCTATCTATCTAGCTATCTATCTATCTATCTAGCTATCTATCTAGCTATCTAGCTAGCTATCTAGCTAGCTATCTAGCTAGCTAGCTAGCTATCTAGCTATCTAGCTTTTGTACTGTGATCACAATGGCAAAATAAAAACTAGTATTTGACTTTAATCTGAAGCATGTGAATTACGTTGAAACCATAATCAAGTGGTTCTAAAACTTTTTACTCCTGCTTGTCATCCAGACCCAAAAACATGCAAAAGAAAAATCTCTTAATACCTTGAAACTTGGTATACTCGCCAGAGAAAACTGCTCAAGATCCCCTTCCTTTAGGAGGTGCTGAATGTTTTGATATTTTTAGTCTCTGAGTTTACTTTATTCAGTCTTTTCTAAACAACTGGATGCAGTGGTAAGACTTTACAAACAGCCACTTCATCCTCACACTGTGAACCACCAATGATACCAAAAACAAACACCTCATATGTGATGACTTGTCAGGGATAAGGAACTTCTTTTTATTTCATTTTTCAGAACTTCCACTGGGTCCCTTTGTGTTTGTCCTCCTACATCCTGAGCTGACCAACTTTTCTGGCAGTTAACTTGTCAAACACTTGTCACAGACTTGGCAAAGTGTGAAAACATTGGACAGCAGCCTTTCCCAGCTGTGCAGAGGCCTTCCTCTGACTGACAGCTCTCACAATCTCCAGGGGCATTGAAAAAGAAGATGAGAAACCAAAGAGAGGAGCTGCCTGAGCCTCAGAACCAGTGGAAAAAACCCTGAACTTTTATAGCAGAGATAAGCAGCCTTGTATTTATAGTGAAGAGCATCCTGCTGTTTATCTCATCTCCATGTGATAATGAAACAGCCCACTGTCAGAGACCCACTCTCAAGTGTTAATAGAGGAGCTGGATCCTCTCCTCCTCTGGCTTTTGTGTGGTTTCCTCTAAGGGAAATGGTGTGAAATAAGGAGCGACGTGCCCATTCATGTTTTCTCCACAGAGACGCCATTTTGGAGATAATGAGTTCGTCATCTTGCAAAAACAGGACTGACTCCTATCCCATTATGAAGATGCAATTATTAGTGAGAGGCTCAGGTGCTGATTACATTACATGCGTGTATATCTTTAAAAAATTCCCAACATGTTGGAGCGCTGTGCACTAATAAAAACAGATTTTGCGGTTTTTCAAATCATTTAAGGTCAATTTCAGATAACTTCAAATGACTAGTAAAATTTCTCCAGATTCTCTGAATCTTTTGATGATATTATGGACTGTAGATGATGAAATCCATCAATTCTTTGCAATTGTATGTTGAGAAACATTGTTCTTAAACTGTTGGACTATTTGCTCACGCAGTTGTTGACAAAGTGTTGACTGAGCCTTTCAGGGATGCTCCTTTTATACCCAATCATGCCTGTTTCCAATGAACCTGTTTGTCATGTCTGTAAAGTTCTCGTCATTTTTTGCACATTTCTGTTCATGTTTTGGTTTCCTGTTTTATTTTGAAGTGTCTAACTCTTGTCTCTGTTTTCTAGATTTGTTCCTGTCACCTGTATCCTGATCGTCTTCCCCAGCTGTGTCTCATCAACCCTCATTACCACTTGTATTTAAACTTATGTCTCTCACTGTCTCATAGCCAGTTCGTTGTACCTCACAGCCCTCGTTACAGCCTTGTTTCACAGTCTTGTCTAGCCGTTACGAACCTTGTTTGATTCTTGTTAAGCCTTTTTTTACCTCACAACTTTTGGATTTGTATGATCTCTGCAAGCCTGACTACCTCACTTTGTATACCGAACCCTGCCTGGCTGATTCCCTCCTTTGTGTACCGGACCCTGAACGTTTTATCAAAATCTTTGTCTTCGGATCTTGGTCTAAGTTGTACATTTGCGTTCTTATCTGGGTCAAAGTTCATGACATTGTTCACCTGTGGAATGTTCCAAACAGGTGTTTTTGGAGCATTCCTCAAATTTCCAAGTCTATTGTTGACCCTGTCCCAACTTTTTAGGAACGTGTTGCAGACATCAAATTCAAAATGAGTGAATATTTGAAAAAAAAAAAAAAGTTTATCAGTTTGAACAATAAATATCTTGTTTTTGTAGTTTATTTAACTGAATTTAGGTTAAACAGGATTTCAAAATCATTGTATTCTGTTTTTGTTTACATTTTACACAACGTCCCAACTTGACTGGGATTGGGGTTGTAAGTGTTTTTATTTCCTCAAGCTCAAACAGGAGTCAGTCCAACTCTGGATCCAGTTTTCCTTTGGTGGTTGAAACACAAAGAACTGGTTCCTGATTAGATCCTGGCTCCAAACTAACCCTGGAAGCTGTTGGGTGTAAAAAGGTTTATTCATGGTGAGTGTCAGTGTTGTCCTGTGGTGAACTTCATTGGATCTGGGGTTGTAAGCAGACATGACTCTGGAAAGATCACTGCAGTCAGGTTCAAAGTGTACCATGCTAAGAGGAAACCATAATCATATAAACATGATCCAGACACAGAAGAGACTTCTCTGGACCTGAGCCCATTTAAGATGGACTGAGGAGAAGAGGAAAAACTGTCCTGTAGTCTGATGAATTCAAATCTGATAGTCTTTTTGAAAATCATGGACACTGTGTCTGCTGCTCTAAAGAGGAGAGGGAGCACCTGGCTTGTTTGTGCTCACAGTTCAAAGCCAGCAGCCCTGATAGTCTGGGGATCAGAAGAGTCCATGGCATGGGGGCTTACACATCTGGGAAGGCGCCATTAATGCCAAAAAATGTTCACAGGTTTAGACAATGACCTTTTTTCACAGAGACCTTAGAGATTTCAGCAGGACGATGACAAACCTCACTCTGCACGGATTATAACTGCGTGGCTCTGTAGTAGAAGAGTTCAGCTGATAAACTGACCTTCCTGCAGTCCTGACTTGTCCCCCAATGAAAACATGTGGAGAATCAGAAATGAACAATAAGACAAAAGAGACCCTGAGCTGTTGAGCAGCTGAAATCCTCTCTCAGGAAAGAATGGGATGAGATTTGATGTCAGCAACACGGTGATGGTAAAAATCACTGTGTTGCTGACATCAAATTTAAAATAAGCAGCTATATTTGTCAACAAACAAGAGAACATTTTTCAGCTTTGTTTGATATGTTGTCTTTGCACTATTTTTAAATAAATACAGTATTAGAATGATATGAAACCATCAAATTCTCTTTGCATTAACATTTTACAGTGTACCAAGTTATTAGTTGACGTTGGGGCTGTAGAAAATATGAATGAATGAAATGATATCCAAAGGTGAAGAGTGGTCAGGGAGGATGTTATTGTGGAGGTCTGAAAGAGTCTTTTTGAATAAGAAGGACTGAATTACAGACTTGAGCTACGAAAAGTGAAATGGACTTGCCATTCAGTCAGTATGATTTAAGGCATGATATGTGGGAACTAATGGAAGTGTGGGGTGAATTTAAATGGATTTGCTATGACGGTACATCAGGCTGAAAGGATACACTTAGGATACACACAGTCCCAAACACACCTTATTATCATTCTCTCTCCATACACAACACAGCACATGTTTTCATCCAGCACATCTTACTTTTTGGCGAGGGCTCTCCTCTCTTCTGGGGTATAATCAAGGGATCCTATTGCTCCCTCTCCTTTTGTTGGCATGAATCCTATTATAGCTATTAGAGCGGTTCGGACTGGAAGAGAGACAGACAGAGAGAAGAGGAGACAAATTAAAATCACACACAGAATGTCCAACATTTCTGGGTAAAACAGAGAAGGTTAAATTACATGACAGGATGCACATGTCTCTGTGTCCAGCACCAGTGTTACATAACAAAATGATGCTTTGTTTTGCGAGCGTAAGCCCGGATTTACCCCGGCCTCTCAGAGGACGCTCACCCCGTCTCTGCCCTCACACTTCCTCCAGCTGGCACGAGACACGCTTCACAATATGGTCGAGTCAGGGGTGTGTTTGTGTGGGGGCTAATGTTTGGACTGGCTGTATTTGTCTGAAATTCAGTAAATATCATGAGCGTTTTTTTTTCCTCATAAAATAGAAGCTGATAATAAATTTAGCAACAATTAACAGTTACAATACAGCAGGGACAAATTGAGGCTCTAGGTTTGAGCTGTTTGGAGAACTCTCACACAGAACCATCTTTTGATTTTAACATTTCAAAGAAACAAAGTTCCAGCCAAAATGCTCTACATTAAAACAATGAACAACATTATTCAGGTTTCAGCTCTTCAAAGGGACCTAAAAGAGTTTGAATTCATTTATATTCTGGCAGATGTTCATGTTTTTTCATAAAATTTACTTGTTAATATTTCTATCCAAAAATCTCAGACCTTTCAACTTTAATAAAAAAAAAAAAAAAAAAAAAAAACGCTCAAAGCTGTGTTGACGTCAAAGCTCTGAGGAGTAGAAGTGAATGCGACAGACATGGTAATACTCCAGGAGAAGTCCTGCTCACCTGTCTGACGTTACCTTAAAAAGGGGTACCATGTTTTTTTTTGTCTTTACATGGTCTATCTGGTTCTCCTATAGAAGTTTTACATGGTTTACAGCTCAAAAAAACAAAACAAAACTGGACAATGGAAGGTCTCTGCTGTCCAAATCCCCAGTTTGCCCTTTGTTGGTTTAAATGTAATGCTGGCTGCATTGCAGACCAAGAATTGCACTAAAACTAAATATCACAATAAAAAATTGGTAATAGAAACACCAAAATTTCAATAAAAAGTTTTTATGCTCTCTTGAGTTTGTTTTTTAAAAGTTTTAATATTGAAGTTTATCACAAAAGCTCAATGAAAACACCTTTTCCACAAAAACACATCACAGGATGTGAATAACAGACACAACAGATCCTTTCCCAGAAGTCTCTGGTCTGTGTTCACTAACACACATACAGACTCTGGTGTTCATACTGTACCAGCTCTGCTGTTCGTTCTGTGTTCACTGCAGATGTTGGTGTTTCTGACAGTCAGTGAAGGCATCAGGAAGGCTGTGAGGGGCTCAGAGCGCAGCAGGAGGGAGGGGCGGAGGTGTGTGCGTGTGTGTGTGTGTGTGTGTGAGAGAGAGTAGGTCAGCTGGAGATGATGATCATCATTCAGTGTGTTGGTTCTGCCTGTTCTGAGTTGGGGCGGTCAGGGCCGACAGTGACCAGAGAATAAAAACACAAGTGTTCACCAATCAGCATCGTCATCACTGCAGTGACAACATCAGCAACAACAGTCACACCCATCAAAATGACAGTTCAGCTCTTAAAATGATCCTGGTATCCATGGTTACAGCCGGTTACAGTCCTCCTTCACTCTTCCACACTCTCCAAATTGACTCTTGAGATTTTACTCAATTTTTGCGTAATTCTTGTTGTAATGGAGACACCGGCAATTGTACTTTATGGAAACTTCCAAAAAACTGCTTTTATTTAGTAAACAATTGTCATCGCCATGCAGACAACACACATGTGTACTTTCTTTTGAGACCTGAGCATGATGGCAGCCAAACACCTCTTAAAGGCTTCCTCAGTGATGCAAAATGTTAAGTGGCTTAAAACTTTCAGAGATAATACAGCCTAGCTGACTTAAAGGCAGGGTTGGTTGTCACGGAAAACTAGCATGAATTTGAATGTAGCATCTCCTCAGGACTCTGTTTAACCCCTCTGAGTTAAATACGTTACAACGTATATGTCCTGTTCTCTGAAACACAAACTCACTGTACTGACCTGTTTGGAGTCATGCATGGACTCTGAAGAGGACATGGTATAACAGCTAGAGACCTCTTTTTGTCCAGGTCTTCTACCCCCCCCTTCCTTATTAATCATGTTGTCCAATTTTAATAACTTATAACTGAGACAGCTAACCCTGACAACTTATCTTTTCTCATATAGACAGGAGTTATGAGACTGACAGTTTTTTTTCCCTTGTAGTTCAAACAGTGCTGATGAGACTGACAGCGGCTATCAGAGCTCAACACACCTGCTCACATTATGTAGCTGTGAGATGAAACCCATTATATGAATTAGACTTCGCTTGGCATAATTTGAATAAATTCAAAAAGAGAGAAAGTTTTTGAAAGTGAATCAATGTGTGAGCTGATTAAAAAGAGAGGCAGAAGCAGAACATTTTACTCTGGTACAGAAGTGAGTCTGTCAGTAAAAGTCTCTCCCGCTCAAACACTTCTGACTTTGAGGACTTCATTACTGGTTAATTTTTGACAGTTACATTTCATAACCCCTCGGAATGTAAAGGTATTGAGTTTTCTGCTGAACTGTTCAGGTTTGACACATTTGAATCAGTGCGGAGGTGTAAGCACTATGTGTGCCTCTCATGCCTGTTATCATAACTGAAATGTTAATATTAGACCCCTTAGCTTTAATGAACATAATTATCCTACAGCTACAAACTGAGCAGATTAGCAGACCTAAAGGAAATAGGTCATAACTGGATTCCAGTAACCATGAAATACAACCCCGCTGATCTAAAAAGCATGAGAAATGTTTGAAATGCTCTGCCACATTTCTTAGCAGCAGCCAGAAACCATGTGTGTAATTCTGGAGTCACTACAGCTGGCCTGCAGACAGTCTTAATTTCCTGCCAGGCCTCCTGCTGTCGTTCAAAACAAGATGAGACACAACTTGAATGTTGCACTTTAAGATCCCAGCAGGAGGAAGTCAAATCTCTCAGGCGTGGCCGGCCATGTGACCACACCACGCGGGTTTAAAGGAAAAAAAAAAAAAAAAAAACCAACCTTTGTCTTTTATTTGACTCTGTTATTGGTCCACTCTTGGTTTGTGTTGTTGGAGGAGGAGACCCGATTTGGGAAAACTTTGGAAGGGTGCACCGTCTCCCACTGAGCTCTGTCTGATTAAAGTCACATGCTGTGAAATTATATTACAAAGCAGCACAGGGACAGATCGCTGGGACAGAAATAAAGGTTTCACGGTAGAAATAATTACATTAACTTTTTCATATTTTTCTTTTTTTATTGAGATCCTGATCTTTGATGAATGCTTTAGAGGGTATCTCATGGCTCTCAGTCACCGTTTCTAATAACCTGCACGCCTGCTCTGATACATGCTCTGCAGGTAGACAGAGAGAGGTCTTCCAGTAAGGTGGTGGTCTGATGTTAAATATGAGCCAGCTCTTAACACTAATGCTGATGTCATTCTGCACCTTCTTTGACTGGGAACACTGCAAAAGCTACCCTGTTAAAACGTGGTAAGGAATGTTACAGAAGCACACTGATGTATCTTGCACTTTCTGTGATGCACATCCAGAGACTGTTTATCACTTATTTTGGTCTAATGAACACACTCGAGCTTTATGGCAGAGCATCTGTCGCTTTGTGCTGGACTGTATTTATAGTGACTTAGAGCTCTGATTGAAGATTGTCTTATTTGGCTTTACAGCATTTGAGAGAAAATGGGAAAGTGAATTTTACATCTGTGATCTCATTATCTTGTTGGCAAAGTTTTATATCCATAAATGCACGGTCTTAAAGACCAAACCCTCTTTTTGTGCACTTAAAAAGGAGTTAGAACTTTATCTTCAGACATCAGCAAACTCCTGTGACAAAAAAGCTGCTAAAACTTTAACCTTATGTTCCAAATTTAAAATATTTTTAGGAATTCTTGTTCAGGAAAATAATGTTTATTTGTCTCCCGCATCTTCATATTACTAGTACTTTTTTTTTTTTTTTGTAAATGATTCATCTACCTGGCTTAATTATCATTCTGGTACATTTTGTATTTTTTTTTCCCAAACTCCTGGCGCTGTGTCTGTCTGTTCTATAGTTGTTTGCTCTATTTTTGTATTGTTAATATTTCTTTAATGAAGCTTAAAAAAAACATCACTGCAAAAAGCTGCATCATTAACAGGCCTCATTCAAACTGGGATCACCTGTTGTTGTAAAATAACACAGAGAAAGTGAGTTAGGTTGTTTGGCTGCTGTCTACTGCCCTGTTTCCATGACAATGTTTCACTCAAAAACTCAAAAAATGAAATGAAACAAAACTTTTGCACTTCATCCTAAAACTGTTTTTGTGTACATGGCCCCTAAAACAAGCTGCTGATAAACCCTGATAAATACTGGACACATACAGGAAATGAGGCAGGAAAACAAAAACAACACAAGACTGAGTATTTCAACAGTAAAACCTTGGCTCCATCTTTATGTATTTAACTCTTATTACTTATGGTTGAACTAATTTCTTCTCTAATTTGTTTGAAATGATTTTTTCATTTTTATTTCTTTACGAGTACCCTCGTAAAGAAATAAAAAGTACTGAGTACAGTACTGAGCACTTTGTCACGTCTTGTCTCGTGTTGGTTGTTAGAAGAAGGCCGGCTCATTCAATGAAAAACCAAACCTACCGACGGGTACAAATAAAGTCACCTTGAACCTTGTGTATATCTTTTGAAAGCCACCAGACTACAGTGAAAAATTGCAATTTTATCATATACGATGCTGGAGTTGTTGATCTACACCTTGATCTTGTGCTTACAATGGGTATTGAATTAAAAGGGGTTTTGTGCTTTTCAGTCTTTATCCTGTCTCTCTGGTGCCCCCGTAGTTCTGCTACATGATTTACAGCTCAAAGAAATCCCTGTTTCTCTCTCTGGTGTTTTAGAAATCCCTTTTTTCAGCCTCTGTCTGAAACACTTTGTTTGAGATGCTGTCTCTTTAAGCCTCCCCATTCCAAAAACCTCCGATTGGCCAGCACTCTGGTGATTCTGATTCTGAAGTCCTCTTAAAGATCTTGGGAAGATCTGGTGCTATTTTTAGAACAGAGTCATTTGACCAGTTTACAGACAGATTCGGGGATTTCTACAACACATGAACATGAACAGGTTTGAAAATCTGCACACGTTTAGTTTGAACTTCAAGCATTGATACTTTATATCCATGTTTAAAATACGGGAAAGACAAATACCTCCTCTTTAAACCTGAAACAACCATTATAAACATCAAAGTCATGGGACGAGTCCTGCGTACACAGCGCTGTTGTTTGAAACGTGACAACGAGTAAACTTTGTCACTTTGTTCTGTAGTTGAGTCGACAGACATATACCGTATTGACCTGAATATAGGATGATCCTGATTATAAGACGATCACCCTCTTTTAAAGATCAAGCTCCAGAAAAAGACTCTGATAACCAAAATTCAATTTGTTTAAAGAAACTATTTTTCATTGAAATTCTGATAAAATCATTGAATTATCAGAGGCTGCTTTCATTTTTGTCTGTAAATACAGTCACTAAGATCTGTATGTCAAATGTAATCCTCATGAGAGCTCTGGTCATGAGCATTCCTTTGTTACGTTTCTCAGTAACAAACTCACACACCCTCCTGACAGTCTCTTGGGAACAGCCTCTTTGAGGACCACGATCAGTTTTTCTTTTCCAGTTAGTCTTTCAGAGCTAACGTAACCTCACTCTTCATTTTATTGACAGACTCTCAAGTTTGATCAGATCACTGCAGAATAACTGCTGCATGTGGGTTGGAATGAACATTATCACTAACAGATTAACTTGTGTTTTAGCCTTTAGCTCATTGTTTAGCCTTTAGCTCATGTTTTAGCCTTTAGCCTGTGCTCTGTCACTCTCCTGTTTAGCTTTTTTCTTCTCTTCTGTCCTTTTTCAGTCTGTCAGTTCAGCTCCAGTCTCCACCATCACTACTAAATTAATCACAGTAATCATTTTCAGCAGAGACAAACACAGATCTCTCTTCTCACTACTGAACTTTGTCAGCTGGCATGGTGTTGTCATAGAGACTTCAATGTGTTGTAAATCAATCCGGTCCTGTTCAACCCGATCAGGAAGCTAAAGAATAGCATTAGGAATAACCTATATTGATGCTGATAATCTCCTTTTAAATTGTGGATTAGGATCAGGCAGATATCTAGATGAGAGAATTTTTCAAGATCACTTAGAAAGTCCTCACAGGAACTTTCAATAAATGAATATCAATGTGATTTATTGAAGTACAGCAGTGACAGAATCTGTCTTTCAGGACTCAGTCTCAGAGCAAAACATGGAAATAACGCTGCCTGGATTGAGACAACAGGGAAAAAGAGAAATACACCTCCGGCTACAAATAGTAATCCTCATATATATATATATATATATATATATATATATATATATATATATATATATATATATATTATTTCACCCCATGAACCAAATTTAAAACTGACGTGGGAGGAACCATCAAGGGAAACTTGAGCAATAAGCAAAACATGGAGAACTCTGATGATACTCACTGCTCCAGGAGGGCTGCCAGGTCTCTGGATGGTGGCCAGAGATGCTCAAACAAATCTTCTTACCAACTTCGAATCTGCCGTTCGGCTAGCAGGAGAGTGAGAAATAGAGGAGGAAGAGGTGAGAATTTAAATAAGGCTAGCTTAATAAACCATGAAGCAGCGACACAGACACTGACATGAGGTTTGAAATGTTGAGTTAGGAAGAAGAATTCAGGCTGCTAGTCTGCAAAAGTCAGTGTTCAAACAAAGAAAGTGAAAAGAAGTTTTATTAAAAGTGTCTGGACGGAGTATGAAGAATTAAAGGGTGCTGTGTCTTTTATCAGCTTGTCTTTATCGCAGGTGTCACAGCTGTCTGAATATTATAAGGCTGTGTGATAAAAGCAGTGAAATCCTCTGTGACAGAGCGATGACAGCTCAGGCTTTGATCTGACTACTGTCACTTCAGAAACTGCTGAGGGTTAAATGACATGCCGTCCGTTCTCGCCTCTTTCATCATCTGATTTGACGTCTTTCTGTTCTGCTTTGGCACAAGATTAATCACATCAGATTATGAGATGTGGCCTTCGCTGTTGTCTTACTGTGAGGAGGATGATGCTCGGGGGCTTCATGGGGTACTCTGGGGGGAGCACGATCCTGCCGTGGTAGACCCCACCATCGAAGTCTGAATCTGGGGGTCCACGTACGGAGAAGTGCCACTCGAAGAGGTTATCCTGCAGGAAGAGAGAGGCATAGAGTGCATGCTGCAGGGATGCTGCTCTGTACTAAAGGTAAACATACACAGAAAAACCTGAAAATAGTGTGCACAAAACCGCGCTCACACACACTCTTGCGATCTCTGGTTGTAAATAACATTCCACCAGGGAATATGTGCACATGGATCGGTCTCATAATTAGCCCTCTACATGCCCTCATCCAATGCAAAGCACCTTCTGAATAAAAACGCATACAAATGAGCTGCACGTCACAGGTTCACCACAAGGTGAATCCCAGCAGTGAGAGTGAGGGAGGCTGAAAACATCAAGTTTGTGACAGAGACATGGAGCTGCTTGTGAATGAGGAGGAGGTCAGAGAGCACAGATGGTTTGGGCCACAAATAAGATTTAAAAACTGTGACACCACACAGCTGCAGGATCAACACAGTCCTTCAGCCGTGCTGCAGCATCCATCACTGTACTGGAGTTGGACTGCAGGACCAACACTGATTTGCTCCTGTCATCAGTGCTCCCCTCTCTCCTCTGCTTCCTATCATTTGATTATTTACGTTGTTTGATGCTATCAAAGCTTTGGTTGGAGGGTGAAAGTTTGAATGTGTTGGTTATGGTGGCCAGCATGCTCTGACTGATTTGCAGATGGTGGCTTAACTTCCACACTTTGTTCATTAACTCAATAAATATGTACAGGTGTTATAGACGTGAAGCCCACAGTGTGTGTCTAACCCTCTGGAGTCATGTGATTGTCACATGTACCATGTGACTCATATAAGGTGTAGAAATCGTACCCTATGTTACAGAATCATAATGCATTTTAAAAAGTAAAAGTAAAAATGGAGGCATGAAACATCTTTGAATAAGTTTAGAACATGAAGATATGTATGTCTGAGTGAATCCATCAGCATGAGCTGAGACTGTGATGCTGTGCCAGGAGGCGGGGCTACCAAGAGCAGAAGGAAGCTAAACAAGTGAGGAGGCCTTGCCTGTAACCAAAGAGTGAACTTGGGATGTCCAGGGCAGTATTTTTTTTACCACCAACAGTGATCTGATTTTTTAGTTAAAAAAACAGCTTAAAGATGTCTTCAGTGTTTTAAACCTTTAACCACCTCTCCTTTAAGCCCATTTAACTCAGTCCAGCTAGTTCTGATGTTAAAGTCACCTGATCTGTTTTTCATGCTCTCCTGTATGAGGCCCCCTGAAGTTGTGTGCATGCAGTACAGCACACTTAAATCCCAGGCTGCCCTGAACACAACTCTCACGAGACAGTGCAAGACTATGAACGTAAATATCAGACACTAACACCACTTTTCAAGTTTTTTCCCCATTGCCCTGAAATGTTTGCTGCTACTTCACCTGACCTGCATCAGCAGGAACTGGAAAGTAAAGGAATCAGTCCAGTCTGATCTGCGAGGCTCATAAGAAATGCAGGACAAACGTCTTTTGTCAAACTAATCACATTGTTAGTCAATTATGTTTCTATTTGAATCATGCGTCTGACCTTTGACCTTGAAATACAAAAAACACACTGTTGGTCCAACAAATAGTTCAAGTGTTTTCAAACTCTTTTATGTTGGACTAAGTCACATACTAAGTAATTTGACTCGTTTCATATCATCTTGTATAAACCCAACTCAAAATCTAGACAAGCTAACTTCTCAGTTTTGTTGTGACAGCGTTTTACAACCATGAGTGAGGAGGAAGTGCAGAGGCTATAAGACCCTGATATATATTGAGATGTTTTTGTGCAGCAGGCACAGGCTGTCTGTGGCCACATCACAGACCGACTGTCAGTGCTCCATGGACTGGCTGTCTGTGTCCTGCAACACGATCCAAGTATCTATTAATTTTTGCAGTGTTTATTGTTTTATATATTTATTAATGAGATGTATGAATGTGCTGTTACATTGGTAAAATCTTAAAACTGAGTGTAAAATAAATTAATCAAGGTTTGTCTTTTTTCAGTCAACATTAAATCATCACTACTGGGACAGTATTTTGAGCACAGACCTCCCGTCCATGCTGTGGAGCCGGTCTGTGCCCCAACCACCACACAAACAACAACAACATGATCTCAGTGTTCAGCAGGGTCTCAAATCCACTGCGTTCCCTCCTCACTCACAGTTACAAAAGTACTTTAGAGTGAGTCATTTTAGTAGCCTTAACTCGAATGCAAATATATTACAATCAAAAATCTTAAGCTAATCAAACACATCAAATCTATTTACTTCACTAAGGTCATTAAGCTATGCTTGTTTGTTTTTTTAAGGTGATCGGTTTGCATGTTTTGATTAAGTAAGGTTTACTAATTTGGTTTGACAAAGTATAATGTTTGCATGAAAATTCTAAATCAAACCTACAATGAATGTTTAGACGGCTCCATGAAACTACGTCTGCCAACACTGGTAAACGATACTATTAAAAAGAAAATAACTATTAAAAAAAAGTAGATTCTGTATTAAATTCAGGTTATTTATGTGTTGAATTGAATTACTGTGGACTCAATTTTAAATGTGTGAAACACATATGAAGAGTGTACTTTTTATTTTATTTCTCTTTTATTCAATTGAAACAAAGTTTTGGTTGGTGTAATTTTAACTCTGCTTCCAGCCTCGGATGTATTTGGAGTCTAATGAATTTGGGACGTTGTGTAAAATGTAAATAAAAACAGGAAACAATAATTTCCAAATCCTGTTTTCCTATATTAAACTGAATACACTACAAAGATATTTAGATATTTATTGTTCAAACTGATACACTTAATTGTTTTTTGTAAATATTCACTCATTTTGAATTTGGCTGCACCACGTGCCTAAAAAGCTGGGTCAGGATCATGTTTCCCACTGTGTTACGTCACCTTTCCTTTTAACAACACTCAATAAGCTGTGTGGACTACAGGCAGGTCAGTCTAGTACCTGCACTCTTTTACTACAAAGCCACGCTGTTGTAACAGGTGCAGAATGTGTCTTGTCATTGTCTTGCTGAAATAAGCAGGGACGTCCCTGAAAAAGACGTGGCTTGGATGGCAGCATATGTTGCTCCAAAACCTGTATGTACCTTTCAGCATTAATGGAGCCTTCACAGATGGTCAAGTTAGCCATGCCATGGGCACTAACTGCAGGCAGCCCCATACCATCACAGATGCTGGCTTTGAGACTTTGACCTGAGAACAATCCAGATTGTCCTTTTCCTCTTTGGTCTGGAGGACACCACGTCCATGATTTACAAAAACAGTTTGAAATGTGGACTCGTCAGACCACAGCAGACTTTTCCACTTTGCGTCAGTCCATCTCAGATGAGCTCGGGTCCAGAGAAGCCGGCGGTGTTTCTGGGTGTTGTTGATATATGTCTTTGTCTTTGCATGGTAGAGTTTGAACTGGCACTTGTAGATGTAGTGATGAACTGTGTTAACTGACAATGGTTTTCTGAAGTCTTCCTGAGCCCACGTGGTAATATCCTTTACACAATGATGTTGGTTTTTAAAGCAGTGCTGCCTGAGGGGTCAAAGGTCACGGGCATTCAGTGTTGGTTTTCAGCCTTGCTGCTTACGTGCAGAGATTTCTCCAGATTCGCTGAATCTTTTGATGATATTATGGACTGTAGATGATCAAATCCATCAATTCTTTGACATTGTACGTTGAGAAACATTGTTCTTAAACTGTTGCACTATTTGCTCACGCAGTTGTTCACAAAGTGGTGAGAGCCTTTCAGGGATGCTCCTTTTATACCCAATCATGACACTCACCTGTTTCTAATGAACCTGTTCACCTATGGAATGTTCCAAACAGGTGTTTTTTTAATGCATTCCTCAACTTTCCCAGTCTTTTGCTGACCCTGTCCAAACTTTTTAGGAACAAGTTTCTAGACATCAAATTCAAAATGAGTGAATATTTGATAGAAACAATTAAGTTTATCAGTTTGAACAATAAATATCTTGTCTTCGTCGTGTATTCAGTTAAACCTAGATTAAACAGGATTTGAAAATCATTGTATTCTGTTTTTATTCATTTTTTACACAACATCCCAACTTGACTGGAATTGTTTTTTTTTTTTTATTTCCTCAAGCTCAGACAGGAGTCGGTCCAACTCTGGATCCAGTTTTCCTTTGGAGGTTGAATTAGATCCTGGCTCCAAACTAACCCTGGAAGCTGTTGGGTGTAAAAATGTTTATTCGTGGTGTCAGTGTTGTCCTGTGGTGAACTTACCTCTAGTGGCTGGGCGTGATAATGCTCTGTAGGGTCCCTCAGCTCAGCAGCCTCCTTCATCAGCCTCTTCACCGCTGTTATTCAGAGGAAACAGACAAACAGACACACTGAGGTTAGAGCGCACAGGGTCAAACCAATCATCACAGCTTACATCCTCAGCTTTCTGCACAAGTCCAACACGATCCTTCTCAACAAGCCAACATGTCTGCTCTGACGAAGCAGAGCTGGTTAACAGGACGATAACACAGACAGACAGAGGAGGAGGGACAGCTCTTCATGTACAGGCTGAAACCCTCACTGACAGTCACAATCAGACAACTGAGGGAAAAAAAAGATGAAACAACCATTTTCCTTTCTGAATGTGCAGCCCAAAGATTTCAACAACCTCTGGCATCTGTGTTTCTTTACTTACACTCAGAACATGGTGTTTTTAATGCAGTCTGCAACATGTTTAATGATTAAATCATGAATCTTTGGCAAAGACACAAATGTACAATTAAAGCTTAGACATTCCTGTCAGAGGTTTCCAAGATTTTAACAAAAGTTTCTACAGATGTTCCCAATGTTTCTTGTTTTTAAGAAGATGATGGTTGATGTGCTTCTAATCTGATGTGCAAAACCATGCCAGCACAAATAATCTCCCGCAGGTGTGGGAGGGAAATGCTTTACTATAATTTCATTTCATACTAAAGCACACAACACTTCACCTTTCACCTCTCCAACAGGACTGAGGATCAACTTCTTCACAGTGAGCAACAACAGTGCAGTCATCGCAGTCAGTGTGTGTGATGGAGTCGAGAAGAGTCCGCCTAAAGGCCATTTATGCTTCTGTGTTGACCCTAACCCCCAATTCACACATACAGCGTGAGCGCCGCGGTCCGTCAGCGCCGTGCACTGCGCTGTATATTTCGCTGCCATTCAAGTCAATCAGTGCATTCACACAGCCCACACCGCGGTACGTCTCCGGCACGTGTTACCAACGGCTGTTTCACTGCGAGTCTATTCTTGCCGGAGTACGCTGCAGAGACGCGTCAATATCCACAGAGCAGATCGTACCAAACAGGAAAAGAGACGCGAAAAACGATCAGAGTTTCCGGTCTTTTCAAAATAAAGCACCATGTTCAGCCTGTCGATCGTAAAATTATCCTCGTATATTAAAACTTGGTCACTGGCACAGGGCCAGCAGTCATCAGCGGGTCAGACCCAGAGGAAATCTGACGCCATGGACGAGGAAAAGTTTATATTGGAGGCGGAAAACCAGATAATTATATAAGATACAACACATCCTTTATATAAGGACACCAACAGAGACTAAAAGGGAAGGACTGAATTAATGAAGCTCTGGGAGGGCAGGTGAGTTTAACATACTAAATATCATGAAAGTAGTTGTCATGGGTGTGATTCCTGCAGGAACATGTGGTTCTCCTGTGATCTTGTGTATCCAGCTGCTATGAGTACGCTGAGCTGCGCTCCGCTCCTGAGACGGATGCAGTGTGAATTGGCTCGCGCTGACGGACCGCGGCGCTGACGGACCGCGGCGCTGACGGACCGCCGCGCTGACGGACCGCCCTGTGACGGAGTATGTGTGAATCAGGGGTAAGCTGCAGTGGCAGACGCAGTCAGGGGGCGCTACATTATTCTGCCTCAATGTGTCCATGACACTCTGCCCTGAAAAACAGGTTTGATGGTCAGATCACTTGTCCATCTTCTTGCTACACTTTCTGCTTTTTTTTACTGTGATTTTAAACTAGATAAGGCTGTTGAAAATAATCATTTTCCTAATGCAATGCAATGCAGGCACAAACAATTTTGCATTGATGCATTGATGCAGTGATGGAACATTATTATTATTATTATTATTATTATTATTATTATTATTATTATTATTAATAATAATAATAATAATAATAATAATAATAATAATAAGCTAGACCTCAACAACAGCAACAGCTTTATGGCAGCTGACAGTAACCTCAAGGACTACAATACATAGTTGGTGCTTTACTTTGGTCCAGCAAAGAGTTGGTGCTAAGCACCCGTTTTTTGCACAGGTCTGGATACACAAAGAGCCTGTGCTGACCCAGACACTAGCCTGGAACTCGCACTAGTACCAGCTCGCTGACAAACGCAAGCTGGTGCTATTGAGGTGGGAATCAGGGGAACTCTTAGGTCTTGTGACTCCAGTTGTTTGGTGGGTCTTCTACATGCTGGACTGAACATGTAGCAGTTGTGAGCTGATGTATGAGAAAATAATCAATTAACACTCAGCGGAGACTGAACGGACACAGATCTTGAGTATTCCCAGCCTACAGCAGCTTCTTCAACCGTCTGTTCAGTGGGACTGGAAAAACTTCTGTAACTCTGTTTCATTCTTAATTCATCAAAATAATGCAGAGCTGGAAGATTTTACAGTAATTATTAGAGAAATATGTCAGAGACATTAAACATTTAGTTAGCGTGGCCTCTGTGTCAGACTTTCCTCTCTGTCTTTGAGTACACACACGTGTGGTCACTGAAACTACAGAAACTTCTCCAATCCAGTAACGAATCCAAAGTCAACCCTTGTGTCTGCTACATTTTGTGAAATTGTGAACCCACAACTGGATCATCTCCTCGCCACTCTTTTTAATTCAGCTCACAGACGACAGCAGAACTTGTAATTTTCGCTGCACGCCACCAACAGCTGAACTCTCCGCAGGCTGGAGGCAGAACGAGAGTAAACAAGGTTGATTTTCAGAGTTTAAAAGGTCGGCTTGGACGAGTGAAAGTGCAGACGTAACATGCTCTCAGGAACATCTGCTCACTTAACCCTGGTGCCATGACCCAGCCTGCAACACACACAGAGCACTGAGAGGTTAATCTAAACACACACACACACACACGCTCATCAATCAGGGGAAGACGGTTACACAAGTCCAGCTGATGAAGATGACGATGATGACTGTGAGGTTTAGTCATCGCCCTGGCAGTAAAGGACACAAACATGCTCCTTGATGTGAGGATGGTGATCACTGCAGGCAATCCCCTGGGTTAAATATCCCATCATGCCTTAGCAGAAGGTCATGAGTCACAGCAGCAGGTGCTGATGTCACAGCCTCAGCTCTGTGCTAACAAAGTGCTCATCACATGCTCAGAAGAGGCAAAGACCAAGGTCAACTTTAGAGATTTCTCTCCCTTTGCTCGAACTCCAACAATCATCTTCCAGCCGCTGAATGAGGAAACAGGAAGAGGCTGAAAATTGGAAAGTAATTGTGAAAGGAAAGCGGAACTAAGAGGTATTCATGGAGGCAAAAATTGGTTTGGAAACCAATCGAGGGCGGACGTGGAGGGTGTTGAGCTGGAAATGGAGACTGTGAAATGAAACAGAGGAAGAGGATGAAGAGCAGCAGAAGCAGCAGGGAGGGGTGGGAGGGCAAATAACAGGGATGAAGAGATGGTCTGACACCACGCAGCTCTCAGGGCACGTGTTCACAGTGATGGTGCCAGAGGACAGAAACTCCTCTGTGAAGATTTCAAGCAACTACTGAAATCCCACAGAGGATACACATGGAGAACAGGAGGATGTGTGTGTGTGAGTGTTTGTTTGTGTGTGTGTGTTTTCAGGCCCTGACAGCTCCTCTTGTTTTCAGTGCAGCAGGTCATGCAGCCTGGAGTATCACTCATTTCAAATTTTCACAACAAGAGGGCAGATAAGAACTGATCCTTTGGGGGAGAGCCAGCATCAGCCTCAGAGCGTCTTGGCCCCAAACTGATAAAAAATGACACCTTCCATGTTCTGGCAAGTTCTCCTTCCCCTGGTGATCAAGTCAGAAATGTTTTGTTCCAAGTGTTTTAAACAGAAGAGGAGCCAAAAACGAAGCTGTCCTCTGGATTGACAGCTGATGCAGACGTCAGTTTCACTTGGTCAGTGTTGAAGCTGACGATGCATTAAACGCTGAGTTTGTCACTCCACAGAAACACGTGTCATTGACCACTGAGTCAAATTTGAAAGATTAAAAAAATTGCTCAGTAAATAAAATTAGGTCTGAAAATCATGGAACAAAAAGCTCTTCTCTCTGCTGTTGAACGCTGGGGGCGTGTCACTAAGAGGCTCTGGCCACACCCACATGCAGAAGGGGAGCCGCCTTCGTGTACTGTACAAGGACGTTACCTACAGTAACAATAGAAGCTAGCGCTAGCAGCGTGATGGGACGTAGCCAGCCTTACCTGTTTGATCCATCAGAGCCAGAAACTGACTCTGAATCAGACACTGATAGAGCTCAGCCTCTTTCCTCACAGTCTCCATCAGAATGATCAATTATTTCTACCATTGATCACATGTAGCACCACCAGCAGCAGGGGGCGGAGTTATGCTAATGATGGTTCTGTGACGTAACGCGGCTATAATTTCTGACCCGCCCATTAAATCCTGAACACAGAAATTTGAAACACAATTTGTGAAGCTGAGCTCCACAATTAAATCCTAAATGGTTGAATGACTTTGACATGTTTTAAGAGATGTTTAAATGCCTGAGCTGTCATAGTGAACAGGAACAATGCTGAGGTTCAGGTTCATCAGCGCGGCTCTTACAGTGTTTACAGTATTGTTAGAGCAGCTCTGGAAACAAACAAAACAATTGCATTCAAGTTAAGCCATCCCATGTGGCACTTCTCAGCCAATGAGGGATCTGCATTCCAGGCTTTAAATTGCAGTTATTGCCGAAAGAAATACAGAAAGAGAAGACGAAGCGACGAGTGAGCTGGAGTTCAAGAGAATAGCAAACACAAATTATGCAGTCAAATAAAAGAAGTGGAGCAACTCATTCATGTTCATTTTTTACCTTCGAGTGCATCACTGTCTGATGTTCAGAGACCGTGCACAATTACTAAACAACTGTTTGGATTGATTATCTCTTATTTTTAAGTACAGCTCCTCTTAAATTTAATAAGATAATAATGCTTTCACTGTCTACTTTAATTGTTTCTGTTTACTTAAATGTTCGATGACCTTAAATATTGTCAAATATATGTTAATGTACAGTGCAAAAAAAATTTGTCATGAAAAGGAGAAAAGCAGAGAGCATCATGAAGTGCTTCAATTTGAACTCTTTCTTTCTCAAAACTTCAGAAGTGAGGAGTTTAAAACGGATTTCATCTTTTTTCCCCCAAAATTTGAGCCAAAACACTGAAACTCTTAGACGTCAGAAATGAGTCAAGAATAACAAACAACGGCTGAAACACTTTGTTTCAGTTCACAAATGAAGTAAATCCATAGACTGTATAATTAATGGACGTAGTCTCCGTATCGTCACTCGTCTGTTTCTGAAACTGATTTTTGAAGCAACATGGCCGGCGCGGCCATATTGGAAATGATGCGGGCTGTGGGTCTCCACAGTAACAACCATAGGGCGCCTGGCAGTCACCTGGTCTGAGCTGTGCCTCTGATTGGACGAACTGGCGAGCTCAATATTGTGGAAACTGCTTAATTAGAAAAAATTCACTCCCTGTACAGTGCGTGCCGTTAGTGAAATTAGTGATTCAGACGGGAGACATTCTTTGTACCAGGCTGTAAATAGGCTTATTTTGGCCGTGAAAACGGCTTATTTTGGCTTGGTGTGTTTGTGACTTCCGGTACTTCTGGAGCCAGCCTCAAGCGGACACTCGAGGAACAGCAGACTTTAGCACTTCAGCATTGCCTCATATTTTCAGACTGGAGATTGCCGCTTGTGTAAATCACAGCAGTTTAACTTGAAAAAATAATAATATTAAGTTTTACATATTATGATGTTCCAGACCTTTAATTCAATACATTTACTCTGAGTGGACCTTTCTGAATTTTAACTGAATAACCCTGTTTTCAAAAAATGCTCAGGCTTATAATTTCTGGTTGCAGTCAAAGGCTGCAAAGCCTCCTGGGATGACAGACCTGCTGGTTTATGAGCTCCTCTCTGAATGGTTTAAACCTGCATTTGAGGATGAAGCTGCTGTGTTCAAAGACACTGGTTTTAGTGTTGACTTTGAGCTCATGCAGTGATCTCCACTACAGAGTGGTGTCTGTTTTTAATGCAGCTCTGTCCAAAGGCCCGGAGATTTTGTCCGACCACTGCTGTGACCTATGGGTAATCAAGAAAAAGGTAGATACCACTTAACCTGTTCAGGGTTGCGGGTGGCAATTAAGAATCATCAATTAACCTCATGAGCATGTTTTTGGACTGTGGGAGGAAGCCAGAGTACCAGGAGAGAACCATAGACTGTAAATAAAAATGGATGTCATCTTACTTGGCTTAAACTGAGGTCACCACAAAAACTGCTCCCCCTGGTGGCTGGCTGCAGTATAGATCAAAAACTCTGCCTCTCTTTTCATTCCAGATGGGCTGTGCTCAAACTTAAATAAATCAATGCATAAAAATGTTTCTCACATCCGTAAGCTGTGGTGATATTTAGACATTATTGGGCTGCATGGTCTTCACGTCCTCTTTTTTCTGGAAAGTTTCTTTTCATTAGTTATTAGACGTTAAAAACAAGGTTTTACATCTCATTATCTCATCTCATCATTTAATGATGACTGACAGCTGTTGTTCTTGTGTAGTTTTTCTTAGGAATAATAAAATACATCAGGAAGGAGAGATAAGAAGAGATTAGACTGTTTAAAGAAAAAATAAATTATTTTTGTCACTCACTTCCACTCAGATTTTCTCAGAGTCCCTCATAGTTTCTACTGCACGGACTCTGGCTGCACAACAGCGGCTTCTGTGACGGAGGATTTTTGGCTTCAAAACCGTACAATGGTAAAAGGTGGAGCCACGCTGTTCTATGTACAGACTATGAAGAGAACCCACGCATGCACAGGGGGAGCTCCACACAGAAAGGCTCCCTGGGTGAGCTGGGATTCGAACTGGTGACCTTCTTGCTGTGAGGCTGCATTGCTAACCAGTGCTCCACTGTGCAACCCTTCTCCAGATTCTCTGAATCTTTTAATGATATTATGTTTTGCAAATGATCAAATTTCTTTGGGGAACTTTATATGAAACTGTTGAAGTATTTGCTCACGCAGTCTCTCACAGAGGCATAAACCTTGTCTCTCTTTTGTCTCCTATTTTATAACCACTCATGTTGTTAATCTGTCCGAAATTAGCTGAGAGATTTTGCTCCAGTTGTTTTTCAGCAGGCAGGAAACATGTAGCTTGCATTGAACAAAATGTATTATTCATTAACAGGGACATTTTCTGTTTCAACATTTGATATTTTGCCTCTTCATTATAATACAATAATTTGAAAACTGAAGTTTAAAAATATATCAACAGTGTACCAACTTTTTAAACACAATCAAAATTCCAAAACCCAACTTTTTATGGTTTATGACCCCCAGCAAAATCTCTGCTTCTGATACAAAATCACAAAGAGTATTTGTGCTCGGATACAGCGTGCAGTTTTTTTTTTTTTTTTTTTAATAACATTATCTCTGCTGTCAAAGATTTGAGAGGAACACTAAATGACCACAAACCTGCTTTTAGGTATGAGGACATGGGTCTGTACTTCAGTACATTCGATCCAGCTGTGAGTGTCATCTCTGCTCTCACCACCCACAAATAATTTCACCTTCATCAATGACAGTCTGTAAAGTCTTCTGAAAATGTTAAGCTCTAACAGAAACACTGAAATACAGCAAAGCTGTTTGTCCATGTGGCAGCACACGGAGGAGCCAACAAATTAAATAACAGACACAAAGCTTAACCGAGCGGTGATCTGTGAACAGCTGAGCAGCATGAGCTCCATCCGTCACCAGAAGCAGAAAACGTTTTCAAACTCACAAAATAAACTGAGCCAGCTGAAAGCAGAGCAGAGACCGACCCACAACCGGAAGGTCACAACACAAATGTGAGCAGGCGGTGTGTCCTCAGGGACACACACGTTAGACTTCAAAATGACTGACCTTTAATCCACCAGTTTAATCAACCCTTAGTTTATCACATCGCTATCAAGTTTCAAAAGGTAACAGGAAGTATGAAAACCTCTCCTTGTGAATAATCTCATATCCCTGTTTCAAAGTGTAGCATAATTTTCCCATATATCTCAGCATCTTAATTGCTAATAGGTAATAAAAGACTGAACTGCTTGAGCAGATTGCAACAGCTGGAAAATTATAAACAGGCTGTATTGGGGCCAATACCAAAAAATACAAAAAGACAACCCTTTTCAATGTGGCATCAGTTTCAACATTCTGGGGGTATATAAAGCTGGTATTGTCAGTAAGTCATTCTCAGTTCATCATTCAAGCAGCCATGAACACACCACATCACTTAACGGACGAGCAGCACCACCTGGCCACAGTGCCCCTTCAGGTTGGTAAAGACACTATTATGGAACTGCCACACAGCTGCAGACCTGTTTACGAGAAGTGAGGGGTTTCCAGATAAACCATTCACAACCAACTCCACCACTTTGGCTTAAAACCAGACGACCTTTACAGGTGACTCCACTCACACCAAGACACCGCTGTGACTGTTTGCAGCGGACACGAGACCATGTGACCTGGACAATGCAGCAGTGGTCTACCGTCCTGTTCACTGATGAGTGTCGGATCACCTTGCACAGAAATGATGGTCCTCAGCGTTGCTGATGATGGCAAGGTGAGCTATACGCCCAGGTCAACATGGTCTCCAGAGTTCCCTTTGGTAGTGGAGGTGCAACAGTCTGGGCAGGCATCACCAGTCAGCTAAAAACAGATTTGGTGACTGTAGATGGCTCAGTCACTGCACGTTCTTACCTCAGAGACATCATAGAACCATCATCATCCCCCAATTCCGCCAGCACACCTCCAACTTCCTGTTCATGGATGATAATGCTCCACCACATGGTGCCAAAACTGTCACAGTTGGACTTCAGGAAGTCAGAGTGCCTCATATGGTCTGGCCAGCAATGATCCCTGACCCGAACCCCAAAGAGCACACCTGGGACCAGCTGAAGCAGAGACTGGATGCTCGTACCCCACCCCCACGTGACCTGGCAGAACTGTGTGTAGCACTTGTGGAGAAGTGGAACTCATTGCCTCAGAACAACATCATGAGTCTAGTGAGGAGCATGAGACGTCGCTGTCAAGCTGTCATTAAGCAAAATGGTGGAAACACCTGCTACTGACTTTGTCAGTTTAGGTTATTTGGGGCTATCTTTGTTATTGTCTAAATTGTTGGGGTAAGAAATATTGAGCTAATGAAAATGGTGTTTCTTCTCATTGATTAATAGTAATATCAAAGGGAACTATTACTGATTTCATTAAAATTCAGACCAAATAGGAAAAAAACACTCATGTAAATAACAATATCCATAACTTACTGTGAGTGGTGTATGTTAACATACTGCACCCCTGCAGCCTGCGTGGAAGAGACAGACAGACAGACACACACACACACAGCAAGAGCGCGCACATACACACAGGTTTAGTAGATGTTTGTCATCCTCCTGCGTTTCACCTTTTTTGTAGGCTCTTTCCACAGATATGGATCAATGTAAAGTAATGTTAAGAGACATTTCCAGAACAAGCACAATGCATTTAGCATCAGATTGTCTAAATCCCTGCTATGCTCCACTCACATTCACCACTCACTCTCTGTCGCTCGACCACTCACGCTGCGCTTCTCTCTGCCCGACCCTGATAACAGCAGGTGAGACGACAGAGAAGGAGCTCTAACTGTGAGAGTTGTTTCATGTAATGAGAAAAAAATCTATAAATAGATGCTCATTTAGATCTCTCAGTCATGTGATTGGACGTAGACAGGCTCCAGAAACTTCACTGAAAGGCTCAAATATATTTTTTAGCTCCAGAGGGACTTTTTTTGTCTGAACATCACATGACTCACGATGTGACTTTTGCGCATGTGCAAATCATGATGACGATACTAACTAACAATAAATTGTGCAGCCCTATGTGACGCACACATGTGCATGTATCCACCATTGGAGGGGAATGTTGACTAATGGATCCACAGAGTTTTTACTTTCAGGGGAAAGTCACTAAGTATGGCAGGGCTGAGAAAAATGTGTAACTGCTCTGTAGTGTCATTTGTGGAGCATTTAACCCTTTGCACATGCTTTGTGAAGTACGACATTTCTTATTTGTGCTTATTTGGACACTGCACAATACTCAGTGTTTCTTTAAGAAGACGGTGAGTTTTCTTTCACTCAGGAATTCTCATCACCCGCCCGATATGTGACGTATTACTCCACCTGTATGCTCACCTCCTCTTCATGTGGGCGTCAGAGCAGCTGGAAGAGGGCGAGACGTGGTGTGATAAAAAGAGAAGAATTTTAACAAACAATTCATCAGAGAAAGTTCTGCAGTGTGAGATTTTTTCCAGTATCCTGCAGCTCTAGTTTTACCCCTTTTAAAAAGTCTCTCTGTGTTTCTGTCAGGATCATTTCTGTGAAGTTGTCAGACACCTAGAAAAACCATCTGAGCCTGTCAGACACTTTAATGTACTGGAGTGCTTTTACCCCTGATGATTACATTGCAGCCATTACAGCCTGTCACTGCTGTCAAACGCGACCTGTTGGAGCAATTAAAACTTTTCTTTTCATGCAAAAATAAAAAATCCCACAAGAAGCATCTTGATCAGACTTGATTACCTTGCTTGAACTCATCTCTGTGTAGACGTTTCTTATGGGGTTAAAGCAGATAGTGCTCTATGAAGTTGGAGGGAGACGTATGTTTGCAGAAAACATGGATATGCAAAGAATATTTAATAATTGGCACAAACACAACAGGATTATTCTTAGAGGGAGTGAAAGAACAAGAGCCAAAATGTCCTCTAATTATTCCTCAGAGCAAAGAATTGTTATGCAACAGCGACATGTGATTCTTGGATAAGAAATAATAACCAAGGAGAGTGGAGAAGCCGGGGAGAAAACTTTTGACAGCAATTAGAATAAGAAGAGAGGAGGGGAGGAATCAGCAGGGAGAACGTGACGTGAGAAACCTCATAAAGAGAGATTTTAACCTTCGATGGAAGCTGCAGAGCCGCACCCTGACGGGACCGGAGAGGAAAATGTCATTCCTCCATCGTGGACCCAGGAGGGGAACTTTGAAAATGCAGATTTATATTCAGGTCTCATGTCTGTTGTTCCTCTGCTGTCAGTGCAAAGCAAGATGGAGGAGGAGGAGGAGGCAAGACTTGAGGACACGTGTTGCATAGCAAGAGTGTGAGAAAGTGAACGCTGTGGAGGTCTAATCTGTGTGCGTGTGTGTGTGTCTGTGTGTGTGTGTGTGTGTGTGTGTGTGTGTGTGTGTGTGTGTGTGTGTGTGTGTGTGTGTGTCAGTGTGTTTTCTTTAATTCTTGGGTTCCTGTGTGTTTTCCATTTCCCACCCCAGAATGTATTCATGACGTTGAACACTGGCCTGCATCAAAAGATTCACGCGTTTCCTCGATGTTTTCTGCTCATTGAAGTCAGTAGGTGGTATCACTGAGGCTAACTGATCCAGACGGCTCTGCTGATTTTTCTACAGAGGAAAAATAAAACTGTTCATTAAAGGGTTTTGGTTGCAGTGCTGGGAGACCGGGACACGTCAGCCGTTTGGATACATGTGTAAAAACAAATCACCGCAGCTTCTTCCATGACTGAAATCAAGTCTGTATTCTTCGCACCATTTAAGAATATTTTCTATGACAAATCTATCAAAAGAGCTTTGGCCTTTCCATGTTTTCTCTGGTACAACAGTCTGCAATCGATAGCCTTCCTTCTGCTGGATTACTTTTGTTTTTCTTTGGGGAGCTGATGTGTTTTTGCTTCAGGATGGAGTGAGGTATTTCTGTGATTTATTCAGTAGTGATGTTGGACACTGGAGCTGGAGTGTCAGACAGAAAAAGGACAGAAGAGCAGAAGACAGATAAACAGAAGAGTGAGAGAGCACGGGATAAAACACAGTTTAACCCTTTAACACCGGATGAGTCAGCGCCGACACATTTGTGCAAGTGCACTTTGAATGATAGTTATTCCTAAACTGTTTTCACGATCAGAAAAACTCCACCAGTTTGTGGAAGCAGAAATGTTGCTCTTTCAGCTGATGTGTGGTTATCGGGTCAAAGACGTGACATGTCCTTTCTGTTGTCCGAAGCATAATTATAATGTTAAAAGTATACAATTTCAAAATACCACATTATAGTACTCAGCTCTGTCCACTTTGTTGACTCATAAGAGAATTTATTATCAAATTTAAAATTTCAGGAGCTGTTGAGCTCAAACATACAGAATTGTCCTTCCTGTGTAACGTCTGGGCAAAAAAGTACAAAATATACTAAAAATATCACACATCATTAAATATGTACTGAGGCATTATTTTGTTGACATTTGCAATGATACCCATAAATATAGTCACAACACTAAGCTTATTTATACGTTAATCCAAGAAAAACTTTTGTCCAGATTTTTGGATTTGCAGATGTCCTTCCTGGATAACATAAAGTGGCTATATCACCATATATGGATTTGGATAGTCATGTGAAAGGCTTCTGAATAATCCAGCAGACACTGAAAGAGCACCAAAACACATCACAAGGTCTGCAAGTCTCTTTTCTAAATGTTGATATCTGACCTTTTTTGGTCATTGGTGCACTATGTCCTTAAATCATGTGTCCTTCAGGATAATGCATACAAAACATTTATAATGTTAATAAATTTCAAATCACATATTTCATGTTAAACATGACACTGAGGTGTTGAAGGTTCAGATAACAACTCACACAGTAGGCCTGGTTTGTGCCTGATTATAAAGGGAAATAGTTATGTTGTCCTTCCACTATAGCAAAGATCCTCTGTTATCCAGAGTGGACATTAGGGATGAGCGAGTACACCATTATCTGTATCTGTATCTGTATCTGTTTACCCATCCATATTATCTGCATCCGTATCTGTACTCATAGGGGGCGGGGCCTAAATCGGAAGTGGGTGTGTTTTGTCAGAACATGGGCGGGGCTTGAATCCGAACATTATTTTAAGTCTGAAACTGGCAAGAATTGATTTGAAATGGCTATTTTTTTTTATTTGAATGAAAAAAACAGCCTCAAAAGAGATTCAAACTATTGTTGTTTATCACAACAGTAATTATGATCTGTGTTAATTTAATAGGTGATTTGTGCAAACATTCAGTTGCAAAAAAAATCAAAAATATGCCTTGTTGTTCACTGTATTTTCAAAAACACTGTGCTCAGAATGGGCAAAGCTTTCCAACTAACTTTCTCACCAGCCAAACTAAAAACATGCAGCCAGTTAAAAAAAAAAAAGAGAGAAACTAGGGGGACACGCCACACAAGGAGTTTACAGCTTTAAGCCTTCAAATGCGTTGCGTGTCGCTGCAGCATGTGGGTGAAGGGAGGGGGGTGTGCTGTGTGTGACTGGCCAATCACAGAGCATGAAGAGTGAAGACAGTAGTTGTTGCTGCCCAATGAGGATTCTTTTAGCACGGATACGAATAATCCTAAAAAAAAAACTTGTGTTGTGCTCGGACTCGGCAAAAATGCATTATCCGTACCGAGTACTCGTTTGAAACGAATATCCGGCTCATCCCTAGTGGACATGTTAATCAGTACAGATTTATATCAGTATCCGTAGCTTTTTAAGCATTTACTTGATATTGTTATATTATATCAATTACTATTTTATGTATTTTTAAACTTTTAAGGGATTTTTTGTTGTTATTTTTTACATTATTCAATGATAGCAACACTGGTAATTAAATTAGGTTTCTGTAAAGTTACTGCCCAAAAATGGACCAATAATAATACTATAATATGCAAATGCTGCAGCGCTAATTCAGGCAAATAAGGTTTTAGTATAGATTTGGATATTTGAGGTTCAGTTTTGTCCTTCCAGATGTCACTGCCTAATAAAGAGAGGCAGAGAGTTTTTAGGGCCAGTATGAATAGGCTGTCACTGCCCCGTGTCACTGCACCGTGTCACTGCACCGTGTCATCCGTATCTCACTGAGAAATGTGAGCTTTACAGCCTTTTTTCAACTAATTTAAAGGAGTAATTCCAAAACTTCCAGGCTCCAGTGACTGCTTTAAAAACACCAGAACTTCCCTTTAAGTTCTTGCCTTAACTTCTCGCAGCACCGACACCAGCATGCAGAGTAATCATGCACCACCTTATAAAATTAAAGGTAATTAGCTGTGGCTGAGTAACTTTACAACCAACTGTTGTCATTATATCTAACAAAATCAGTTCCTCACTCAAACTCCCATCTCCTACACGCTGTTCAGACCTTCTTGATTAAGCATTTTAACTTTTCCTTATATAAAAAAACAATAATAAAAAAACAAAATTTCCCTCTTACTGGTTGCACACAGGGTGTGTGGGCAGTCCAGAACATATTGTACAGTGCAGTGAACAGCCCAGGGTCATCATAGGTCTGTTTACTGTATGTGGACAGTATATCTTCAGGGTGTGTACCATGCCCAGTGCTCCCAGCGACAGAGAGTCTGATGTTTGGCCTGAGCTGTCCTGACAGCACAGGAACTAGTGTTCTCCTGCACAATTACCCAGCAGGCTTTGGTACATGCGAGCAGAAGTTCTCACTGCAGCAGCAGATGACATGTTAAGGTAACAAAATGGCTGTGGGGGGAGGAGGGCAACAGACTTCAGTGTTTGAGCTAGCAGCATCTATTTCTGAGGTGGGATGAAGTGTGTTTATAAAAAAAAACAACACACAGTCAGGATGCACCGATGGATAAAATCCAGCTGATTCCTGTGTTTAGACACATGAGCCAGAGAAGGTTTTTTCGTTGATCTATAAATACAGATCGTATTTATTGTTGAAGTATTTTATTTTGTTCATCTGAGTCAGCTCTGTCATTCTGTTTCTGAGATTTTTGTGTTTTTTGTTCTCACCAGGAGCCAAAACATGAGGCTCACTTTCTTCTAAGGTTGTCAAAATATTTAATACTTGAATGTTTTTTTCTTTTGATTCCGGTGTGATTGACAACAATAAAATCTCATTTATTAACATGTTTGAAGTTTATAAAAAGGATTTAGATTCATATTTTTTTAGCTAAAAAGAATGAACTCAATGTGAGTTATTTTAGTTGTTAATTTTTACTCTTCATTATTGTTAAAACAACAAATAAGAAAGTGTGCAGCTCCACTCTTACCTCTTGGGGATCTATTTTTGAACTCTGATGCAGTTTGAAACATCCCTGGTCAACACATTACACTGGGGAAAGACCAGAGGCTGTAAAAAAAGGAAGGACGTCTTGTCACTCAGCTCGACATAAGGTCGCCACAAAACTGCTCCCCCTGGTGACCGGCTGCAGTATAGGTCAAAAACTCCAGCCCGATTCCACCAAGTGGTCAGTGTATCAGAACAGTTTGGTACAGGTCAGATCGGTAAAATCTGATTCTGTTTGTGTTTCCACAGTAGTAGGCGGTGTGTAAGCCAGATACTGATAGCTGTATCAGCTATGTAATGGTGTGATGGTATGGCAGCGCAACACAATGTACCCTGCTAATAAATCCAAGAAAAACGACTTGAGATTTAAACATGGCGGCGTTATGTGTTGTTCTTAGTACCGCTGTCGCACAGGAAGTGAAGATTCTTCCGACCAATCAAAGGACTGCAGCGTTTCTAGCTCCACCTTCTGGGGTTGGATCGGTATGTCATCGGTTGACCGAAACGTTGCAAATAAAAGTTTTTTCTTGCAAGTTAAACAGTGTTCGGGAGTCCACCTTCCTGTGTAAGTAGACTTTTTTCCTCCGACGCACCTGTTGTAAATTGGATGTGCGAAATACTCTCCTGCTTTTAAACTTAAAAAATTAAAACACCTCGTAGAAATGTTTCTCATATTCGTGTGCTGTGGTGATATTAAGATGTTATTGGGCTGCATTGTTCTTGTGTGGTTTTTCAGGAGTAGTAAGATATGTCAGAAGGGGGACCTTTTTTTTGTTACCTGACTCCACTCAGATTGTCAACTGAAGCATGAAACATGAAGCAGCAAATCTGAATGTAAAATGAATTGGTGAATGCTACATTATTTGTTGAAAGGCTAAAACATACACAGCAGTGAAATGTTTAACCCTCGCCTCCTGGATGTCCACATGAGTTCCTGTACTGTCTGTTATTTTGTCTTTTATCCATTTAAGGGGATTTGCTGGTTAGTTTTATTTGTGTAAATACTTCCTCTTCCAACACCAAGAGCAACTTCAGTGAGAATGGATGAGACCATCACAGAATGAAAAAGACCTTGCATGCCAGATGCAACAGGAGGCAAACAACATCATGCAATACTCGTGACAGGCAGGGTGAACTCGGGCCACACAGATGAATCAAGCAGCAGATTCAGAGATGACTTTCTGATGTCTATCTTCTTACGGTTGGTAAAATCCAGGTGCCAGGGTTTAGTCAGCATGAGAGGAGACACTTCGAGGTGGAGAGGGAGTATCAAAGAGATTGAGGGAGCTGTATCAAAAACCTAATTAGGTTGGAACTTCCTCTCTATCTCCCTGGCCACCAGTTAGTCATGATTTCTGACTGGGGGGATCCATCAGTGCCCTGCAGAGAGGACTAAGAAGTGCTCAGACGTGTGATCGGGCTATCAGGCCTGGACAGGCACTTCAGGATGAGTGATGAGCTTCTCAGTACCTCATTCACCAGTATCTCCTGGGACCAGTTCCAGCTTTGATGGCGGGGCCTGTGGCAGCTAACACTCATCCCAGGTCTCCTCAGGTCATGGTTGAGATATCCCGGTGTCTGGATCAAATCTCCACGGGCAAAACCTGATCCCCGATAACAAGGGTTAAACTTAGCCTTAAAGACAAAAACAGCTGAGCAAGCAAACCACATCAGATGGATCAAAACAAATAATCCATGAGCAGTAGATAGTGCTGCAGCAGAGAGATTAGATCTGACTTCTCCCTGTGTAAAATATGATGCAGGAGCACAAACTCAGGAACAGAACTGTCTGCATGAGACTTTCCAAACTACCATCAGTGTCTGAGTTAGAATTGAATTTTCATAAATCTCTCAAAATAACTTAAATAATGGAGCCATGTTGAAGTTTTACAGGAGCTTTATAATAAAGTTACCACATGCTAAAAATAAACAAACCCGCAGTATTGGCCCAGTGTGAGTGTTATCAGACTGTGGGTAACTCGTACTGCAGCGTTCTTGGCACTGGATGGCTGGTTTCATTCTTACATTTTGTGAACAAAGCTCTGCAGCTCTGATTGAATAATCAACCTTTTGGATACTTTCTTTGTAGTCAGTGTTCCAGACCTGCAGCAGCGTCCAGCTTTGAAGACAAAGTTTTTGGATGGATTGGTTCTGTGGTCAGCTGCTGCATGTGAAATGAAGCTGGCTTTAAAGGCAGGGTTCATAGTCACGGAAAACTAGCATGAATATGAATGTAGCATCTCCTCAGGACTCCGATTAGCTCCCCGCCCTCCCACACTCAGAGCTCCTCCGAAACGACGCCCCCGTTCACATGCACGAGCACCCTTGATTCAGGATCATATGATCGTTACAGATTCAAACCTCAGACTCAAACTGGTCCTCAACTCATTGTTTTTGTTTGCTCTACATTAGCAGTAACCAGGGTATAGGTAGTTTTTCTGCCATTCTCCAGAGGACTTGGATCCGTCTGAGCTTTGCTATGTGTATTGAATCAGGGCTAGTACATGCCAGAGAAATGTACGCACAGGAAGCGGGCAGAACAGGCAGGATGGGATTTGATTGGTTTAACAAATTGGATCCGAAACGCTAGGATTGGTTGGTGTTTTCCAGGTTTTTATTCCTGCTGTAGACAGCAGATATTTTTCACTCTGTTTAAAGAACACATCATGTATTGATTGACATCAGGACTAACCCTAACCCTAACCCTAAAAGTTTATTTGAATCTGATTACCAACCCTGACTTTAATTAGTCTCATGGGGGGTAAAACAAGGAAGTTAGACCTGACAGACTCTATGAGGCCTTTTAAAAATGAGGTTTTAAAGACAAATATTTGTATAATATTGACAGTGCAGGCCTTGGATTAAACGTGGTAGAGCAGATATGGACCCCAGTATAGATTTATTACGTATTATTGAACCAATGAGGAGCTCTGCACACACTGGTTTGCAGTACACAGCTTCTTCCAGCACTTTTCAGACGTATAAAGGTCAGCTCGATTAAATCAATGCAGGTGAAAAACAGAAAGTATGAAAAATTAGGTGTTTTCATGCCTGGAGGAAAAACAGGATGCATTTTGACTCTGTGAAGGTCCTCAGTCAGCTGGGTCATGATGATTCAAAGTTTGGCTGAAATTCTTGAAAACGTTTCTTCTCTCTTTGGAAAGAAAGGCTGCAGTGAATGACTGTTTCAGTGGTCCACTAATCATTGTGAAAATGATTAATTGACTAATCAGATACTGAACTGCACGGCCAGTTAATGTTGTTTTTTTTTTTTTGGTCGCCATCAGCGTTTAAATTAAACATTAATGTCTGAACTCAAGAATCAGTACTTCCAGTTCTTCACCTGCAGCGTACCAGTCAGTCAGCAGGGTCAATGACGCACAAGTCACTGTTATATTGATAATTCTGGTGTTTTTGCATCAATCTGAGATGATTCAACTGCTAAGAGAGCGTGTTTTCAAAAGGTAACCGTACTATAGACTCTCATTTATGAATTGGGCGTGGAAACTGTCACAGATTTGGTAGGAGAAACAAGAAAACAATAACGTTCACTGTAGTCTATGAAACATGCATACCTGAGCCCATCACGGCATACACCTGATCAGGTACTGATACATATGCCGTTTGAAAACAATCTTTATTTAAATAACACAAACATTTAAGGTTCAGCTGGTCAAACCCACAGAGGGGACACATTACGGAAAGAAAGAGACTTCTCTGTGCTGGAGATCAACAATAAAGAAACTGGGGAAGAGAGAAATGAAGCTGTGATGTCCAGAAGCCTGAAAAAGTGTCTTTAAGAGATTCAGATGAACAATCTAAACCTAAAACCTGTTTGAAACTTACTTTATTTGTTGTCATTTTGTGACATGTAGCCTGGCTGAGAGGTATGTCCATGCACAGAGTTACATTGGTTTATAAATTCCCAGTCAAGCTGACTGGTTGTGATGTCGTGTAAATAACTGTTTTCTCTTTTTAAACCGTCACCTGTCTCATGAACGGTCCAGATTTAAAAGCTTTTCAGGAGTGAATCAATCATCCTCATGGTGAATCCTGTGAATCTGTGTCTAAACATCCCCTTGAAAGTTTCCTCTGGAGAGTTTCCACACTGTTTTAGTTTTACTGTGCACATGGGAGTCTTTTTAAATCGCAGAGATCAGCCTCTATAACTTCTAGAGTAAATGGATAAAGAGAAGATGCATTAGTCATACAAAAAAATCAGCTGACAGGTTGTGTTTTTTTCGTAAAGCGATGTATTTTTACAGTGACTGGTAGAAGAAAGGTGAACTGTTGAAGATATTCTTGCTGTCATAACCAGTTTAACCTCTTTCGTCTGTCTGAAAATACACTGCACTAACATTGTTGAGTAATTAACCACCACAGATGGATTTACTTTGCTGCACCGCACTCACCTCTGACATGAAACTTAAGTACACAGACTCAGACCTGGAGTGGGATTTGAGCGATCCCTCCGCCCACATCCAGACTGATAAATGCTGATCTGTGCGTGGACATGAGCATACACCCTTTCTTCCGATCGTATGTTTGTTTGATAAATGAGGGCCACAGTTTGGACCATGAGTTGTGTCATTATGTTAAAAAAAAAAATCTTTGTGGACACATTTCCCTTCAGATTTTCTAGTTTCCTGATCAAACTTCTGAAAACCAGAGTGGGTAAAAAGATATCTTCTGACTCAGAAAGGTCCTGATGGACCCACCTTTGACTAGCGATGTGTCATAGCATACCATCTACTACAGTACGGGTTAGGGATGAGCGAACCATTATCTGTATCCATATCTTTACTCGTAGGAGGCGGGGCATTATTAACATTATTTTAAGTCTGAAACTGGCAAGAAGTGATTTGAAATGGCTATATTTATTTTTTATTTGAATGAAAAAAACAGCCTCAAAAGAGATTCAAACTATTGTTGTTTATCAGTAATAGTAATTATGATCAGTGAAAATTTAATAGGTGATTTGTGCAAACACTCAGTGGCAAAAAAATATATATATATATGCCTTGTTGTTCACTGTATTTTCAAAAACACTGTGCTCAGAATGGTCAAAGCTTTCCAACTAACTTTCTCACCAGCCAAATTAAAATCACGCAGCCAGTTAAAAGAATAAAAAGACCGGCGTGGAGAAACTAGGGGGACACGCGACACAAGGAGTTTACAGCTTTAAGCCTTCAAATGCGTTGCGTGTACGTTGCAAAACAGTTAATTAAGTAACTGTAAATATAAAAAAAGAACTAAAGAGATGTGAGACAACGAAAACCTTAAAAAACGGTCCTGAATTGAAGCAAGAGGCACTGACCAGCGCGACACGAGCTGTTTTCAGCCCCGTCTTGTCACATGCATCGCGTATGACAGGAAATAAGTTGAAGAAGTAACTTTAAATACCAAACAAACCTCAATAGAGACGAGCAGAAGAAAACTGAGTGAGTAGAACAGAGATTAGAGCAACGTAAACTACAGTCAACTCAAGCAAGCAAGAGAAGCAGTCGCTGTCACTCGCTGCCTGTATGTGTGTGTGAAAGAGGAGAGCAGGCACCTCCTCGCTGCAGCATGTGGGTGCAGGGAGGGGGGTGTGCTGTGTGTGACTGGCCGATCACAGAGCATGAAGAGTGAAGACAATAGTTGTTTCTACCCAATGAGGATTCTTTTAGCACGGATACGAATAATCCTAAAAAAAACTCGTGTTGTGCTGCAAAAATGCATTATCCGTAATGAGTACTTGTTTGATAAGAATATCCGGCTCATCCCTAGTATGGGTATACATTTTTTGATGATAAAATATGTCATATCGTGATATTGTGATATACATCACTGTAGGGTCAGTGTAGGGGTATGACATTCATTACAGCATACATGAATGTCTTTGAGCGAGAAAGTGCCGGAAAGGAGAAAAAAATTATGACACCCCTTGCCTATTGGTCAAACGTGCACCATATCAGCAGATCACAAAGTTCTATGGTTGCTAGGAGAGAGGGGAAGGTTGGGAGATATGGAGGTGAGAGAGAAACAACATGAACTGAAGTGAGTTTTTGATCAATCTGTGACTTTAGGGTAAATTATACAGTATATTATATCATTAATCATATTATATTATTATAATATTTAATCATACAGTCTATGCTTTAAGCATGTTTGGATTACATTGTTGGAGTGTGGTGTAGTGCGTTAAGTGTATAGTGTAGTTTTTTTAGTTTCGTGTGTGAGCGCAATGAGGGGTGTCATGACAACAGTTCTGTGACACTTATTGTGAGACCTGACGGGTTTGTAAATAGCTGTTAATAGTTTAACACAAACTCATGGAAATTTCCTCTATTTCAATGCAAATAGTTGGATTAAACTGTGTTGTTTGATAAATTTGTACACTGGTTTTTGAAATTTACAGTTTATTTTTGTGTTTTAATTCATAAAAATGTTTGTGGTTTCCACAGTAAAAAAACAAAAAAAGATCAAACTCTGATTTTTCTTTTCTTTTTTAATAAATAGTTGTAATGCTTTGGGGGGGAAACCATAATTACATCACATAAAAAAAGATCCATACATTTCTAGTATCGTCATTCTGGTTTGACTGTATGCATCAAAGCACAATCTCAAAATATTGAGTTATATATCATATATCATGATACGGCCTGAAAAATTGAAATATATTAATAAACTGCCCAGCTCTTCTCCTGACAGCAGGAGCTCTCTATTCAGGAGCTCACAGTTTACACACCTGCACCTCCAGGTAACTCAGGATCTCTCTCTGATTTTTAGTGAGCACAGAAGTTTCTGCTTCATTCTGTCGAGTCTCTTTCTTCCTCTGTAAACTCTTACTCATAAAGGTTTGCTCTTTTGTCCACAGAGAACAGCATGTCATCATCTCCGTCAAAAGCACTAATTATTTTTCTACTTTAGAGTATTTTTGTCTCTTTTCAAGCCCTCAAACCCTGACAGCTGATCAGCGATCAGTGCAGCAGGCAGAAAAACATGCCTGATGAATCCATGAATAGAAGAAACAGGAAAAGTCTTTCTGATAGCCTGTGGGTAAATCACTCACTAAAGACAAGTGACTCAGACAACCACACTATGAAAAAAACTAAACTATCTCTTTAAAGCATAATTTGGTACCACATGGGACACCTTCCACTGCTGTGAACATTTTCTTTTATCTGAAAGCACAGAGAAGCACAGTGGAGACAGAATTCTGTCTCTATAAGCCCCTTTTCCACCAAGCGGTTCAGTTCAGTTCGTCTCAGTACGGCACACATTTTGTGGCGTTTCTTTTAATTAAACAGCCACAGGTCCCCACATAACCGACTCTTACTGTCCCTTTTTTTGGTACCTTTCTGTTGGGGTGCCAGACATACCGATCTGACCCCAGAAGGTGGAGCTAGAAACGCTGCAGTCCTTTGATTGGTCGAAAGAATCTTCACTTCCTGTGCGACAGCGGTACTAAGAACAACACATAACACTGCCATGTTTAAATCTCAAGTCGACTTCGTGAAGACATTTTTCTTGGATTTATTAGCAGGGTACATTGTGTCACGCTGCTATACCATCACGCTATTACGTAGCCAATGCAGTTATCAGCATCTGGTTTACACACTGCCTACCAAAAAGGGCACGGTTAGCTCTGAAAGCAAACAGGATCAGGCTTTACTGATTCAACCCGTATCTTTTACATTATCCTGAACTGTTTTATACATTTTTTTAATTCCAAACAAATTTTCCGACAAACAATGTCACCACCTTTGCTTCCTGCCTCAATCCATGTCTGACAAACCACATCCTGCATCATCTGCAGACGTGGATTGTGAAAGTGGAGAGGGGAAAGACGAGGAAACAGTCCAGATCCCCTCACAGCATCCTCTAAACACCTTGGTCCCTGCAGAGCCCCACTGCATCGCCACAGGCACTCCCCTGTTCCATATCCCCGCCTGCTGTGTTTCACTTCCTGTTCCCATTTTTGGTCCTTCCCTCCAGTGACAGTGAGCAGACACGACAAGGAAAAGCCCTTTCCCACACGAGTCCCTCTGGCATCTGTTGGGTGAGCAGAGGTCTGGTCACTGGCTCAAGGCGGGACGCTGATAATCCTCCTATGCAAAATCATCTTACATAACACATATTTGGTGTGTTGGCCACTGGGAATGATTCATAGTGTGTCCAGAGGGGAGAAACAAGGCTTTATTGCGTAATAACAAGCTGACTCTAAAGATGTGGAGGAGCACAGAGGAGAGAAAAGACTGAGTCTGTCCTCCTGCTGTTTCCACAACAGACAGCTGAGAAGTAAAT
Source organism: Labroides dimidiatus (assembly GCA_030710495.1). Lineage (NCBI taxonomy): Eukaryota > Metazoa > Chordata > Actinopteri > Labriformes > Labridae > Labroides > Labroides dimidiatus. The sequence continues at coordinate 27,107,315 of CM061158.1, forward strand.
CCAGGACGCTGTCAGAGAGCTGATCCTCCCTTAGAGTCTACAGCCCCAACTATTGATCTAGTTACCAACTGCTCCAAGGACACAAAATTAATCACCAACTTTTTGACAACCTATTAGTAGTTTTTGTGCTTCTCTTGCAGAATGAAGTTCTCCTGATCAAGCTGATGAGTAAACCTGAACCGATCCAATTCAGTGTTAAAATAAAAGAAACTGTTTCATAGATGTTATCCAACCTACAGACTGACACTGTGTTAGACAAAGAGATTCAAATGTTAGTCTAAGTGTTACTATACACTCTCAACACCTGGTGCTGAGCTATCATTTCAATTACTTGAAATTATTTAAGACTTCAGTATCTTCACATGATTCAAAGCTCAAAAACTAAAACACCTTTCTCTCACTCCATTGTTTAAAACAAACTCTTATTTCAGCCTCTGTCTGAAACACTTTGTTTTAGCTGCTGTCTCTTTAAGACACCCTGCATCACAAACCCCCTTCACTCTGACTGGCCAACCCTCAGGAGGTCTGACAGCAGAGCAGCTGTGAGCAGACCTTGGTGTTTGAGGCCCAACCCCTCCAACGTGTCAAAAACCAGTTGGGAGATCCTTACGTGATGACCTCATTATTTCATCAAGTCTGGTAAAGACCCCCCCCCCCCTCTCTCTCTCTCTCCACATGTATAGAGTAAGATAAAATAAGAGCTATCATCCACTTGTTTATTAAAAGTGACGGTTGGATATAGTTAACACAACAGACTGGCTGCAGCCAGTGAAACCTAAAATCTGCTGTACAGAGCAGTTGATGTAATTAAGGGATGAGCACTGAAATTGAAAAGGCCAGCCAGGAGTCAAAACAGGAACAGCTGCAAACTCAAGGTTTTAGTCAAGGACACAGCATCGGTTTACATTCATTTAGAAAATCAAACATTTATTTATAACTCCGGCTAGTTCAAATTCACAAAGTTTACTCCGACATTTTCACATTCAAACCTCATGGGCGCTGAACACTCCAAACCACATTTGATGCTTGGGTTCCAAGGAAAAATAACTATAAGATTCAAAAGGATGAAAAAAAAAAAAAAACTTCAACCAATTTATTTTGACCAACATGAACTCTGGGAGATGAACCAAAGATTTATTAAGGATCAAGAAAAACAGGACCCACGTCTGAAACCTGGACTTCAAAGCTCACAGAGAAGCAAACGGAACAAATGAGTCAGTGTACACACACATATATACACACACATATACACACACACAAGAGCACACGGCTGTGTAACGAACCTTTTCACATCCTCCCTCATTAATCCAGCTATTAGAAGACTGAACAATGCTCTGACATCACAAAAATCACTAAACCTTTTTTCAACAGAAACAACACTGGAAAACCACGTCCTCAGGTGTTCACTGTAACCTGAGCAGACCGGCCTGTGATTCCTGGCATAGAAAAGAGCAACATTCTTATAAATCTCATTTGATAAACAAACACAGTTTGCATGAAGTCTGGACGCAGTTTAAGACACCAGCACACCTGTTTTCAGTCATACATCTCTGTCGTCTAAACTACAGCTAAAGCTCCAAAGAATAATGCAGATAAAATCAAACAGAACAGGAACCACTGGGATAAATGCAATATTCAGTTATTTTTTTAATAACTTTTATAATTTTTTTTTCAAAGTTTTTGGGACTTTTTTTTAAATCATTTATTTAAAGAAATATTTATACGGAACACAGATCAAAACGTTTGTATAGAGGTTAAAGTCACAAGGTTAAAAAAGCCAGAAGTTGCTGAAACATAACTGTCCGTCTCACCCTCATATTAAGGAATAGAATAGAGAATTTTAAATTAATATTGGTTCAGATTAGTATCAGCCAATACCAAGACCCAGGTTTTATTATCGTGTCAAGACTTCAGGGTGCAGCTCTGATATTTATGTCCAGCTCAGGGCTTCAAACTGTGTCCACTCTGTATACTCCAGGGGCCGAGAGCACCAGCTGGGTGCAGCTTGTTGGATGCAGGTAGCACCATGTTCACCAAGCACAATTACCAGCATGTTGCTTTCCAACACAAGACGTGTGGTCCCCCTGAATCTTCTGTGGGTGCTTCACAAATCTTGCTGTTGACAAACAAAAATAATAATTTCAACCCTGCGGCCACACATCCGTCTGGGCTACACCCTGAAGAAAATATCTACCCCGGCAGTTTTGGCCCCCGCTAGTCCCAAACAATCAACCAAATATGGCAGCTTTGAAGTCCTAATTCACACAGCCGCTTTAAATTCACACAGAAGCTAAAGGCATGAAGCTATAAAGAAGATTTGTGACAGTAAAACGAAAACATTACACTACACTTTCAACTTTGACTAAATTTCAACACAGACGCTGTCGGGTCTTTCCGTTTTGCACTGATTTTGGCGACACCTGTTGTGGCCAGAATCTGTGGTGTTTCTCTGGGTGAAGGACTCCATTTCCCATGAGCACTATCATGCACTGTGGTAAAGATTTGACTCTTGCCAATGAATGGAGAGCAGAGCTTCGTTTTACTGCTACTTTTCTTTGTCTAACAACTATTCTCAGTGCCCTGTGATTTGACTGGCAGCTAGTCCAGCGTGTACCCTGCTTCTCACCCTAAGTCTGCTGGGATAGGCTCCAGACACCTGCGACCCTGAATAGGATGAGGCATATAGAAGATGACTAAATGAATGAAACTCTTCTCAGGATTCAAAGCGACAAGGTAGGGCTGGTCAATATATCTACTGAATCGATTAATTCAAAATATTTTCTGCAGCAGATTTAAAAAAATGAAAAATAGAGATTTGCCTTAGTCCAACTGTAAGTTGGTGCAATGTTTGAAAAAATGTGCAGTTGTCATGATGGTGGGCCCTGTCAGGTTTTGCACAAGGACTTTTAAAGGCTTGTATTTGTTTTTTTAAATGAGATTAAATATTGATCAGAGTGTCTCATGTTAATATGCTCAGAATACTCAGCCTGGAGTGTTCATGTCAAACCTACCAACGTTTGAACTACATAATCAACATTTCATGACACACACTTTAACTCTAAGAAGGAAATTCAGTTTGGTTTGGGAAAATATTTTGGCAACATAGAAGCAAAACTTGATTCATGTAATTTCTGTATCATTGGGAATGTTTTGGTTTTATTGAGAGGGAAAAAATCAATAAAAATCATAAACCAAATGTTGTAGGAAAAAATTAGGGATTGTATTTTAAGGCCATATCACCCAGGCCAACGATGAGGTTATGTTGTTTGAAAGGTGACAAGAGTCAATCTTTGTAAGATCAGTTTGTAGTTAAGTGTCTTGAAGGTGAGCAGACTATCTGTTTAGTGTTCCTCACAGCCGAGTACTCTGAGACGGGACTGTAACGTGTAACGTCAGTGAATCCTGGTTATGTCCTACATAGGTCTGGGTACCAAACTTTGGTTCTTTTATGGCACCAACCAATATGCTTCCATAGTACCAAGTGTCAAAATATGCCTTGTTTCTTGGTGCCAAGTTTTGGTTCCCAAAGTGTTAATCACGTGATCAGTATCTGACGATGCCACCGCTGATTGGCTGTAACGTTACACATGGTTGTGGCATGCAGGACAGTTTTACCAACTTTTCAATCTGTTGCTGTATGTAGTGTAGGGCTGCCACATACGATTATTTTGATAATACACTAGTCAACGATTATTTTTTTGTGATTAGTCGACTATTCGGATCATACATAAATTGCAGCTTATTGCACCTGCATACAGCTAACATCATTAGCTTCCAGCTTCAAGTGTTTAAGGTATGTACTAACTAAAAATGAAGACAGTTAATATCATAGTTCATTCAGCTTTTAATGAACTTTGCAGCTTGTAGCAGCATTTCTGACATTTTTTTTAATGTACCAATTTTCTATTCAAACATGACATCGCTATTAAGTAGGTAGCTCCCTGTTGACGTTAATGTTAGCAGCCAACTAGCCAATTAGCTTACCGAGATTGTCATTCTTCGTCGGAAAATAAATCAGCCACGGCGTGCTGTCTTTTCAGATGCTCGTGCATCGCCGTCGTACTGTCATGGAAGGACATTTCTGCTTTGCAGATTTTGCATTGCACACTTTGCTCCTTTATTTTGGAAAAATGCTCCCAAACTTTCGAGCTCTGTTGCCGGCTAGCCATGATACTGTTGGGCATAACTTTTCCAGTGACATCACGGGTTACCCTGGTTACCACTTCTGCGCGTATGCGTCAAGGACAGAACAGCAGACGAGACAGGTGAAAGTACAGCGGCAGTTTAGAGGGAAAAATAAAGTTAAAAAAAAATATTAAAATAACGACGTCGATTATTAAACAAGTCGCCGACGAATTTGATTGTCGACGTCATCGTGACCAGTCGACTAATCTTGGTAGCCCTAATGTAGTGAGCACATATTGATCTCCAGCATCCTCTGTTTCTCAACGAGCAGCAGGTGCTGAGCCCCTCCCCCTCCAAACACTCACAGACAGACTCCTCACTCACAGCAGACCCTCCAAGCTGCAGCCAGAGCAGACCACTGCGTGCTAATGAATCATGCTAATGTTGTATCTTTTAGATCACTTTTGCTAGTCAAAATTACCCATATAAAGGAGAAGGGGTTTTATTTTAACATTAAAAAAATCAAGAATGGACAGAATAAAGTTCATTTATAAACATTTACAGTATACTCAGTATATACTGACCTGTCCCTTGTTTCCAACTGTTCTTTTGCACTGACAGTTAATGTGTGAAAACTGCTTGGAGTAGAAAAATACTAAAGCTGAAAATTAAAACTCAAGATTTGTACCATTATGTGTAATGTAATTTTCTTTTTGTTAGAATTGATATTATAAAATTGGTATCGAAAAAAAGTATCATTCAGGAACCAGTATCAAAGTAAAGATATCGATATTGACGGATACCCAGTCATAGTCCTACCAGAGCTCATCTACCAACTCCAACCTCACCAATCAGAGCTAACATAACCTCACTCTTCATTTTACTGACGGACTCTCAAGTTTGATTGGATCACTGGGTGTTAGCCTTTAACACCTGTTTAGCCTTCTTCTGCTCTGACCTACTTTGTCTGTCTGACAGTCCAGTTCCAGTTTCCAAAATTACTACAAAATAACAGACATCCTTTTCGACAGAAAAAAGGACAGATCTATGTTCTCACTGCAAAACTTATGATTTGTGAATATTACTGTCTGTCCGTACAGACGTCAACTCTACAACTACAAAACCCAAAACCAGTGAAGTTGGCACGTTGTATAAATCGTAAATAAAAACAGAATACAATGATTTGAAAATCCTTTACAACCTGTATTCAATTGAATACACAACAAAGACAAGATACTTAACGTTCAAACTGGTAAACTTTATTTTCTTTTGCAAATAATCATCAACTTAGAATTTAAGGGCAGCATCACTGTTACGTAGCCTTTCCTTTTAACAGCACTCAGTAAATGTTTGTGAACTGAGGAGACCAATTTTTGAAACTTTTCGGGTGGAATTCTTTCTCATTCTTGTTTGATGTACAGCTTATATTGATCAACAGTCCAGGGTCTTCACTGTTGTATTTAACGCTTCATAATGCGCCACACATTTTCAATGGGGGACAGGTCTGGACTACAGGCAGGCCAGTCTAGTACCTGCACTCTTTTACTACGAAGCCACGCTGTTGTAACATGTGCAGAATGTGTCTTGTCATTGTCTTGCTGAAATAAGCAGGGACGTCCCTGAAAAAGACGTGGCTTGGATGGCAGCATATGTTGCTCCAAAACCTGTATGTACCTTTCAGCATTAATGGAGCCTTCACAGATGGTCAAGTTAGCCATGCCATGGGCACTAACACACCCCCATACCATCACAGATGCTGGCTTTGAGACTTTGACCTGATAACAATCCAGATTGTCCTTTTCCTCTTTGGTCCGGAGGGCACGATGACCACATTTTCCAAAATGCATTTCTGGGTGTTGTTGATATCTGTCTTTCGCTTTGCATAGCAGAGTTTTAATTTGCACTCACAGATGTAGCGACGAACTGTAGTTACTGACAATGGTTTTCTGAAGTCTTCCTGAGCCCATGTGGTAATAACCTTTACACAATGATGTTGGTTTTTGATGCAGTACCGCCTGAGGGGTCAAAGGTCACGGGCATTCAATGTTGGTTTTCAGCCTTGCTGCTGACGAGATTTCTCCAGATTCTCTGAATCTTTTGATGATATTATGGACCGTTGATGATCAAATCCATCAATTCCTTGCAATAGCTCATTGAGAAATGATGTTCTTAAACTGTTTGACAATTTGCTCGCGCATTTGTTCACAAAGGGGTGACCCTCGGCCCATCCTTGTTTGTGAATGACTGAGCATTTCAGGGAAGCTGCTTTTATACCTAATCATGACACTCACCTGTTCCCAATTAGCCTGTTCACCTGTGGGATGTTCCAAATAAGTGTTTGATGAGCATTCCTCAACTTTCTCAGTCTTTTTTTGCCACTTGTGCCAGCTTTTTTGAAACATGTTGCAGGCATCAAATTCCAAATGAGCTAATATTTGCAAAAAATAAAGTTTACCAGTTTGAACGTTCAGTATCTTGTCTTTGCTGTGTATTCAACTGAATATAGGTTGAAAATTATTTGCAAATCATTGTATTCTGTTTTTATTTACGATTTACAAAGCTTGCCAACTTCACTGGTTTGGGGTTTTGTACTATCAACCGGCTCACTCCATCCCTCTGATTAACTAACACACCCAAGCCAGATGTTGATTCTGCATCAACATGTGGATCACATGTTGATGAGCTAACCAACCTGAGAGAGAAACGTTTAAAGCCTGTTTGTTATTTGAATGACTTTATAAAAAGAGCGGCTGTTCAGTGTTGACCAAAGAGCAGACAGGTCAAGAGAAAAGGAGGGATCAAAATGAGCTCTGGGTTTGATTAATTGTGCTGCCCAAGCTGTCAGTTTCTGTAATTGAGTTTACAGTAAAGGTCGTTTCAGGGTTTTCTTTTTGAAGTGCAAAACTAAGCTGTTAAGTAGATTTTACATAATAAAACTAATAATAATAATGGGCAGACTAATGATCAACACTGATCATAGAAAGCAATTATTCCTGTTAAACTACATTATGATTATAAATGCCTTGTTTTGGGGTTGTGAGGAACAGATCTACACAGTTTATTGGAAGGGAAACTCAAGAAAGACGAGCTCTAGTCATTGTGAAACTGTATGTTCAAACTGAAACTATACCAATGCCGGATTTTGCACAAACAAATCATGTCTTCCTGTGGGTACGGAGCACCTGCAAGTTTCCGTGTGACTGTAGGAATACTGTCTCTGTGTTTGTCCTTGACAGAAGGGTTGCACAGCAGAGCAGAGCAAACACAAGGCTCATGTGATCCTCTAGCAGGTACTCTGTGCTACGTGGCATGAGCTCAGTGCGTTCGTTATGTTTCACTGACTTTCATACAGAGCTTTGTGTCGACTGATGCAACCTTAACCCCGAGTGTCAATTTAAAACCTTCAAAAGCAAAGCACAGTATGCCTGCTTACATTTGAAGCAGCAGCGTGTGTGTGTGTGTCTGTGTGTGTGTGCATATATAGCATTAATGAATTCAAGACTCCAACAGGGCTTAAATGAACTCTGAGACATGAACAAAAACTGGAGGAAATATCCTGCACAGACTGTTCACTTGTCTAAAAAAGTGTTCTTACTTTTCTAATTTTTTTATTTACACTACATGGTTCCAGAGAAGGTGGAGTAAAGTTCCTGATCCAAACTCTACACCAGTACTAACCAACAAAAAAGGGAAAATGCACACTACTTCACTACTTACAGGCAACTATTACCCCTCTATGCAGTCCATCTGTTGCAGCTGCAGTTCCTCAGGTGTCCCCTTGAGGGAGGTTCCCAAACCTCAGTGCTACATACACACCCATTCAAAAAAAAGTGGATCTATGCAGCACAAATAAACATTTTTCTTTCTTCAATCACAGTGTTGAGGTTATTTGGGGGTTTTTTAACTCATAAGACTTGAAGATTTTAAGGTGTTGAGTTTCAGTGTTGGGCAGTAACATGTTACAGTAATAATATCACTTTTACTGGTAACGAGTCCTGTAACAAATTACTCTTGAAACTTCTGTAATAATATTAGTGTTGTTATTAACCCTCTAATGATTTAAAGTACAACAATCCACAGATTAATTTCATCACATGTCAGCCGAGCAGCAATGCAGCTCTCTTTATGGTTACCAGGTTTCAGGCACTGCCATTGAGAGTTTACTTTTTTTTATTTGCCGACGGGCTTGATTTTCAACTGCTGTCACACATACCTGTCAACACTGGCTATCTTAAAAGATATAGCTGTTCACATTTACATTCAGCAGCTGGATTTTTTTTTTTTTAATTTAACCTTTATTTAACCAGGAATGTCCCATTGAGATTAAAAACCTCTTTTTCAAGGGAGTCCTGGCCAAGAGGCAGCACAAGTTACAGTTACAGTTTGAACCAAATTCAAAAGGACATACAAATATATCCATCACTTTAGTCTAGAGAAAAGAAGAAAGCAGCATCTTTGTCAGATTTCAATTGTGCCCCATTGCAAGGTCTCTATCAACTTAGATCAACCTCGACTGGATTTACAATCTGTGTCTCAAGTCCTCAGTTGAACCAGGTGTGTATTTCAGCCTGTGACTTTGATGCATTCAAAGGCTGCAGGAAAAAATGCACCTGCTGGTAATTTAATGTCTGACGTTGACACAGAGGCCACGTGTAAACTCAGAATCAGGAGGAGGAAGGACAACACAATTACCAGTTTTGTGGGATGTAAAGAAAAGAAATATAACCAGTAGTGTAACAGATTACTGTTGGCAAGGAGTGATAGGTAAAGTATAATATTACTTTTAAAAAGAGTAACAGGTAATGAGTAATAAATTACTTTTTTTCAGTAACAGGCCCAACACTGCCAAGTTTAGTACTGACTGACAGGCAGGCACACCAACTCCATATGTTTTCAAAGTCAACCAAAAAGAAGTTGAAGTCAAAATTTCCAGTATGGAGACTGTCCAACTGGCTTCAAAACTCTGCTTAAACAACCAGTGGGTGACATCACTGAGTCTATTTCTATGTTTGAAGTAGTATTTTTACTTATTTGTTTTTGTTAGTTTTCTTTGAATGTAACCGAGTTCAATTTAACTTTTATTTTATTCGTTTTTCAGGTTTTATTCCTACATTCAGAAAGAACAGGGCAGTGGCTGGAGCAGGAAAGAATTAAGAGTAACGTGGGAAAGGAGCCAGAGGTTAGATATGACACTGGGCCTCCTGCTCGTGTGCTAACCTCATGGTGAACATAACCTGACCGCTAGGCCCCCAATATCACTCTTCTAACAATGTATTACAGGCATGTAGTACAAACAGCTGCTTAATCTTAGTCAAGCTAACATGCAGCCTGGGAAGACGTTTTTTAACCCGAGGCCCATCCAAAACAAGACACATCACTTCTCTCTCCTCCTTTGGAGATCATTTTTTATGTATTGATTCACTGTTTGTCACTGGTGCACTTCATACCATTAAAAGCATTCTATGTTCAGTGTTCACAACAACTGTAATTTTTGGCCACTTCATTGTTTTCATAACATGAGCATCTTCAATTATCGTGTTACAAAAGTCAGAATTTATTACAGTTAGTGACAAATATGAAAAAGGATGTGAGGACAGGAAGGACGCCTTCCTGTCTCAACATGTGCACAGGTGTACCCTGGGAACAGTGATCATGCTTTCAAGCCTTGCCTCAAATCTCTCTTCTAACTGTCAGTATATGAGTCCCCTTGTTTCAAATAGGCAGCCTGATTTTCTATATGAGGGACAAAAATCCCTCCATCTGAGCCTCTCACCCTCTCCATGACAATATAGCTGACAGCTCATTCCACCAGCATATCATATCATTCAGGTGCTCCTCATTGCCCATCTGATTGTTCACAGCAATATAATCCACAGGCTGTCATCACGCTGTGCTGCCCAAAGATTCACACGCTATCCCTGCATTATCTTACACTCTGACTCTCACCACTTCAACTCTGTGTTGACTCTGTGTTTCAGATAAAATTTATACTGGCTTTAACTTGTGATTTCATCATATTCTTCAAGGACATTGGAAACATTTGGTGGAACTGTGTGAGAACATAAATAACACTGCAATTATGTGGTATTCACAAAGAGCAAAACATCTATTTCTGTTGTGTATATGCTGTCTATATATTAGGAATTATGTCACAGAATTAAAAAAAATAACACACTTTCAGCTTTTTCTCTAATATACAGTGCTGCTCTAATGTGAATATACAGAAATCTGCAGCATTACTGACCTGTCTTAAAAACTCCATAGGTGAGCAATCAGTAAGTTCTTTAAGAAGCAGGAAGAGAGCTACAGTTATATTTCTGCTGATTCCTGGCATGTTAACACGGACCTAACGACTGAAAGCGAGTGACAACGCACCAAAACTCAAGAATTTGTGCTCAAACTCAATGAGGTGATTTCAGTAAAGTTAGATGATAGTAGGGTGGAATAAAGGAAATATAAACACTGACGAGTATCTCAGCTGTCATGTCAGCAAACCTACGAACTGAGTCAGAAAAAGTACTCCTTTAACCGCGCTCTTACCTGGGCTCTTGAGGTTGTATTTACTCTCCATCCTGACAGTTATTGGAGACTCCCTTTAAAGATGAACACCTGAAGACTTTGTGCTGATAACTCCAGAGTTAGCCCTCAGATAGCTTCTTAAACTTAGCAGCCCGGCTAGCTCCTCTGATGTTTCGATATTCAGCGGGACAGACGAACTTCAGGTCCTTCAGTCGCCCCGGTGCTCCGGTAAGAGGCTGAGATATGAAAATACTCAAACCCAGTCTTCACGAGGGTAAAACAAACAGTTTTTTCTTCAATTATCGTCTGTTTTCCGTTGGTTTATGCTATCAACGTGACGTCATCTGTGGGAACGTAAACAGGAAGTGACTTCCTACTGGCTGATTTCTTCTTCTGGAGAAAAACAGGACAGCGCATGCGCGCTATGCAAAGCAGTTGAGCAACTACGACGGATGAATCAACTTTATTCATTAAGCGATTTTCGTACAATTAAAATGCAGATCAGAGTGCTTTACAGTAATTTAAATGATACAATAATAAATATATAAAATGCAATAATGGAAAATCATATTCAAATAAATATTTTAGAGTAGAGACGAAAAAGATATTGATTAAAACAGCTTAAATTTCAACAAATAAAGTATTAACATTTCAACAGATTATAAATAAATTTATTAATAAGAGGGTAAGGATAAAATAAATAAAAATAAATAAGCAATCAAAATACCAATATGCTTTAATACAATAGTTTAAAATAAGCCTGCAGTTTAACCCTTCTGGTGTTTTAAAAAACATTTTTCTATTCAATGAGAAAGTCATATGAACCTCAGAGTGTTAACCTGTCACCTCTGACAACAACAGCTGTCACAGGCTACTCCTAACTATTTGAAATCTCATGCTACTTTGGACAAATGAAACATACAGAAGAAGCTGCACTGCTTCACTCCAAAAAAACAAAAAATTAAAGTTTTTGAAAGAAAAGAAGAAAAGTCACTTTGAAGACACAAGTTTTACAAGATATGTGCATATTCACCCCACAATTGTCATGGTAACGGGAGAACTGTTGAGGTTTTTCTAAGTTAAAACACTTTATTGGATTTCATTGACCCCAGAATTGTACACTTTGACACCAAATTTGTCATTTGTAGCCATAACAGAAGCAAGTATATGGACTCTAGAGTATTTTTGGCAAATCGGCGGCCATTTTTGAAGAAAAAAAAAAAAAAAAACGTGTCTATTTCCAATACAAAATGTGATCTCACTTGTGTCTTAGGATAAATTCATTTCTATTGCCCTAAGGTACATCTTTAGCAAAGGGGACCTTTGCATCATGACTTGAAGTCAAAAGTCGCAAACCCTCCCTTCTATGGAGTAACAGGTTCATAGATTCATAGATTCAGGTTCATTGAAATGCTGACTCAGCATTTAGACTTAAATGGGTCACTGGACTTTTCATTTAAAAAATGCACATTTTGAAAAATGCCACTTGATTCTTCAGCCCTATGACATCACGTCCCTTCATCTCGGAATTATAGACTATAGCCCTCCACAGAACACCCACAGAACTCTCAGTTTAACAGTTACGCAACATCTTAATCTTCAGTTTGCATTCATTAAGCAAACATGCCCTTCTACCTGCTCACTGCGTTGGTTCGTCCCAAGGTTGGTGGTATTGTAAAGTCAAGTCTGGGACCTGGCAGCCCCACTTTACTAAGGCTTGACCAAAGTACTTTGAAGACTCAAGCTTCAAAACAAGGAAAAAGGAACCTGGATCAACCACAGCCTCTTGTGGTTAAAAAAACCTCTGGATATGCGGTGGCCAAAGCAGGAATCCTTACCTGTTACACCGGGCTGAGAGAAGTGTACTTCTTCACCAAAACAAGACTGACAATCTGTTTCACAGTGGCAACACGAGTACTTGCCTCAAGTCGTCTTGTGGCCCAGGCTATTGGGATTTTTTTCCCCCCTCATATCTGGGAAAACATTTACGGCCGTCTCCTGGGGATCAGACGAACTCGGGCTGTACGAGCAGCACCTGAGATAAAACCAGCAGAGGAGGAGATGAGAAAGACTGCATTAGAGGAAATGAGAAAGGCTGCACAGGAGGAGATGAAAAGGGCAGAAAGAGAAGAGGAGATGAGAAAGGCTGCACAGGAGGAGATGAAAAGGGCAGCAAGAGAAGAGGAAATGAGAAAGGCTGCAGAGGAGGAGATGAAAAGGGCAGCAAGAGAAGAGGAAATGAGAAAGGCTGCAGAGGAGGAGATGAAAAGGGCAGCAAGAGAAGAGGAAATGAGAAAGGCTGCAGAGGAGGAGATGAAAAGGGCAGCAAGAGAAGAGGAAATGAGAAAGGCTGCAGAGAAGGAGATGAAAAGGGCAGCAAGAGAAGAGGAAATGAGAAAGGCTGCAGAGGTGGAGATGAAAAGGGCAGCAAGAGAAGAGGAAATGAGAAAGGCTGCAGAGAAGGAGATGAAAAGGGCAGCAAGAGAAGAGGAGATAAGAAAGGCTGCAGAGGAGGAGATGAAAAGGGCAGCAAGAGAAGAGGAAAAGAGAAAGGCTGCAGAGAAGGAGATGAAAAGGGCAGCAAGAGAAGAGGAAAAGAGAAAGGCTGCAGAGGAGGAGATGAAAAGGGCAGCAAGAGAAGAGGAAATGAGAAAGGCTGCAGAGAAGGAGACAAGAAAAGCAGCAGAGGAGGAGATGAGAAAGGCTGCAGAGAGGGAGAGGAAAAGGGCTGAAGGAGAGGCCATACAAATGGCTGTAGAAGAAGAGATGAGAAACGCTGCAGAACAGCAGATGAAAGAGGATGAGGAAGAAGAAATGCAAATGGCTGCAGAAAGGGAGATTAAAAGGGCAGCTAAAATGGTGAAAATGGCAGCAAGAAAAGAGATGAAGAAGGCAGCAAAAGAGGAAAGAATGAAAAGGGCTGCAGAGGAGGAAATGAAAATTGCAGCCAAAATGGAGAAAATTGCTGCAAAAAGAGAGATGAAGAAGGCAGCAAAAGAGGAACAGATGAAGAAGGCTGCAGAGGAGGAGATGAAAAGGGCTGCAGAAGCAGAGACACGAAAGGCAGCCAAAAAGATGAGAAAGGCTGCAAAAAAGGCAGCAAGACAAGAGGAGATAAGAAATGCTGCAGAGGAGGAGATGAAAAGAGCAGCAAGAGAGGAGGAGATGAAGAAGGCTGCATTAGAGGAGATGAGAAAGGCTGCAGAGGAGGAGATAAGAAAAGCAGCAAGAGAAGAGGAAATGAGAAAGGCTGCAGAGGAGGAGATGAAAAGGGTAGCAAGAGAAGAGGAAATGAGAAAGGCTGCAGAGGAGGAGATGAAAAGGGCAGCAAGAGAAGAGGAAATGAGAAAGGCTGCAGAGGAGGAGATGAAAAGGGCAGCAAGAGAAGAGGAAATGAGAAAGGCTGCAGAGGAGGAGATGAAAAGGGCAGCAAGAGAAGAGGAAATGAGAAAGGCTGCACAGGAGGAGATGAAAAGGGCAGCAAGAGAAGAGGAAATGAGAAAGGCTGCAGAGGAGGAGATAAGACAAGCAGCAAGAGAAGAGGAAATGAGAAAGGCTGCAGAGAAGGAGATGAAAAGGGCAGCAAGAGAAGAGGAAAAGAGAAAGGCTGCAGAGAAGGAGATGAAAAGGGCAGCAAGAGAAGAGGAGATGAGAAAGGCTGCAGAGGAGGAGATGAAAAGGGCAGCAAGAGAAGAGGAGATGAGAAAGGCTGCAGATGAGGAGACAAGAAAAGCAGCAGAGGAGGAGATGAGAAAGGCTGCAGAGAGGGAGAGGAAAAGGGCTGAAGGAGAGGCCATACAAATGGCTGTAGAAGAAGAGATGAGAAACGCTGCAGAACAGCAGATGAAAGAGGATGAGGAAGAAGAAATGCAAATGGCTGCAGAAAGGGAGATTAAAAGGGCAGCTAAAATGGTGAAAATGGCAGCAAAAAAAGAGATGAAGAAGGCAGCAAAAGAGGAAAGAATGAAAAGGGCTGCAGAGGAGGAAATGAAAATTGCAGCCAAAATGGAGAAAATTGCTGCAAAAAGAGAGATGAAGAAGGCAGCAAAAGAGGAACAGATGAAGAAGGCTGCAGAGGAAGATCTGAAAAGGGCTGCAGAAGCAGAGACACGAAAGGCAGCCAAAAAGATAAGAAAGGCTGCAAAAAAGGCAGCGAAAGGGGAAACAGTTGCAGTTAAAGATGAGGCGGAGGAAAACTGAACTGATGTTCCACCTGTACATACACTGTAAATTAACCTGTAGATAGAATGTCAAGTTTCATTTAGTTACATTGATAAGTTTCATTTAGTTAGATTGATAAGTTTCATTTAGTTAGATTGATAAGTTTCATTTAGTTAGATTGTTAAGTTTCATTTAGTTAGATTGATAAGTTTCATTTAGTTAGATTGATAAGTTTCATTTAGTTAGATTGATAAGTTTCATTTAGTTAGATTGATAAGTTTCATTTAGTTAGATTGTTAAGTTTCATTTAGTTAGATTGTTAAGTTTCATTTTGTTAGATTGATAAGTTTCCTTTTGTTAGATTGTTAAGTTTCATTTAGTTAGATTGTTAAGTTTCATTTTGTTAGATTGATAAGTTTCCTTTTGTTATATTGTTAAGTTTCCTTTTGATAGTTTTGTTACCTGTACATAGATTGTAAATAAACCTGTACATAGATTGTAAATAACATTAAACAAAATAAAATAAATAAATAAAAAAATAAATAAAAAAACACAACTCAGTGATTCAGTTTGTAGTAAGTTGTATGTAATGGTGTATGTTGGGTGTACAGTTGGGATAATTTGTTCCCTTCAAACCAGCTTATTTATTCATTTGTCCGTTTTTTTTTTTTTTTTAATGCCACTTACTCTGATATATATTGTAAAACCATTCAGTGTCAGTAAACAAAATACATCCACATCGGCATGTGAAGAAACAGGTGGATACCAGCGGTTATATGAAAAGTCCATCTACCTGTCAAGGTACATGATAGCTTTTGATGTGTGTATTTGTTTTGCTTTGTTTTGTTTTGTTTATTTTATTGCTGTCAGGAGAATTTTCCCTGTGCCCTGACTCACAGGCAACACAGAATGAACACAGTGAGTAGAGTTTCGTTCAATGAACTTTACTGCAGGAGTGAGCAGTTTACAACTAAGGCGACTGCCTCTTGGTGAAGAGGAAATCTCTTCAGCGTACATTTTATAGGAACTTGGTGTCCACCTCCTTGTCACATGATAATACATTTCACACAGTTACAGACACAAGCATTTGTCTATGTGCATAAATAAGTCTCCATCTTCCTCACATACTGGTGTAGAGAGGTGAAAAAAAATGATCTCCTCTGGGCCACTCAGTATCCAGAGTGGAATCCTCCCTAGGCTAGAAGTGAGAGGTTCACACAGAGATTTCAAACAAAGTCCTCAAGGTCTGTCCAGTTATTTATGGAAAAAAAAAACATAGAAGAAGATAGTCAGGCCTCTTATATGAGAGACTTAATAAAGGTTGTAAACCTTTTAGACAGCAAACCCTTAAGACATCCTTGCTAGTAAATCAATTAGATATTCTTCATGGTTGCATGTGATTATATGAACATAACATGTTTACGTGAATCTTAAGATGTGTATATAAGTTTTTCCTTTACATTATGATAATATGTATATACAACTCCTCCAACAATTGCATTTTATTCTACTTAGTAGGGAGGGTTGGCCAAAAAAGTAGGCTTTTGACTTCAAGTCATAATGCAAAGGTCCCCTTTGCCATGGAAGTACCTTAGGGCAAAAAAAAAAAAAAAAAAATTCTAAGACACAAGTGAGATCGCATTTTGTATTGGAAATAGACGCGTTTTTTTTTTCAAAAATGGCCGCAGATTTGCCAAAAATACTCTAGAGTCCATATACTTGCATCTGTTATGGCTACAAATGACAAATTTGGTGTCAAAGTGTACAATTCTGGGGTCAAGGAATCCAATAAAATGTTTTAACTTAAAAAAACCTCAACAGTTCTCCCTTTACCATGACATTTGTGGGGTGAATATGCACATTTCCTATAAAACTTGTGTCTTCAAAGTGACTTTTCTTCTTTTCTTTCAAAAACTTTATTTATTTATTTATTTTTGGAGTGAAGCAGTGCAGCTTCTTCTGTATGTTTCATTTGTCCAAAGTAGCATGAGATTTCAAATAGTTAGGAGTAGCCTGTGCAGATCAGGTGCAGCAACAACACAATTCCATCTGCACCAGGAGCTGTGACAGCTGTTGTTGTCAGAGGTGACAGGTTAACACTCTGAGGTTCATATGACTTTCTCATTGAATAGAAAAATGTTTTTAATGTTTTAAAACTATTAACTGGCTTGTAACCAGTTAGCTTAATCATAGCTAGCTATCTAGTAACAACTTAGCTTCATTATAACTAGTTATTAACGAGTCGGTCTCATTATTATTATTGAAGCAAACACATAGCCCACATGTTGCTAACTAGTTAGCTTTACTATTTGATTGATTGTTGCATTTGTGAAAGCTTGTTAATGCTCATGTTATCTATCTTATCTCATATCTATTAAACATTTAACTGATTTCCTTGATTCTGGGGGATCGGTGATCGGCCAGTCCTTACATATGAAACCGATCTCATCCACCAATCTTATCTAACCAAACCCAAACCTTGTGATTTCCTTTATTTGTGAAAGCAAAATACGACAGTGCACTTTATTTTTGATAAGAGGCTCAAATCAGGCCTGTAATGTAACCTGTTGCTCAAGTATTGATTGTTTTTGAAATGTGGAAGACAAAAGAGTAAAGGAATGTAAATGTAAAGGAAATGTAAAGGAAGTGATATAATTTAGTTGTTTAGAAAGCATTTATTTTACATTATATTTGAGAGAAATGGAGCGACGCCTGCAAGCTAGTTTTGGCAGACGACTCAAGCTGTGCTGCTACTCTTTAAGGATCAGTGATCGGCCAGAAAATTGTGATCAGTGCTCCCCCTTATATCTATCTCTTCTCAACTTCCTGGGAAACTGTTTCTACCCCATCCCACGCTGAGATCCTTCCTGCACATGCTTCTTGATGGATCAGGTATTGATCAGTCACCTCCTGGACCTGAGAAGTCTGAGGCTGTAACATCCATTGGGCAGTAATTAATTTTTAACTCTGTAAAATGAAGATCCAAGAAGTCTGGCAATTTTCCTCCTCACAAAGAGAGGGAGACACCAGCTTTGCTATTTCTGGCAATAAAACTACACTAGCAGAGTGGGAGTAGATATTTGGTGGAGGCCATGCATAGAAGAGCAATGTGTGTGTCATATGACCACTAGCATAGATATAGCAAATTCAGTGATCAGTCACAGGGAGCAGAGTGGTGTCATGGTCCCATCTCAGGCAGTCTTCACCACTGGTGGTTTTGATAGCATTGACTTCAACACATCATGAACAACAGCAACATCAGCCCTTCATGGAACATGCATCAGCATTCAACAGCACTTTTCTTCTGACAGACCAGCAATCATCCCCATCCAGCATCCTGTCCTCTCATCAGTTTAATTTTTTTTCACAAACTCTAAAAGGAATCCACCAGTGCCAGTCCATTAGTCTAAAGATAAAGTTAAAGAAAATTACAAATCATTCATACCACTGAAATACATAGTTATCTCTCAGTTTGCAATACAACAGAAATGTACCTTGAAATTTTGGGTACTGTTAATGATGCTTTTGTTGATCTGATTCCTTTGATCCTCGAATTCTAAGACTTGGTGTGCCAGCTCAGGACTCAACAACCTGCTCTTGGTGAACAGTGTTTGGGTCGTCCAGGATCTCACCATTGTGATTCTTGCGCCAAGCAGTTAGTTGCTCATGCATCTGGTCATGGGTGATCTTGGAGGATGCTTGTTTTTACGTCTGCCCCATGAAGTGACGACTCTGGAACTCCAACATAGAGAGCAGGATGTGGTTCTTCTATTGTAGCCATATCACCGATATGGATGGGTAAGTTAGAGCGACAGTGTCTATGATCCTGTGCAAGTACCCATGGCATCCAAGTCAAGTGTCTCCATGTAGAGGGAGAAGTCTACTGAATGACAGGACTTGACAAACTTATAATAATAATAATAATAATAATAATAATAATAATAATAATAATAATAATAATAATAATAATAATAATAATGATAATAATAATAACTAGAGAAGTTGCATTTCCTTGCAGCAAATGCGTTGAAATGCTGAAGCTGAAGACTTGAAATCGTGAAACAAAGCTGAAAATGTGGAAAAATGCGAAATAAAATTGCTGAAAGGAGTTAGACAAAGCATACCATGAAAATGTGAAAATAAAGTGAAGATGAAAGAGTGAAGAAGTAGTAGTGAAGAAGACCAGGAAGAGAGGTAGAGGGATTGAAAAAGAAGGAGTGAGTAAAAAAGTGAAGAGGAAGATGGAGTGTAAAAGAAGTGAGAAAGAAATAGTCGGGGGAAAAGAGTGAAGAAGCAGTGAGGAAGAAAGAGTGAAGGAGAAGTTTAGGTAAAAGAAGTGAAGAAAGAGTGCTGAAGAAAGGAGTGAGGGGGAAGGAGTGATGAAGAAAAAGAAGTAGTGAAGAAGAAGTGAAAAAGAAGCAAGGATGTAGTGATCAATAACTGATCCATCAAGAAGCATGTGCAAGAGGATCTCAGCATGGGAAGAGGTGGAAACAGCTTCACAGGAAGTTGAGAGGTATAGAAGATGAATGAATGAATGAAATAAAGGAAATCACAAGGTTTGGGTTTAGTTAGATAAGATTGGTGGATGAGATCGGTTCTTATATGTAAGGACTGGTCAATTACAGACTATTAAATTAAGGAAATCAGTTAAATGTTTAATAGATATGAGATAAGATACAGTGTGTCACAAAAGTGAGTACACCCCTCACATTTCTGCAGATATTAAAGTATCTGGGTTTAGCTATTAATGGCTATATTTTGAGTTATTTTGAGGGAAAAATAAATTTACACTGTTATATAAGCTGCACACAGACTACTTTTCATTGTGTCAAAGTGTCATTTTGTTAGTGTTGTCCCATGACAAGATATACTTAAATAACTGCAGAAATGTGAGGGGTGTACTCACTTTTGTGATACACTGTAGATAACATGAGCATTAAAAAGCATTCACAAATGCAACAATCAATCAAATAGTAAAGCTAACTAGTTAGCAACATGTGGGCTATGTGTTTGCTTCAATAATAATAATGAGACCGACTCGTTAATAACTAGTTATAATGAAGCTAAGTTGTTTCTGGATAGCTAGCCATGAATAAGCTAACTGGTTACAAGCCAGTTATTAGTTTTAAAACATTAAGCCTTCACCATTTTGTTTAATATCTGTACCCTCCTTTTGGTCTATCAGATAATCTCCTAGCTGGGCAAGAAGGCCAACGTTAACCCTTAAAGCACAGTTGAAGAAGAAAATGAAGGAGAAGAAAAGAAATGTTGATGTGTGCAAAAGAAATCTTGGTGTACCTTTAAGGTGAGCAGAAATACAGACTGATTAAATAGCAAAACTCCCCGTATTGCTGCAAAAACGATAACAACAAAAAAAAAAAAAAAAAAAAAAAAAAAAAAAAAAATGGAGCAGAGCAGAGGGAGGTGAGCATGAGAGGTGACAATCAGCCATGAGGAGAGGAAGAAGGTGGACTGAACGGATGCTGTTTTACCTGCTTCCCTTTATTGAACTTTAGTTGACACTTTTTAATGGTGGCATTCAACACCCTCTGCCACCCTGGTAGATTAGGTCAACCTTAGGCCTCTTGGAACTCAGCATTAGCCTGTCTGTCAAAAAGCCAAACCTATAGTTATAAAAATTTACACAGAACTCCTAACCTTCAAGCTAATCAAAACAGATGAGTTTTAGAAACACTTCTGATGTTACTTTTCTTATATCAGTGTAAAACTTTTCATTTGGGTCCTGCGAAGGTTTCCTCAGCCCCAAGTGGACACTCAATGAACTGCAGCTCTTTTTGACTTAATTTTTAACACCAGCGGTTTCTGCTCATTATAAAGCTCAGCTTTAAAATGAGCAGAAACCAGACCTCCAAACTGCACACATTTCTGCTCATGTATGATTTTTTTTGCTGTTATTTTGCCGTGTCAGCGTGAATGAGATAAGCCCTTTTTTGTTCAAATATTCTGGACAGGTTTCTTTTTCTTTCTTTAAAACAGTGACACACTCCTGACAGCTCTCTGCACCATCACCTCCATCCTGTCTCCCTCCTACTGCCGTCTAACGCGCCTCAGGTAAACATTAACATACAGAAAACTGTCTCACCATCAGCGTGCCTGTCTCCCTTTTAGCTCCAAACAAAGGGTGCAGAAGTCATTTCAGGGCTGAAAGACAATGTCAGCTTCAGGGATGAAGCAATACACAGAAATCTGGGGCTCACACTTTGGAGTAATACTTTGAAAGCTTTACAGAGGTTAACTGGGCTTATTTTGATCTTGATCTGCTCTTGGCTTTGACCTGCAGGTTTTCTGAAAGACTGAACCACGTGATACAGATCCAAACCTTCTATATAGATCAAATCCTGCAAGGTTACACTGAGAGAGGACACTTAACAGTAAATATGTGTGCCTTTTATGCGGCCTCCACTGAGTGTAACGACTACATGTTAAGGAGGAGGAAAACGTTTACAGAGTGTTGTTCAAAGAATAGCTGATGACACATGAGCGTAAACTTCACCCTGTTGCTAATATCGAATTCAAAATGAGCAGATATTTGTCAACAAACCTGTTTATTCCAGTATTATTCAGTGTCTGGACCCTTTTAAGAAGGCTGCAAAAGATAATAAAAAAATGTTCTGCTTGTGTACATCAATAGAAAAGAAAACCTTTCTTCAGCACAGATGCTTCCTCACGGTCTGCGGGTATATTTCATTGTCTCCACCATCGCTGAAACAGCAGAGCAGCATATCACTGTTACACAACATTAACTATGGATGAGTTGTTGGATGCAAAACGCACTACATCATCATTTCAAACCATCCACTGTGCAAAACGAACATCAGATCTGCAGAGCACTTCCAGAAGCAACAAAAGGAGGCTGGCCCACTGACTCATGTCGCATCACATCAAGTGATATCCAGCTCTTCTGCATGTGTGCCCACGCACTGGAACCCGTGCAGGCTCTGGTCGTAGGCAGACGCCGAGGGCATTAGAAACATACATGGGTCATGAACGTGTCACACAGGTCACACTCGCCCTTTATCACCCTCACTGTGTGTTTACTGCATGATGTTAATCCATTCAGCCGAGGAAGGAGACAGAGGAGGGAAAAAAGTGTGAAGAAGCAGGTTTAATCCAACTTTGTTACAGCTCATTTCCTGTCCTGTGACATCAGGAAAAGAAATCATTGAACAAATACTCTATTCTTAGATATACTGGGATATGAGTGCCTTCTGGGTACACATTTTTTATTGTGTGAGTAATTGCTTTTGTCAGCAGCTGTAAAACAGGCTGTAATGATTGTGAACTAATTCACAGAGAGAAACAGGCTGATTCACAGTTCAGACACGTTTTGTTTTTGATTGTGATGGACTCAGACTGTTACCCTTGGTGTCTGGGCTCGTGGCCCAAACATTGAGAAACGTGCGCTAAAGTGTCATCTTGAATCCTGAATCCGTTTGTAAGCTGATTAAAAGACTCGCCGAAATAATCAGGTCATCACATAAGGATCTCCCAACCAGTTCATTGCACACTGGAGGGGTAGGCCTCAAACACCAAGGTCTGCCCTTAGCTCAGAGCCAACCAGAGTGAAGGGGGTTTGTGGAGAGGGGAACCTTAAAGAGACAGCAGCTAAAACAAAGTGTAGCCAGAGGCTGAAATAAGGGCTGTCTAAACCACCACAGAGATAAAAACTGAGATTTTTTTGAGCGGAAAATCATGTTAAAAAAATCCTCTGTAAAGTCAAGAGGGAACTGGAGCTACTTTCATTCACACATGCAGCACACTCAGAATGTCTCAGAGATTTTGTGCATATGTGGAACTTCTTATGGAGGTCAGTGAGCTCAACAAAATAATTGACCCGTGGCTAAGTCCTGGACTCAAGCATGAGCAAATGACAGTGTGTATAGCTGTTCCCATAGACTCAGACACTCTCTGCCTGGACCTCCACTGGTTTTATACATTTTTTTCTGAGATTTTGAGATTAAAAATGGTCACATGGTGTTTATGGGGTCCATGCAACTCTGACACAAGGTATCCTGAGAGGATGGACAATGAGGTGTATTTTTAACCCTTTCCTTAAGACACATCTCAAACCAGAAAAGTGTCTTCTTTGGATAAAGTTGTGCTGTAGACCACAACATCAACTCAGCGTGAATAAAATGAAGAAGGATGTTTACGTCTGTTCTAAGGTCAGTCAACATCGTATGTGAGGCAACATGTTGTCACTTTGCTGTAAAGAAATATAAAGTTATCTTTAACACTAGAACTGCTACGGCAGTCTGATGGACGGTTTGGGATTTTCTCTAACAAAAGCTAACATTAGCCTAACGTTAGCCTAGCGTTAGCGCCTAGCTGTGTTGTTCATCATGTCTCTTTGTTTGTTGGAGTTCTTTGGCCTGTTTTGTTCTAGTTTTTGTTCTTTGGTGATCGTCCATCATTGTTAGCTGTTGTCCAAAGGGCTCTAGTTAAACTAACGTTAGCTTCTGGAGCTTAGCTTCATTAGCTTATCTGTAATAGCCCAGATTACAAAGGTTGACAAACGTTCTGCTGAATGATTCAGTGTAAATACTGTAGCTCCAAACTAACAGAGACTCTCTTGGTAAAGATGGTAAAAAGGAGGTCAGATTTTTCTCATGACCGATGCTGATCCTCTGTCTTGTTGTTTGAGATGCTGATGGGAACCAGATGAGGTTTATCAGGTTTGCTCTGGGACCTGTAAGTTTTGTCTTGTAACTGAAGCTTTTTATGGACCTTCTCAACAATAAAATAATTCATATATCCCTCCAATGTGGAGTTTAGACCCTTTTAGTGACTTCTACATGAAATCATCAATGACGTCCTGCAAAATGTCTCCTGCTGTGACACCTGCCTGTAATTAAATGTTCATTGATTGTCTGAGTGAGTGGAGGGGGGCGGGGCTTAGCCATAGGTCAATTTGGTAACCTATGACAACACAAGCAAACCAACAGGCTGAAGTAGCAGCACCTAAAATGTGTTTGTCAGTCCAGTCAGAAGAGGAGATCTATGAAAGGTAAAAAGAACCATGATGTTACTTTTAAAAATGGCACAAAAGTAACAGTTTTTCAGTGTCTCTCCATGTCTGATGGTCCTCATCAGCTTTGTCCAGCTGACATGACTTAACCCAACATGAAAACCAGGAAATGCAACTGAAAGCTCCAAACAATGTGACAATTTGTTTTTGAAATATATGCAAACACCGAAGTCTCGCTCGGATTCATCAGGGTGAGGATTACCTCTGATCTGCTGGACTGTCTCAGTAGCACTGCCACAGAGGTGAATGAGTCATCGCCCAGCCTGACAGCGTGGAGTTTAGCACTGTTACTGTACAGCACTCACTCATCTTTTAATGTGACGGACTGACTCTGACACATTACCATCCTGAGCTCCAAGCTCAAATTATCCTCTGATTCACTGTGTCACCATGTCTGAGCATCATTTCACGGCAAATTAACATCACATTATAGCCAACAAGTCACAACATAAACAAGTCAAGTGCCAAATCCTGAGAAAACATCACTCCGATCGGCTGTTTGCTTGATTTTTTTATGGCCTCTGTGTTCTCAAACAGAGAGAAATGAGGAGAACAATGTCTGTCAAATAAGAGGAAACAACTGTAAACCTGCCCGTCGGCCTCACAGGGTGACGCGTTCGCTCTAATTTTAATGTGTGAAGTTTGCACATAAAGCAGGCATGTTCACACAAACACCCCTCAGAGGACTTCACACATCTCATCAGTGCTGTGAACAAAATAATTAGAGTGCGGGGCAAAGGAGAGAGAGAGGGGAAATTGATCTGAAATGATTTGGCTTCCTGGGATTATTCAACAGTTGGTGGCAGGCTGTTTGAAAATTGAAATTCAGAGTGAGCACAGGCAGCGAGATGCTCACAAACAAAAACAACCCTGAAGATAAACACAGATAGGAAGGTGTCTCTGTTTTCATATTAACATACTAATGCAGCGTGGGAGAGCAGAGATTAAAAACAGGAGGGTTTGATGACAGAACAGTCAGTAAAGCACCTGTCTGTTTAAATGTAGCGTCTCGTTGGGCATGTTTTGGTGTCAAAGTTGCTTTAGGAGGCAAAAAAGTCAAGAGGATTTTCTCAGCCTGCAGCAGAAAAACAGACTGTTATGGCTTCAGCACAGTCACAGGAGAAACAGCAAAAATAAATACATAAATAAAATAAAATAAAATAAATCTAATCTAATCTCTCTCTCTCTCTCTCTCTCTCTCTCTCTCTCTCTCTCTCTCTCTCTCTCTCTCTAACAATATCTCAGACATTTAACATCCTGGATTGGTTCTCATTTATAAAGCCTGTCAAAATTACAGATCAAGATTAGATTCAAGAAAAAAAATGTCAGGTGCTTTTTGTTTTTTGGCCTTCCTGTAATGATAAATAATATTTCACACGTGATAAATGTCTGTTTGCTCAAAAGAAAAAAAAAAGCCATACTTACTTTCTTCACATGGAAACGCCATTGGATCATTTAAAAGGCAATGGAAAGTTTTTCAGAGCAGGCATTTCTATCTCCTAAAGTCCTTGGTCCAAATACAGCCCCTGATTGGTGGACTATCCAAAACAAAGATGGCAGCCCTCTATTAGAACCATCAGCTACAATGAGAATAATTATATTTCACTGAAATTTACCCAAGAATCATCATGAATTATCTTAGATTTTTGGAGAGACAGAAGACTCTTAGAGAACAAACCACTTTTCTCTTGATAAACAATCTGGGTCCCACAGAAGAACTGGTCTTTGGTTCTGTTCGATTTTTAGAGACGATTTGTAAAAATAAGTCAATAAATAAAATAAAAACATAACTCTGACCTCTAAGGCTTTAATCCACCACTGTTTTGTTTCTATATAAATCCTCCAGCGTTGTTTAAAACTTTCGAGTAAAATTGGGTTATTTAATCCAAAATATGGAGATAATCCTAATCCCAGCAGAGGGACGGATGATGCATGGATGGCTCTTCTACATAAAAGCGTATTGATCTCCTTTAAACGGTTGAGTTTTGGCATCATAATGTCCCTGTAATACACCTCTTGTATTCTGCTTTTTCAAATTATAAACATAAAGTATCAATGTTGGATGTTCAGACTGAGCAGATTTTCAAACCTCTTCATATTCATGTGTTGTAGAAATCCCTGAATCTGTCTGTGAACTGATCAAAACACTCACACATGGCCCTACCTCGACAGTTACATGAGTTTATATAAAACAGCAGAGAAAAGTCATGTGATCATGTGATCATGTGCTCACTGTGCCAAGGAGACGTTTCTGTCAGCTTCCAAGACGTCCAACACAAAGTTGAGAGCCCGTCAACACTAACAAGCTTCTTTTCATCAGCTAACAGTTCACCTGGCTATAAATGAATTAGCTTGAGATGGTGGCAGTGTGTGAGTGTGTGTATATGTGTATTGTGGGGGATGAAATATTTAAACTGATAGATAAAGGAGGGAAGATGTTGGGGAATATCGAGATAAGAGTAAAAGAAAAATCTGTATTCTACAGAATAACTTTTAACACTCACAGCAAATGACTTAAATAAAAAAGGAAAGAGTTTTCTTAAACAATTAAAATATCCTAATCTTACAGTGATGACTGAAACAGTTGAGCAGAGGGTACAGTATTTGGAAGAGAATTAATTGATTTTACATGATATTAGGCAGTATAAAGACAAAAAAAACCCACAATACTTTAAACAGAAAGATTAATTTTTTCTTTTAAAGTTTTCAGACACTTAAAAACATAACAGTGTGATTCTGTGTATCCAATCCAATACAGTTTATTTATATAGCACATTTTAAAACCAATGAAGTTTACCAAAGTGCTGCACAGTAAAATGTAAAGAAACATCAATAAACCAACTAAAATGAAGTAAAAAGACATAAACACAAGGAAGAGACATAAAAAACACACAGAGGTTAGGATAATAAAAGACATAAAAGGAAAGAGATCCCACAACTCTCATCCTGAATTAAAAGCCAATGTATAAAAATGAGTTTTAAGATGTGTTTTTTTTTTTCAGTCACGTCAGCACACTTATACAACATCACACATTGTCAATAGTTGATCAAATTGTACATGTCCGAAAGGGAAGACGGGAGAAGCAGAGCTTATCTAGTCCCGTCCCTATTTCCTCAATATTTAGTCTCCTCTTTTCCACATATCATCAGATTATTATAAATTTGTATTCCATTTACAGAAGTATGACATCATTCTTGACTGTCTTTTAGTGTCCGTATTTGACCTTTTATGACCAGTCCTTTGTTCCATGTCAGACATGTGTTTGGGTTATTGCAGTCCGAACAGTTCTGGTCAACATATTGATTTTTTATTAGATCCCGATGCCCATGTTTTCTGGTCCAGTCAGGTGAATCCAAATGTCCTTGATCCAAGTAACAGTTCATTAGCTCCTTTTCCTCAAAGGCTTTAAAAGTCAGTTGGGTGTTTTCTTTTAATCTACTTTAGATTTGGTATCTTTGAACAGGGTTTGCTTTGCAGCCATTGTAGCCTGTCTCACTGCTGAAGCCTGAAGAAATCTATTGAAGCTCTGAGGAAACTTTAAGTGTCTGTCTCTGATCCTCTGTCATATCAGTCATTTTCCTTTGACCTAAACAGGAGTGGAGGAGTTTTCAGTGAGGAATGTTGAGCTTCAGGGAGTTTTTGTTGTTATTAATTGAGATTATCAGCTGTGTCATGAATGTTAATCTGACTCCTTTCTGTTGGCTCATCATCCAGTTGATGCAGCGTGTTCAAAGTGGAGACGACTTCCTCTGAAGTTCTGCCAGCTCACTTTTTTTTTTTTTTTTTTTTTTTTTTTGTCCAACTATTAAAAGTGCAGAGAGAAACTCCAACTGTCTGCAGGTCTGAGATAACCAGTGAGCAAATCACAGATTTACAACCATGCTGCTTGAGTCTGACACGTCTGGGCCATATGATCAGCTGACAGTTGTGTGTGTGTGTGTGTGTGTGTGTGTGTGTGTGTGTGTGTGTGTGTGTGTGTGTGTGTGTGTGTGTGTGTGTGTGTGTGTGTGTAGATTAACCTCTAATGAAGAAGGACAGAAAAAAAGCTTTATGTAATGTCGCAGTGTTGGCTCTCCATCAGCAGCAGCAATCTTCCACCCACCAAATCCAGATTAATTCTGCTTCTGTTTGTGTGTGAGCATGTGTGACTGAGTGTGTGTGTGTGTGTGTGTGTGTGTGTGTGTGTGTGTGTGTGTGTGTGTGTGTGTGTGTGTGTGTGTGTGTGTGTGTGTGTGTGTGTGGTAAATCTGTTGGTTGCTTACAGACACAGTTAACAGTGTATGATAAATATTCCTCACTTGAGCTGTTCTTGTTTGAGAATATTTAAATATTTGAAGTTAATATTTATTGTTTGGATTACAGATCACTGTTAGTAAATCAAACTCTCTTGTTTACTTGAAAGCAAGTTTATTTTTCGAGCTGTCGAGCTCTCGCTCCGTATCCCTGCTCCACTTCACTTTCCTCTCAGAGTTTGGTGTTTGCTGCCCTCTGGTGGTCAGATGGCACGGTGCAAAAAGGGACTGACTCTTTTTAGACCTCATAGACTCTGCATGGTCAGATTTTGATCAATGATGAGAGAGCTTTGGCCTTAACGAATAAAAACACTAATTTAATGATGAAATGAGGGTCTAGTTTACATGGTGCTATGATCTTACTCTGTGCACAGGTTGGAGTCTGTGTCAGTCACAGAAAGGTCGGTTTGTGTGTGAACGTTCATGAAAACACCTGCAGCTCAGACGACACGTTCCTGACACGGTTAGGAAAAGACATGAAAGGAAACATGAGATGACTTCTAATTGGATCCCAGCTCAAAAATAATGAAAAATCACTTGAGTGAAGTTTTCACTTTTTCGGGGCTTCAGACGGACCGCCTGGCACCCTATGTGTGACATCACAGTTAGCCTGTTAGCATAGAGGACGTTCAGCCTGTGCTGGTTTTGATCCTGATTTGTTGCTCTGCAGACAGATTTGCTGACCCTTGAGAGGAGACAGCAGAGAGTGTCAAAGCCTTCACCTGTTGAAGTCGTTTCAAAAAGCCTGAAACAGCTTCGAGCGGTGAAGCTCTGGACCACTGTGCCGACTAAAGCATGAAGACAGCAGAGATCAGCTGGTGTTTCAGCTCAGAGAGCAACCTTGTTGAATGATGACTTTCAGTGTGAAGCATCCTTCTCTCACAGCTTCAGATGATCATTAAATACTAACCTGATGAGGAGATTTTGATGTTATAAACTGTCAAACTGTAGCTGCTGTAAACTGAAACATCCACTGACACATTCAGCTCAAGGTCTCCAGTTTACAGGGTCACTCTTTAAACTGGAACACCTCATGCTCACGTTTTTCTCTCTGCTCCACAGGCAGAAGCTTCTCCAGCACCAGAAGACAGACCCCTGCCCCCTGCAGCCCCGATCACCGGCCGCCCCCTGAGCCCCCGGCAGCGTCGGGCCCAGAACCAGCAGGGCCAGAGAGCCGGCAGAGAGCCAGCCAGCAGACCAGCCTTTGCTCCGGCTCCTCAACAGCAGGAGGAGGAGAGCCACACGGGGTCAGCGGTCCTCATCGTGCTCCTCACTCTGGCTCTGGCTGCTCTCATCTTCCGCAGGATCTACCTGACCCAAGAATTCAAATTCGACTATGAGCTGTGACCAACCCGGCCCTCGTTTCCCTTCTCCCTTCCCTCCAATCCTCCTGCTTCTCCGGGACAGAACTGTGAGCAGGGCCCAGACAGCAGCTGACACAGTCTCCTCCTCTGTGCTCCTCAGCAGAGGTTCAGTGTCCTCTGAGGGGAGCTCTCATTCCTGCAGAGGGGGCGCTGTAACCACCACCACACCTCCTGGGTGTCTTTTAATCTGTGTTCCTTTTACTCTCTAGTCTTTATTTTCAGGAAGTTCATCTTCTCACCTGTGTAACGTGTCCTTCATCTATCCCAGAGCTGCAGCTTGATCCACTTATTTAATTCAAGATGAGATGTAACCTGTTCTTGAATAACAGGAGGGTTTGTCTAAAGGTCGTTGTTGAACCTTGAAGCTTTGTGTCGCTTTAATCACACAAAATTTTTTTTTTTTTTTTTTTTTTTTGGGGGGGGGGGGGGGGGGGGGGGGGTTGTGCTCCATTTAACTTCAGCCAAAGTGCTTCAGCTTCAGCTCCTACAGGTGTGTCTGGAAAGGTACTCAAAAGGGAAGTCATGACCAACCAACAGGTAGAGAAAGTCTCAGAGGACACAAAGCTAACGCTGGTTTTTGTCACTGACAGGCTCAGATTTTGATTCTGTGTCAAACAAACATCACAAAGAGGATCCAAACAGAGAGCTGCTGCTTGATGGTTTTCCTTCAAACTAACAGACTCAATGGCAGGAATTTAAGATTGCAGAAACAGCTAAAGTTTTGAGATTATCATTTAATATTTTTCTGATGAGGACATTTTGACCACAGACTGTATAAAATATGTCATGTGAGTCAGTCATGTGAGCTGAGCTGAGCCTCTGATTGGACAAACCCATAATTCTAATATCTAATAAACCGCTGAGTTAGAAAAAAAATTCACTCATTGTTCTCACAGTTTGTGCCGATAGTAAAATTAGAGTTTCAGACATTTGCTTCTTTTTTTTTAACCAGGCTGTAAAGATGTTTTAATGCTGTAAAAGTCTTTTGTTTTTTTGTCTTCATGTGTTTGTGACTTCTGGTCTTTCTGCAGCCAGCCTCTAGAGGATTCTCCATGAAGAGAAACTTTTAGCACTTCAGCATAAGCTTAATTTTTCTCTACTGGATGTTTCCCCTTGGTTTTGACAAAAATATATATGAAGGTATATTAAACTAAACCAGGATACATTCCAGTGGACTTCTTCTGTTGTAAAGTGGATACCCACTGACACGTTCAGCTGAAGGTCTCCAGTTTACAGGGTCACTCTTTCAAGTGGAACACCAGGAGCTGACAGAGACACATTCACACTATCAGGCTCAAAGAAGACCATTGTTTTGGAGGTGCTAAACCAAGTCCATCACAGCTGATGGAGAGAGGGAATGTATAAACACTAAGCAGCAGGTGGAGCTATAACACCTTTCAACGAAGACAAACCTCAGTGAGGAGCTCTGCTTTGCTCCTTTTTGCTTCCACAGATAAAAACCAAAGAGTCAGCCTCTAAATTCAGTGATTTTTTTTTTTTTTTGCACTGACGTTGAGAACTATCATATGGGAGCCCGTTTCCACCAGTTAAGAGAAAAAAAAGAAAGAAAAAAAAACGTCAAAGTTAAAAAAAAAAAAAAGTTAAGTCATAATAATGAGATATTATCTCATAATTATGAGATACTAAGTCATAATTATGAGATACTTTCTCATAATTTTGACTCAGGGCAACCACCAATAGCTAAGCTTGTGCATGGTCACATGTACAAGCTTAGCTATTTTTATTGGAAAAGAGGTGTGTGCCATTTGTTGGCACATCAAGGCACGAAGGACAGATAATGTGTGAAAAATATTAATCATACAAAATGTTCAGAAATGTTTTAATGCTGTCACTACTCCTGACTGACTGACTGGATATAAGTGTTTTTTGTTGTTTTGTTTGTGGGAAAGAGACATCTTACCATGTGTTTGGTCTTGTATCTCTAATCATTACAACAGTTATTATATTCTGTGTTTTCATGTTTCTTTATTGAGAATGTTTTTAAAAATGTTATCACCATTATCTTTTATAGATACAGCTGATGGGCAACTGTTTTTAGGGCACTGTACCTGTATGGTGTTAAGAAGCAAAACTGGATTAGTGATTTATCAATGAAGCTGTCAACAAAGTTGCCATCTGCTGTCAGCTGGTCGAAATGGTCCATCCAAAACTGTGTACAGTTTACAGAGCTTCATCTGTCTTATTTTGTCTCCTCCACAGTTGGTTCTTCTGCAGGTTACTCTCCAGGGTCCTGAGGCTGACTTTGATATTATGAGATTCCTCCAAAACAGCCAAAATTTCACTATTTGTAAATACGCGCCTAAAGTAGTCCTAAATAATGACATCCATTAGGTCTGCAAAGATTTATATCAGCATCTTCCAACTGTAGCTTTGTCACAACAAACATGGAGGCCCATTTAGACCTGTCTCACAATCATGACTTAGTATCTCATTATTATGACTTAGCTTTTCTTTTTTTTTTTAACTTTGACGTTTTCTTTTTTTTTTTTAACTGGTGGAAACGGGCTTCCATACTATCACATCCTCAAGTCTAAAAGATGCAACTGAACATATCTCATTGCAATTACAGCAAAATAATTTTTATAAAACTAATCACTTCTGAAGTTGTTGAACTTAAGAGCCTTGCCCATATAAGGTCATGGCTGACTCCACTGACAGGTGGTCACCTTGTAGCTGTCTGTAAAGAGTCTAAAGTCCTGCTTCTTTACCTCATCCTAACTCAAAGACAGGTTGTGTTCAACATTTCCATCATGGCTGCAACAGACGATGGGCCTAAAAACTCTGTATCAGAAACAAACAAGTGATGTCACAAAGACTACATACACATATACAGACTGAGGTCGGGTATCAGTCAGTCACCGTCCAGCTCAGGACATGAAAACAGAATGCTGTACCTGAAAAATGAGAGTTTCATTCTGTGGGTACGTCTTACTCTGAGGCACAGGTTAATACATTTAACATTTATTTCCATAAATCAAAACACAAGCCTTCACTGAGGTGAAATCTGTCAGGCAGAAAATTAAAAAGAGAGACGTCTGCAGCTTCAGTTTTGCAAAACAACTTTCAAACAAACGGAGATTAAAACGACAGTGAGGACAGGCTTTAAGTTGTCTCTGAAAGAAAACATCAAAACAATGAGCGGCAGAGTGTTTGGATGTGTTTTCAATTAGAGCATTTCCAATTCAAATGTAGCTGAAAACATTCAGAGTATGTGCTGAACCTCTTTATTTCTGACAGACAGATGAAGTGTTTCCTCAAACTGTTCAAACTGAACACCGGAGGAAAACACCAAGATGAAACTTTTCAAGCTGCGTTTAAAAAATGAATTAAGAGAAGAAAAGGTGCATCTCAAAGTTTCCTTCAGAGCAGAAAAATGTTTAACTTACTTAAAAATCAACTTTCAGAAACGTTTCATTCAGGTGATTGTGAGTGGGAGGCGTCAACAGGTAAATCAACCATGCCTTCTTCTGACCACCACTTAAAGTGCTTTTACATCACTTCTCACATTCACACACCATTCACACACCACCTCCACAGACCTGCAGACAGGTCTCTGCTCCCCCTCCAAGCTCCATCACTGATGAGCAGCTCTTAACCTCCATCCTGTGCAGAGCAGACCCTGACGGAGCCACTGGTCCTGACAGGCTCAGAGACAGGACTGCTCAACACACATAGGTGGGCTGTTAACTCAGCTGTTTCACCCCCTCCAGGACACCAGCATTGCCCCCAACCAGGGGAAGGAATCCACCATCAAGACCTGACCAAAGGATCTGAAGGACAGCAGGCCAGTAGCTCTGACATCCACCCTGAACAGGTGTATGGAGAGAGTAGTGTGTACATTACTGTTAGGACATACACACTGGATTCTGGACACTAAGTTCACTTACGAAGCAAAATGAGGCCCTGAAGACGCCTGTCTCATGCTTCAGTCACCAAACAGCTGGACTCTGCACACCAACACAGACAAGGATCTTATTTATGGACTTTTCATCTGTTTTTAACACTGTAACTGGAAAGTTTAGGGTTACCAAACCAGTATACTGTTTTGTTTTTTACAGTTTCCCAAACCAAAGCTTCTGGTGTTTTACCCTAAATTTGAATTCTTTTTTTTCTTTTTTTTTTCTTACAGCAGTGGTGTAGTTGAGGGTATACGCTTATTTTTCAGTCAGCATTGAGTATACCCACTTCTAACCCCCCCCCGCCCCCGATACGCACCATCCAGTAATATCTAACTCTCCGATTACCCTTTTTACGTTACTAGGGTAGCGTTAGGGAAACGTTACCCTAGTAACGTTAGCCTGATGCTAGCTAGATGCCGTAAGAGTAGCCGTAGCAGCCCCCAAAGCAGCCAAAGTGGAGCTGCAGTCGCTCTGCATCCAGGAGAACCGCTCCGTAAATATGAACAAGAATGCATTGTCAACTTCAGATATAAAGTATTTCATTTAAATAAATGTTCAAAAAAAAAAAACGAACCACCATGTTTGCCTCATGATAAATATTTTACATTCATCCATTCTGCTTGTGTGACCAGTAGTAACTACAATCTGCTCCTGGGGGCGACTGTGTATTATAGTGGTAGAGTTGTCATCTCTCAATCGTAAGGTCGAGGGTTTGATTCCCAGCTCCTGCAGTCACATGAGCAAGACACGGATGAGGGTTCGATTCCCAGCTCCTGCAGTCACATGAGCAAGACTCGGATGAGGGATCGATTCCCAGCCCCTGCAGTCACATGAGCAAGACACGGTCGAGGGTTCGATTCCCAGCTCATGCAGTCACATGAGCAAGACATTGAACCCCCAATTGCTCCCACTGTTGGCCAGTGGTGTATGAATGAGTATGAATGTGTTAGTTAAAAACTGATGGTCTACAATATTTATAATCTTTCTACCATCAGTGTGTGGATGGGTGAATGACACTAGCAGTTTAAAGCGCTTTGAGTGGTCAGAACGACTAGAAAAGCGATGGACCAGGTCCATTTACCATTTACCTAATGAAGTCATGATAATTTTATAATGGTGAGCAAGTAGAAATGACAGAATAGAGTAAATAGAGTAGTCACCGGTTCTGAAACCGTCTTTTTTTCTGTACTACTTAAAAAAAGGTGAAAATTTAGAGTATACCCACTTCTCAAGGGACCACTACACCACTGTTTTACAGTGTACATGAAGACTAATGGTTCTGTTTGTTTACTGACTGAACGTGAGGCCCCGGCCTCCATCGTTTTTACTCAACACATGTTATAAAGTGATGTTTCTGGAACACATCAGTTTTTATATATTGGTGGCTTTTTTTCTGTGTCGATGGCTTTTTGGCTCCACATTGTTTGTATGTTTTGCTGTGTCACACTCTCCTCTATGCTCCGCCTGCACAGACAGACAGACAGACAGACAGACATCAGTCCTGGTTTCAGACTTTACTGCTGCAGTGTTTGTATTTAATAATCCATTCAAACAATGTAAAAGGATGATACTTAGTCTTAGAAAGCAAAGGAGAGTAATGGGTTGTATCCTCTTTAGATAAGCCTATAGGCCCCACATCTGACAACAAAGCCCATCAACTTCAGCTGCTGCCTGTTTCAAACTGTCCACAAGCTCACTGAGAGAATCATTCGAACAAAATGAAGTGGGGCAATTAGAAGGTTAGATATATGAAACCTGATTCAGAAGCATGCACGGTGAAGGGTTGATGTCTGTAAACGGCCTCCATCAGATCAGAAAATGTTGGATCACTGTGTGGAGGTAAAACTGAAGGTGTGATTTTTAAGGTGATTGAGGACCAAAGCTTGTGTCAGGACTGTGAGCCTCACCTCCCTGTGAGGGCAACAAAAACATCAAAACATGAAGGAAACAACCCGAACGAGCTGCTGAGCTCATCCCGTGTCACTCAGCCACATCTCATTCTGTACAGTCACACTCACCCCGGATTAACACACTGTTACATAACTCATCTTACATATTGGTAATTGGTAATGGGCTTTTCTAATAATTATATTGTGTGATTCAGATGAAATGACATCAGTGCAGAGTATTAAGTCAAGATCAGATAAAGGTCAAATGGGTCTGTTATCATTTATAATCAGGAGTGTTCAGGTGAGCTGCAGCCCTGATCACCTGACAGGGATCAGAGCCTCTGTTCCTCACGTCGTCTGTAGGAGCGTGCATGCAGATCAGGTCCTGCACATCTGTCAACTTCTACCTTTGCATGAGGAGCTGAATGTCTCCTCTCTCACCAGGCGGAAAGAAACGTGCTGTCCGTTCAGTCTGCATCGAGCGCACGGACAGTAAATCCCAGCCATCTGACGCGGAGGATTTGTAGGTTTAGGAGAAAATGCTTCGCCCCCTCCTCAGTGAGATTAAAAACCGTGACAGCCATGCAGCCTATAGATTCTCACTGAGCGCGCAGCGCGGAGCGGGGACATCGGGATGTGCGCCCTGTGCGGGGGAAGTCGTGGGAGTAACCTGCAGTTTTGAGGCTTTTGGAGAGGTGTGGGGACGCTGGACACCATGCACACGGATGTGGTGCTGATCAACCTGCTGGTTTGGATTGTCGAGGTGTCCGGACAGCCGCGTTCAAGAGGCCAAATCCTGCAGCCGCTCAGGCTCCTCAGGTCAGTTTAACACGACGAGAGATGCGCTTTATAAGTGTTGTGCGCATTTACGCGGGAAGAGGATTTGATCAAGTGAAAATGATTGAAGTCTTACTGCTGAAGTTTTTTTGGTACCTTTTTCTAAATCCGGAAAAGAGAGCTTAGGAACGGGTGAAGTGCGGCTTCTCCGAGAAATGAACTGCAGATTTAAGTGATTTAAGATCGTTTATCTCGTACATGAACAACAACAAAAAAAAAAAACCCTCACAAAGGTTTAGCACTGAGCTAACTGAAACTTTAAACCAAGAAAATCCTTCAACAGACTTAAAGTGAACTTTCCCCTTCATTTTTAGCATTCTAGTAATCTCAGCCTCTGTCCTATGACTTCTTAGAAGTTTTGGTTGTTGTCTCCAATACTACTACTACTACTACTACTACTACTACTACTACTACTACTACTACTACTACTACAAATAAATAAATAATAAAAAATTCAAGTTTGAAACTCAGAGCCACTAGATCAGATTATTTCATTTAGTCTCACTGAGTGATGAATTAGAGAAGCACAAAGACCTCCTCTCATCTGTTTGACTTCTGTTCCTTCAATGGATCCATGTCTCATTATGACCAAAATATGACCAGCTAACCTGAAACATGAGGATAATTCAGCTGGATTAATCTGTGGTGTGGTGAAATGGCTAAAACAAGCTTCATTGAATAAAAAGACAAACTTTAGTAACATAATTCATACACTGACTCAAGGATACAGGATAACTTTTGTTTTTACATTCATGTATTGAATAAAACAACTTTAACGTGTCATTCAAAGAAGCTCCTGCTCAATATTTCTGTTCCCTTCAGGAGCCAGACCAGCCCTGCTGTTCTCTTTAGTTTGCATTCACAGTTAAAGTTCCTGTGAGGACTTTCTAAGTGATCTTGAAAAAGTCTCTCTTCATGATATCTGCCTGATCCAAATCCACAATTTAAAATGAGATTATCAGCACCAATATAAATTATTCCTTAATGCTATTTCTTTCAGTTTTATCTAATCCAGTCATACTCATTCACACACCACTGAACAACAGTGGGAGCATTTTGGGGTCCAGTGTCTTGCTCAAGGACACTTCGATATGAGAACCCTCGACCTTCTGACTGAGAGGTGACAACTCTACCACTGAGCCACAGTTGCCCCAGAAGAGAGATCTGTGTTTGTCTCTGCTGAAAACGATTTCTGTGATTAATTAAGTAGTGATGGTGGAGACTGGAGCTGAACTGATGGACAGAAATAGAACAGAAGAGAAGAAGAAAGATAAACAGGAGAGTGATAGAGCACGGGCTAAAGGCTAAAAAAAGGTTAAAGGCTAAAACACGTGCTAAAAGCTAAAACACAAGCTAAAGGCTAAAACATGAGCCAAAGACTAGGACACAAGCTTAATGCTAAAATCTCTAGCTAATCTGTCAGTGATAATGTGCAGCAGTTATTCTGCAGTGATCTGATCAAACTTGAGAGTCTGTCAATAAAATGAAGAGTGAGGTCACGTTAGCTCTGATTGGTAGATGAGCAGGACATAAGGATTTGCTAATGTTACACGTTAGCCTACAGATACGTCTCAGAGCACCAGGCTGTGAGAGGCACTGAATATATCTGTCTACTAAACTACAAACTGACAGAGTTTACTTGTTGTCACGTTTCAAACATCAGCAACTGTGTAACTGTTGATAAATACCTTACCTCGTCAGTGTGAAGATCTTGATGTTTTGTATGACTGAACGGACCAGCAGAGGTTAATTCATCCGTAAGAAACTGCACAAATTGATTGTGTCTGTTTTCCCTGATCTCTGCCAACTCTTCCTGTTTTTATTTGAACAGGACTTAAAAAGGAAAGTGAGAGAGGAGGTCAGATGGGTCTGTCACTTCAGTCCAGCTTCTGGTTGAACTACCAAGTTAGCTTCAATTAGCATAAGTGACTTCACTTTTGCTATCTAGTCAAGATCTGCCTTGTTTGATGACAACAGGCTGATTTTTCCTGTGTGGCGTATAAAGAAAACTCCTTCCCTCCTGCAAGAGTCACATCTTTGGGTACTCAGCAAATTTAGTGAGTAAACACAAAAGTGCACGTGGAAGTATTCACACGGTCGTTCTCATTTGGTGTGAACCTGTAGGGCCCGTTTAGGTTTCATTAAAGCTATAGTCGTTATGAACGGCTTCTTTATAATTAAAGGTTGGTCGTTATCTTTTTTTCTGTGTGTGTTAGTTAAACCAAAGTTTGTGCATTTGAAGTCGTCCCAAGTGTTGTTTTTAGAGGAGTATTTCCTGTCTGCACTGTAAAAGCTTTATGTAAGCCAACACAGACACATCCAGTGGAGCTGTTATGAATTTAGTGACAGAAAATCTTTATCTCACCCCCCCTGGCCTCCAGTCCTGTGTGACACTGTGGAGCTAGATGTGTAGTGAGGGGAGGTGCTTTTTGATTTTTTTTGGTGTTGTTGTTTAATTGGGGTTGTTTGTAGTTTGTATATTAACCGTCCTGCCTCTTTGCAGAGAAACCAGCCAGAGAACTAGAACAGAAGCAAGAATATAAACCTTAGTAGACGTGGTCAGCTCTGCCACATGAAAAAAGATTTAAAGTTAGTTTTCTGCCTGACTCAGAGATAATTGGACAGTAGACAGAGCAGGAAACAGGGTGAGAGTGAGGAGTGACAGAGAGTCCACAGGTTGGAGATGAACCCAGGCTGACCTCATGGGGTGGACAAACAAACCACGAGTCAAATCAGCGCCTCCGTGATTTGATAACTGTAACCAACTCGCGCTCAATCGTTAATGCCGGCATCTCTACTTTGGGAAATTTTCTAACTTCATTTTGCCGTTGAAAAGTCACTCTGTGATAGCACCCTTTTTGCAGACGTGACACATACATGTTCCTTCTCCTGCACAGTTCTGCAAGCTTTGAAAGAGGCATAAATATAACCAAACAAGATATTTTAGGAGGAATGTAAATAACTTTGTTACGCTCTCTATGAGAGCAATTTATATGAAGCATCTTCCTTTCTTTATTTCATTTGAACTGCTTCCCCCTCTCAGTGTGACCAGGGCCTGGAACCATCCCAACTGTTCATGTGGTGCAAAATGAAGTTTGCTGCTTATCAAGTGTTTATGCCTTATTTTCATTTTAAACTATCTTATTAGACATGATTTGAGCCACATTCCCTGATAAGTCCAGAAAAACATCTTGTTTTAACATATTAAAAGACCAAAATAACCCTGAATTGCTTCAAAAGTTGCTAACAGAGTCAGAAAAAAAAAGTACTTTTATATTTTCTTGATTCTTTTTTTTTTTTTTTTTAGTTTCTTCAGGAATTTTTCTGGACTTGCCAAGTGAATTTGGCTCAAGACAGTCTTATTTTCCTGGAAATAAGACATAAACATTTGTTTAGACTTTGAAAAGGGTCCGGCTCCTGTCTCACAGCCTTAAGCCTAATGTTGGCTCTGTCTCAGCAGGTGCAGCTCCTAAACGTTCAAAGTGTAAACTCTGTTGGGAAGGAGAAACTAAAGGCTGTTTGCACTTACATTTAAAATACTTCAGCCTATGTTTGGATCAAACCATCTGTGTGTTTTAAGTAGACATGATGTACATGAGGGACGTTGATTACTTCCTGTAGAAGCGTAGTGACAGCAGTGGGCCTCCATCCTGACCCCTCTCCCCTGACCTGACCTGTTTACTGCATGATGTGTAATCAAAGCTGTGTTTTTAGCTGACTGCAGCAAAAGGTGACACATGTGCCTGCTCAGGAAAATCACTTACAGTGATTACATAACCGCTAATCTAACTGTGTTAATGTGCTCTCTGAATTATTGCTATTGTTGTGGCTTTAGGGGAGATCAGCCAGCCAGAAAGAAGGCCACGTATTAAGTGTTGTTTCATACAGATGTGGCACAGGTTGTTGTTTTCTGCTCCTAAAGGTTCGGCCTTTTGGCTGCAGATTATTCACATGTTTCTAGAATACCCCCCACACACACACACTTGCTCTGCTCCTTCTAGAAGCCTTCATGTGTTGTTTTGCCTCTTGACATATTTCTCTGTCCTTGAAATACTAATGGTGAACTCAAAGTGAGGCTTTTTAAACTAGCCCAGCAGCTGAGGCAGTTTGTGACAGTCTCCAGAATCACTTTATATGAATGAGGTTAGCATGTATAATTAGCTTGATGTAGAGCCTTCTCAAGCTAATGTCTCATTTTAGTAAAGCTAAAGCAACATAAATGGTAAACACTCTGTAGTACAAAATACAAACATAGTCCCTCTTAAATAATGTACAACCCTGATACCCAAAAAGTAATCCTAAAAAACAAAAGACAGGTTTTTTTTTATTCACGATAATACACAAACAACACATCAGTGTTACAACTACAAAACTGCAGCATTTTAAGAAATGAATCATTTTGACACGTCCATGTTAACCACTGTGCAGCATCCTCTCTACTTTTTAAGTTCCTGTGAGGACTTTCTAAGTGATCTTGAAAAAGTCTCTCTTCTAGATATCTGCCTGATCCTAATCCACAATTTAAAATGAGATAATCAGCACCAATATAGGTTATTTATAAATGATATTTCTCAGCTTCCTAATCAGGTCAGACAGGACTGGATTGATTTACGGCACATTGAAGTCTCTATGACAACACCACACCATCTGACAAAGTTTAGTGCTGAGAAGAGAGATCTGTGTTTGTCTCTGCTGAAAACGATTTCTGTGATTAATTTATTTGTTGATGGTGGAGACTGGAGCTGAACTGACAGACAGAAAAAGGACAGAAGAGAAGAAGAAAGATAAACAGGAGAGTGATAGAGCACGAGCTAAAGGCTAAAACACTAGCTGAAGGCTAAAATCTCTAGCTAATCTGTTTGTGATAATGTTCATATCAACCCACATGCTGCAGTTATTCTGCAGTGATCTGATCAAACTTGAGAGTCTGTCAATAAAATGAAGAGTGAGGTTACGTTAGCTCTGATTGGTAGATGAGCAGGACAGAAGGATTTGCTAATGTTACACGTTAGCCTACAGACACATCTCAGACACATGCAACTAAACTACAGAACAAACTGACAGAGTTTACTTGTTGTCATGTTTCAAACAGCAGCTCTGTGTAACTGTTGATAAATATCTTACCTTGTCACGTTGTATCTGGTTAAAAAGTTGTCTTGATCAAAGAAAAATAGTGTTAAAAAGAAGATCTGATCTCCATTCATTTCCAAAACAGACACACGCCTTGTTAAGAGTCATGTCATCACCACAGTGTGCGCACGATTCCAGCCAAAAGGTGTCGCTGTGATCCACTTAAAAAAAAAATCTGTTATACTCTCTCTGGTGTTTTAGAAAACTCTCATTTCAGCCTCTGTCTGAAACACTTAGTTTTAGCTGCTGTCTCTTTAAGACACCCTGCTCAACAAACCTCTTTCACTATGATTGGCCAGCTCTCTGGAGGCCTGTTGTGGGGGGAGCTATGGACAAACGATGGTGTTTTAGACCTGTCTCTCCTGTGTTTCATGAACCAGTCAGACATCCTTATGTGATGACCTCATCATTTTAGCAGTCTCACAAAGATCTGGTGCCATTTTTAGAACAGAGTGTTTTGATCAGTTTTCAGACAAATTTCTTCATCATATGAACATGTAGAGTTTTAAAAATCTGCACATGCTCAGTCTGAACATCCATTTTATTTACACGTGAAAGCAGGATACCCCCTCTTTAGGAGCATGTTTGTGCTCTAACATCAACAGTGTAGGACCCTTTGTGAAGCAGACCTCAGGTCTGAGCAGAAAGTGAGGGTAAATGATTTTCAGCTGGAGGCCCTCCTGGCTGGATTCACTCCTCAGTGTCCTCCTGTCAACTTGGTTTGAGGGTCAGAGACCACAAAGACAACCAGCCGGTGCTCTGAGCTCTCATCAGCTCTCATCAGCTCTCATCAGCTCTCATCAGCTCTCTGACCTCTCTGTAATGCTTTTCTTAATCATTGCTCAGCTTTAATGCCTTTAATGCTGGGCTTACACCAAACGATTTTCACAGTCTCAGACTAAAAACTGAAAATCTTTAGTAAATCTCTGAGTTTTACCGGAGTCACGGCGCGCTCCCGTTTTCTCGATCGTTTAGTGTGAGATAGTAATCTGCGCTGTTTCACATCAGTCTTTTTCTAGTCTTGAGTTTGCGACAATATCAAACACGTTTGATATTATCGCAAGTCGCAGTGACGTAACACAATCAACAACCAATAGATGAGCGCTGACAAAAGCAGAAACAGGAAACCGACGGAGAAAGTGGACCGTGGAAAAAGAGGAGCGAATGGTGGAGTTATGGGCAGAGCATCCCTGCCTGTTCAACATCAACTCTCAAACATACCACGACAGAGTGGAAAAGGAAAAGGGTTACTACTAGGAGCATGATGGGTGTAGTGTTGGTGCATATAATGAACAGGCAGTAGAAGAATAACTGCTGTTTTAATCCGGCAACTCCAACACTTAACTTGCAGTCACGATGCAGCAACATGAATCAGTCAGTCTGCGTCTTCCTCTACACTCAATCTGAGTTACAACAAGTCTCACTTTTAGGAAGCGCCATCTAGTGACACAAAGCAGCAACTATACAAAACTGAACACAACAATG
Source organism: Labroides dimidiatus (assembly GCA_030710495.1). Lineage (NCBI taxonomy): Eukaryota > Metazoa > Chordata > Actinopteri > Labriformes > Labridae > Labroides > Labroides dimidiatus. The sequence continues at coordinate 27,150,090 of CM061158.1, forward strand.
GGGAAAAAATTGCATGGTGGGAAAAAAACACTAAAAGAATCTAGTTGTAGTCTTGTAATTAGTGACCCTGCAAGATTCACAGTCTTTGTAAAATCTCAGTCTGAGACTAAAAACTCATAACACTTGTCTTTAGATGTGAGCAGGTGTGAGCTGATAGTTTTCCATGAGTCTTTTTCAAATCTTTTCAAAGTCTTCTGATGTACAGGTAGCATAAGCTGTCACTCAAGGTAAAAGCACAGTCACTTTATCTGAGTGATCTAACCCAACAGTTCACATGAGGTTAACCCTCACAGTCACATCTGTCTAACACTCCGTGTCAGGATAAGACGACGTCTGAGCTCCTCATTATGAGCTTCTTCTGCTGCTGTGTCTGTTTTAATGTTAGTGTCTGCTGTAATGATGTCATCAGGAGACCGTTTCTGAGACTTCCTGTGCAAAGCACTCTTCCTCTGAGTGACTGAAACCATCATCCAGGACTCAGTATGAGTTTGAATTAACAGCTGAAGGCTAAAAGACAAAACTCTAACACGGGACTGACAGTATGAGTTTGTAACATCCAAGTATGTTTACAGCACTTTGTAGTTGATTTAAAGTTGAAGTTTCTCTGGGAGTCTCTGAGTTTGTCTGTTAGGTTCTTTGGATTGTTGCTGTGGACGGCCTGCTGCCATGGACCTGACAGACTCCAGCTGCTACAGCTTCTTACAGTTACAGTTTCTCCGTGATCATCTCTACAATACAACACTTGTGTTTATGTCTCCCTGTGTCTTTGTCTCTCTGCCCATCCCCCCTCCCCCTTCTCTCTCTCTAATGGACCAGTACTTATATTCTAGTCTTACCGACTACTCAAAGTGCTTTACACTGCTTGCCTCATTCACACACTGCCGGCTTAAGCTAATCAAACCATCAAACCATATATCTAACACACACGACATTCATACACACAGTGGGAGCAACTTGGGGTTCAGTGTCTTGCTCAAGGTTTGATTCCACTGCTAGAATCAAACCCACAACCTTCTGATTGTTGGGCAACAACTCTACCACTGATGCACAGATACCCCAACACAGTCTCCTCAGATGTCTGTCTAACATGAGTCTGGTTCTGTCCGAGGTTTCTGCCCGTTAAAGGGAAGTTTTTCCTCTTCATTGTAACTTGCTAAATATTGCAAAGGTCTGTACTCATGGTGGGTTAAGATGAGATAAGACTTCTTATCTTGTCTTGATGTTGGGTTTCTGTTAATAAAATTTTATTATCATTTACTGGTCTAGACCTGTAACGCTTGGAAAGTGTGTTAAATTAACATTTGTTATGAATTGGCGCTATATAAATAAAGATTGATTTGATTTTGAATTGATTTGAAGTTTTTGGTGACAGAAGGAGAGGTGGTAGAGGAGAGGCCGTGATACTAAGACTTTTCTCTGTTTTTGATTTTTCTTGGTTGTATTTATTTATTTAAAGGGACGGTGCATACTCATGAACATGTATGCCAGATTCAGCCATAAGGCTATTTTTTATCTGTAGTCCTTCCCAGGTCACAGCAGAGGCTGTGACAAAAGCCACAGATACAGACACCCTCAGGTTTCAGGGGAAGGTGTCAGACCTCAGATGAAAAAGCATCAGGTCTCCAGAAAAAACTCTTGAGACTCCGGTCTAATCACCTTTAGACCGATCTGCCTTAAACTAAACTATACAGACGGACATATCTTTGTCAGTTAGCATCACATAAATACCATGATGTTTTAGGATCATTATCAAAACTGAGCTCTCTGTGAAAAAGTCAACAAACGAAGCACCTATCAGGTATAGATATAGTCACACATCAGACCAAACAGGAGAAGCTCAGCTACAAACACTGCCAAGTTCAACCAAACCATCTGTTTGTTTGAGTTATTCTTCAGTTATTACTCTGAGCCAGTGACATAAAAGCAACACTGACACCTCTGAACAAATGTCACATGTTCCCAATGTTATGACACCAGAATGATTCAAACAGACCCTCTAGATCAGGGTCTGCCTCCTTTACTATCAAAGGAGCCGTTCAGCCTCATCTCACCTGGATTAAATTCAGTCCGGAGCCACAAAATCTACTTTACCTTCACTATAAAGACAAAACAGTGTATAAAATTCCATACATAGTTAAAATACACTGAATAATTAGCTAAACAAAGTTTTTTTGAATTTATGAAATTTTATTTGGGTTGTTGATGTTGCAGGAGGTGAAGTACAAAGGTAGAAGACTTTGCAGACCTCTGTTCTGGATGCAGAGATAAACTTTTGGGTTCGTAATTTTTCCAGCAGAGACCCATAAAAGAAGCCAGGGCTTAAAGGGTTAATTTAACCCTTGTGTGGTGTTCGGGTCTGTGGGACCCGTTTTCCTTTTTTATTAAAAGAAAAATGATACAATTAATTAATTTTTCAAACTGAGACTCACTGGCTTTGGCTCATTTTCTGTGAAGAACATATATCAGAATACATATTTAATGACCACACACCATACACCCCCCCTACACATTTCTATTACATATAAGATGTTCGGGTCCACTGGACCCGGGGCAAATAGAAGTGTGGAAATTGATGTTCTGTGTACCACACACACACACACACACGCGCACACGCATTCACACAAGCACTCACACACGTGTACACACACACACACACACACACACACACACACACACACACACACACACACACACAGTAGGCCTAGACAGGAGGAGGACAGAATGTAGGTACACAGAACGTCAGAGGGTCAAATGTGCGAGAAAATGAGAGCAGACAGTGTTGACAAACAATGTTGCAACCTTGTTTGGGAACCGCAGGTGCAGAAACACAAAAGAAGCAGTTCCTTGCGGGAATCTTTATTTTCTCACACTCTACCTGCTACAAATTGGAGGCGGGACACTATAATTATAGCTTTGCAAGTGTGGTTTCTTATCATAACCGATCAAGATGGCCAAAAGGTTCTCTTTGCAGAGGGCCCTGGAATTAATTTTGGAAGAGAGAGAAGTTTTTGATGATGATGTAGAGGGAGAGGATTCAGAAGAAGAGGTTTCAGAATTTGAGGACCACATTTCTGAAAATTCAGAGTCTGACAGTGACTCTGAAGAAGATGATGAGACTGAGCATCAGCCAGTTCCAAAAAAAAGACGAGCCACGGGACCAGGCCATCAGCAGCCAGCCCCAGGACCAAGCAGTCAGCAGCCAGCCCCAGGACCAGAACAAGCCAGTCAGCATGGAGCAAGTGAGGAAATATGTATGTCAAAAAATTCTGAAATTGAATGGTCTTCTCGCCCAAGAAAAGAGCCACCCCGCAAGGCTGCCAATGTAATAAGGATGCAACCAGGGCCCACACGGATGGCAGTTACTCACACACAGGACATCAAGTCTTCTTTTGAGCTTTTCATCCCAGATTCCATCCAGGAAATTATTCTTGGATTTTTTAGAAGAGAATTTAGAAGGAAGACGTGTTTTTGGAGAGAGGTGGAAGTGTTTTAAATAATAAGTTATAAATGTGACCTAACAAAGGTGAAGGGCAAATATTAACCATATATATTGTTTATACTGCTTGTAATTGGGATAAGGTAAACATCTGTTCAGTATTTTAAGATAAAAGTGTTTGATTGTGAGGCATTAAAAGCCACAAAATGCAACGGGTCCATCAGACCCACAAACACTGGCTGAGTAACAACAATATGAACATTACACAAGGGTTAAACTGCCTCTGACCGCTACACCGAGCATGTGCGTTACCTGGTGTCAAACCACTCACACACACTAACTCTTTACGGCCTCCATTGCTGACAGTGTCAAAATTGAAAGCTCCTATGCATGCTCTCTTTATATGTTTTTAAGTTACTTTTTTGTCTTTGAAATGAGGCGGGCTTTGAGTCTCCATGGTAATCACACAGGTAATCTGGCACCCATCAGTCACGTGAGCTGGGCTGTGCCTCTGATTTTGGCTGAACTGGTGATCTTAATATCTTCTAAACTGCTGAGTTAGAAAAATATTCACCCCTGTAAAGTGTGTGCAGTTAGTGAAATTTGGTGTGTTTGTGACTTCTGGAGCCAGCCTCAAGCAGACACTCAACACATATGAAGCACAGTATGGCACAAGAATTCAGAAAAGTGGGAGGGACATAAAGAAGAAAGTCACTGAGGTACCAAAAGGACAAAGCTTGTGCTCTTCAGCAGGGTCCAGGCATCAGGATTCTCTAAATGTGAAGAGATGTTTTATCAGTTAGAGAGCCCACACATGAAGATCAGAAATCAGGCATTGAACAGTTTTGATTTGTACTGTGTGGTGTGCTCAGATAATCTCCACACAGCTCACCACACACAGAACCATTCTGTCCCACCACTGATCTAGAATCTCGTCCTCCAGGACAGAAATCTCACCTGACCAAACATGGTCTAACAAAAACATAGGAGAAGAAACATAGCATCAGCATAGCAACAACCGGCTAACACCAAACACAACATGGAAGAGGAAAAGAAGAGGGAATGATGGTGATCTTGAGATGAGAAAAGACTGTGGAAAAAATCTTGGACATCGTAGGATGCTTGTTTTTTGTTTACGTCTGCTTCCTCGATCTTCAGTCAGCTCGCTTCCTGATTGGCTTAATTCCTTTCCACGTCACAATTCACAGGGTCATGACTCAGGAGTCGTCAGCTTTCCCCACACACATGAAGATTTCTGGTCATAAATATTGAACAAGTTTAATATTTATGGATTTTGGCCCCAACCTGTTTTACAGCTGATTATCAGGACAAATTCACTCTGAACACACCTCAGACCACAGGATGATCTGATGAGGGGTTGAGCTGAATAATTTAATAATAATAGCACTGCATTAATTTGAAATAAAAAGCAGTGAAACATTGTTGCTATGGGAACAGTTATCACAGAGACACATAAACACTTGATGTGATATCTTTAGGAACCTGTTGCAGGGTTTTTCATGCAGAGCTCTGAGTCTGAGGGGAGGCTTTATAAATACTTGCTCTCACTGCACGCTTATTATTATGCAATAACACCATACAGTTTTGTTATATGTTATCTAATCTCGCGTGGGCCTCTGCAGAGAGATTAACTTGTTTCCTGAGGCTTATTTAAAGCACATCCTCCTGTCCTGTTTCCATTTCTCATCCCACATGAGGTGTTCAGGACAGACTCGTACCTGCGCTTCATTTTCCCTCCAGCGCTGAGGGAGCATGTTTTTAAGTCTGTTACATAATGATGAAAAAATCAATACATCATCCCACAGAAGTATAAAAGTCTGAGTCTTTATTCCTTTCTCCATAAAACACCCAATCTCAGCACAGAACACATGTGTCTGGTTGAATTTGAGTCTTTTACTTTTGTCTTTATATTCTTTAATATAACCTAAATAAATTAGTTCTGTTTCAGTCCCTTATTTAACACCTGTATTTTTGGACCTGAGCCATGTTTTTTTTTTTCATATACCAAGACTAATTGATAGAGTCACTGTGGATAAATAGAGGCTCTTATCTCTGCTCCTGATCCTGTTGGACCAGAGCTAAAGTGGAGTCCTGTCTGTTAAACCTACTCTGTAGTCTTGGTGTTCAGATGGGTCAGGCTTTGAGTCTAGACCAGCATGGAAATTAGTTTTTTTCCCCATTCAAGAACTATCTGTAAATCCCAGAGCTGAAGATGGCACCTTGTTTCATCTCTGCTGGATTAATGTTGCTCTCTAGCTGAAAGAAACACCTAAGGAGACTTATGTTAACCTTGTTTTCATGTCTTTGCACTAGGGCTGCAACTAACAATTATTTTCACAATCGATTAATCTTTCGATTTTTCTCTTGATTAATCGAGTAGTTGTTTGGTCCATGAAATTTCAGAAAATGGTGAAAAATGTCAATTTTGGGGGGGATTCCAAGATGACATCATCAAATGTCTTGTATGCAAACCAAAGATATTCAGGAGTGTCATAGAGAAGCAAAGAAATAAGAAAATATTCAAATTTATGAAGCTGAAATTAGAGAATTTGGACCTTTTTTCTAAAATAATTACCTAAATGACTTAATCGATTATCAAAATAGTTGATGATTAATTTAGTAATCGATTAGTAATCGATTAGTAATCGATTATTCGATTAATTGTTGCAGCTCTACTTTGCACTGACCTCAGATCATTTACAGATTTCTTTATGATGGGAGTCCAGACCGAGTCCAGATTGAGTCCAGACTCCAGCCTCAGTCATCACTCTCAATGAGGTCATCTGAGTGCAGTTTACTGGAGTTAATTTCATTCAGGAATACTAAAATGATAAATATTCATCATAAACCTCTTTTAACTTGATGAAGACAAACTGAAGAAAAAAAACTCTGACAAGGGACTCAGTTTCCCACGAGCACCATCACCCACTGTCATAAGTTGTAGTTATGTAGAGATTTTGTTTGAAATGTGACAACAATCAAACTTAATAAACTCAGTTTGTAGTTTAGTTTAGTAGCTGGCTGTATTTAGTGTTCCTCACAGCCCGGTGTGCTGAGACGTGTCTGTAACGTGTGACATCAGTGACTCGGGGTTCTGTCCTACCAGAGCTCATCTACCAGCTCCAACCTCACCAATCAGAGCTAACGTAACCTCACTCTTCATTTTACTGACAGACTCTCAAGTTTGATCAGATCACTGCAGAATAACTGCTGCATGTGGGTTGGAATGAACATTTTCACAAACAGATTAACCCATGTTTTAGCCTTTAGCTCATGTTTTAGCCTTTAGCTCATGCTCTATCCCTCTCCTGTTTATCTTTCTTCTTCTCTTCTGTTCTTTTTCTGTCCGTCAGTTCAGCTCCAGTCTTCACCATCACTACTAAATTAATCACAGAAATTGTTTTCAGCGCAGAAAAACACAGATCTCTCTTCTCACTACTAAACTTCATCAGCCGGCGTGGGGTCGTCATGGGGACTTCAACTATTACCAAATGATCCAAGAAACTGTTTTCAGCAAATGAAAATCATGAATCTTCCTTCTTACTGCTGAATTCTGCCTGCGTGTTGTTGTCATAGAGACTTTCAGTCTTCGTGTTGTACGTGTTGTGGTTTCTTGTCCCCCAGGACCTGAACACAGATATTAACAAACAGCATTTTAAGTCATGAAAAGGTATTCAAGTGAGTCACTTTCAAACCAAGGTAGAGTCTTTTTGTTATAGAAAGTAAAAACTCTCATAAACCCTTTTCACACAGGATAGGTTTCACCAGGGGACCTCTGATAATTTGTAATAATTGTAGAAGACGTCTGTTTTTAATTCTGTGCAAACTGACCATGTCTGTAATTTGTAAAGTGAAACTTCCAGGGCAAATCACCATATTTCAGACACACAGAGGTCCTCTGATAATACTAATCCAGTCTGAATCCACATCTCTGTAATTTGGGATGGTAATATTTTTTAAGGCTGTCTGCAGCTTTTTCTGATCATTTTCTGCTCTAAAATGATTGAGGCAGAGTTGGTCATTCTAAAAAAAGGTTTTATCAGCAATTTGGATAAACATGAGATGGCAGGAGACTCTCTATGTACCCCTATGTTATCAATAAATACGCTATAAATAGTCTGATTTATAGATGTAAATACAACCCCAATTCCAATGAGGTTGGGTCATCATGTGAAACGTAAATGAAAACAGAATACAATTCAACACAGTTCATCACTACATCTACAAGTGCAAGTTCAAACTCTACCATGCAAAGACAAAGACATATATCAACAACACCCAGAAACACCGCCTGTCAAGAACCAGAACCAGGAAAGGACACAAATGCAAGCTCAGCCAAAAGTTCCGTAAATCACAAGAAGGTTTATTGAGAAGTCCAGGTTTCAACGCACAAATCAGGTAGTCAGCCAGGCAGGGTTCGGTACACAGAAGCAGGTAGTCAGACAGGCAGGGTTCGGTACACAGAAGCGGGTAGTCAGACAGGCAGAGTTCAGAACACAAAAAGGGTAATCCAAAAACCAGGCGAAGGTATCCAAAACACGAAGCTAGAATCAGGGTCCAAAAAACAAGAGCAAGAATCAGAAACGGCAAGACGAGACTATGAACAAGGCTGGGACGAAGACTGTGAGGTACGACGAACTGGCAACGAGACAGTGAGACACATGAGGTTAAATACAAGAGGTAATGAGGGGTGATGACACACAGCTGGGGAAGACAATCAGGAATCAGGTGTGACAGACAGGGCAGGGCAGACAGGAACAAAGCTAAAAGACAGAGACAAGAGTAAATGATTTCAAAATAAAACAGGAAACCAAACATGACTCAAAATGTGCAAAACAGAAACTTGACAGACATGACAGTACCCCCCCCCTCAAGGGCCGGCTCCTGACGGCCCAAGAGCACCAGGATTCGAGGCAAGAAAGTCTTGAATGAGTGAGGGGTCCAGGACGAAACAGGACGGAATCCAGGAGCGCTCCTCTGGACCGTACCCCTTCCAGTCCACCAGGTACTGGATCCCCTGGCCCCTACGACGTGCAGACAGGAGTTTCTTCAATGTGAAGACCGGCTTGCCGTCCACGAACCGGGGGGGTGGAGGGGGCTTGGCTGGAGGGCGCAAAACACTGGTCTTGACCAGATTGACATGGCCGACGTGAAAAGTGGTATGGCTGACGTGAAAGGTGGGATGGCTCCGCATAGACCATGGCAACTTTAACCTGATCGCTGCAGGATGAACCACCTTACAGAAAGGGAACAGACCAACGAACCTGGGAGCCAATTTCCTTGACTCCATCCGGAGTGGCAGGTTCCAGGTGGGCAGCCAGACCCTCTGACCTGAGACGTACTTGGAGGCAGCAGACCTCTTCTTATCCGCAGCAACCTTGTAGACCGACGAAGACTTGGAGAGGACCTGGCGAGCCCGCTTCCAGGTTCTCCGGCAGCGCTGGACCAAGACCAATGCGGACGGAACAGAGGAACCAGAGTCTGTGGTGGAGAAAACAGAGGGTTGATGACCATGAACAATGTGGAACGGAGAAAAACCAGAGGATGAAGAAGGGAGAGAATTATGGGCGAGCTCAAACCAAACCAATTTATCAGTCCATGATTCCGGGTTCTGTGAAGCCATGATGCGAAGTCCTTTTTCTAATTCCTGGTTAGCATGTTCACATTGACCATTAGACTGAGGATGAAATCCCGATGACAGACTGACCGTAGAACCCAACAGTCTGCAGAACTCCTTCCAGAACTGTGAGATGAACTGAGGGCCCTGGTCCGAAACAATGTCTTGGGGAAATCCATGAATCCTAAAAACATGAGATAACATGACCTCGGCCAGTTCCTTGGCCGAGGGAAGCTTTGGCAGCGAAACCAAATGGCGCATCTTAGAAAAACGATCTATGACAGTGAGAACCACTGTGTTACCTTTGGAAGGTGGAAGACCAGTTACAAAGTCCATAGCGATGTGAGTCCATGGTTGTCTAGGGACCAGGAGAGGTTTTAACAACCCCTGAGGCTTTTGGGAGGAACCCTTGTGAGCAACACACACAACACAGGCACCAACATACTCAGAACTATCTTTTTTCATACCTGGCCACCAAAAACGTTGTTGAACTATGGACAAAGTTTTACCAAAACCAGGGTGGCAGGAAGCCTTGTTGGTGTGAGCCCACTCAATAACCTCCCCTCTGAGAGGCTGTACCACAAACAATTTATTTGCAGGACATTCTGTGGGAATGGATGTACTCTCTGAGGCCGCTTTAACCTTACAAAAAACCTCTGATAAATCATGATAGCAGTGGGGCACGCTAGACAGATCAGTTTCAGTAGTAGCTAGGGAGGCAGACTTCACCATAAGACAGTTCTTTTGGCAAAAAGGGCCCCATGAAGTAACCCTCCCCCTAGCCCAGTCAAAATTAGGGTTATGCTTCTTAAGCCAGGGGAGCCCCAAAATAGCCTGATGTGTCATCGACTCAAATACGTGAAAACAAAGTCTTTCAGAATGTACATTATCAATAATGACTTGAACTGATTGAGTTAGATGGGTTACTTTTCCCAGGAGACCACCATCAACGGCCTTAACTTCAACAGGGCGCTGGAGCCGAAAAAGTTTCAGGTGCAACCTCCTAGCGAGAGAGGAATGGATCAGATTAGCATCTGAACCAGAGTCAATAAACGTGGAGACAGTCAGAGAATTGTCCGACGAAGCAAAAACAGCAGACATCATCCTGGACTGGGTCGGTGTGCCACTAATAATGTTCTGGCTCACCCTAAAACCCACCTTGTCCTTAGCCTTGGTTCCCTTGATTGGGCACTCGGAAACCAAATGTCCAGAAAAGCCACAATAGAAACACCGACCTTCCTTCCTGCGACGAAGACGCTCCTCTTCAGAGAGACGTGTACGTCCCAGCTGCATAGGTTCCTCCACATCACCTCCTGTAGACTCTGGATGAGCTGGAGGAAACCGATCAGCAGACATGAACTGACTCACAGGAGAGCGAGAAGAGAACCGATTCTCGTCCTGTTCCTGATCGATGAGACGTTTGTCCACCATTATAGCCAGAGCGATGAGAGAATCCAAATCAGTGGGTAAATCCATAGTCACCAGTCGATCTTTAACGTCGTTAGCCAAACCTTGAAAAAATGCGTCCGTCAAAGCCGCCTCTTTCCACTCACTCTTGGCTGCGAGGGTACGAAAATCAATGGCATAATCCGAGACTCTTTTCTTGCCCTGTTTGGACCTGATCAAAGCTCGAGCCGCCTCCCGGCCCGGTGAGGTGTGTTGAAAAACCCTCTCGAAGGCTTGAACAAAAACAGAGAGTGAAACACACGAAGAAGACCTTCTGCTCCACTCCGCAGTAGCCCATGCTTCCGCCCGACCCGTAAGATGCGAAATGATGAAAGCAATCTTGGCTCTATCAGACGGAAAAGCCGACGCGTGAAGTTCAAAATGCATTTCATATTGGGTAATAAAAGGCCGAATATCACCCGACTCCCCGGAGAAACGTTCCGGCCGAGAGAGCTGACTACAAGTCCCAGAAGGCACAGATTGTGCAGACGACTCAGACACCGCCTCGGGTGGCGTGGAGGAGGCACTGGGAGAAACAGAAGTATTAGTACCCAGCTTCTCCAGAAGCAAGGAAACCTGTGAGCCAAGCGAAGTGACCATAGAGTCCTGGCGTTCGGCCAGGCCTTTCAGGCCGGCACACAGGGCCGCCAACTGCTCCTCTTGCTGAGCAAGACGTTGGCCCTGAGCCCGGAGAGCTTGGCGAAACTGATCCGAACTCGCTGCGTCCATGTCTGGCCAGTTCGTTCTGTCAAGAACCAGAACCAGGAAAGGACACAAATGCAAGCTCAGCCAAAAGTTCCGTAAATCACAAGAAGGTTTATTGAGAAGTCCAGGTTTCAACGCACAAATCAGGTAGTCAGCCAGGCAGGGTTCGGTACACAGAAGCAGGTAGTCAGACAGGCAGGGTTCGGTACACAGAAGCGGGTAGTCAGACAGGCAGAGTTCAATACACAAAAAGGGTAATCCGAAAACCAGGCGAAGGTATCCAAAACACGAAGCTAGAATCAGGGTCCAAAAAACAAGAGCAAGAATCAGAAACGGCAAGACGAGACTATGAACAAGGCTGGGACGAAGACTGTGAGGTACGACGAACTGGCAACGAGACAGTGAGACACATGAGGTTAAATACAAGAGGTAATGAGGGGTGATGACACACAGCTGGGGAAGACAATCAGGAATCAGGTGTGACAGACAGGGCAGGGCAGACAGGAACAAATATAGAAGACAGAGACAAGGGTTAGTGATTTCAAAATAAAACAGGAAACCAAACATGACTCAAAATGTGCAAAACAGAAACTTGACAGACATGACACCGCCGGCTTCTCTGGACCCGAGCTCATCTGAGATGGACTGACGCAAAGTGGAAAAGTCTGCTGTGGTCTGACGAGTCCACATTTCAAATTGTTTTTGTAAATCACGGACGTGGTGTCCTCCAGGCCAAAGAGGAAAAGGACAATCTGGATTGTTCTCAGGTCAAAGTCTCAAAGCCAGCATCTGTGATGGTATGGGGGTGTGTTAGTGCCCATGGCATGGCTAACTTGACCATCTGTGAAGGCTCCATTAATGCTGAAAGGTACATACAGGTTTTGGAGCAACATATGCTGCCATCCAAGCCACGTCTTTTTTCAGGGACGTCCCTGCTTATTTCAGCAAGACAATGACAAGACACATTCTACACCTGTTACAACAGAGTGGCTTCATAGTAAAAGAGTGCAGGTACTAGACTGGCCTGCCTGCAGTCCAGACCTGTCTCCCATTGAAAATGTGTGGAGCATTATGAAGAGCAAAATACAACAACAGAGACCCCGGACTGTTGATCAACTGAAGTTGTTCATCAATCAAGAATGGTAAAGAATTCCACCTCCAAAGCTTCAACAATTAGTGTCCTCAGTTCACAAACACTTATTGAGTGTTGTTAAAGGAAAGGTGATGGAACACAGTGGAAACATGACCCTGAACCAGCTTTTTAGGAACGTGTTGCAGACATCAAATTCAAAATGAGTGAATATTTGAAAAAAATCAATAAGTTTATCAGTTTGAGCAATAAATATCATGTCTTTGTAGTGAATTCAGTTCAGTATAGGTTAAACAGGATTTTGATTGTATTCTGTTTTTATTTTAGTTTTACACAACGTCCCAACTTCATTGGAATCTGGTTTGTATGACAATGAAAAAAACATATGTCACTACTTTAATGTCACTTATAGGCTATTAGGTGAGCACAATCATGATGACAACACATAAAACAAACTACAGCCAAATATTTAGATTCTTGATACAAGAGCTCTATGAGCAAGTAACCAAAAATATGTTTTGGAGTATCTCTGTGTGCAGCAGGTTGGCACTGACGTGCTGTCTCAGAGCGTAGTGCATTATTATATTATCGATAAAATTGGGTAGGACTCGGTAAGAACTGATCTTTTGTATGGTAGCTTTAAACCTACTAACTAAGTTTTAATATTATTAAATCTATTCATCATGTGGAGAAGTTTCAGTGCACGTTGTTTGACTAAAGCTGGGTATGGACATCTTCTTTTATCAATATGTACGGTGGGTCTGTGCAGTGATTTCAATCAGAAACGTGAAACATCAACACCGTTATTTTCAGGCTTTGTTTATCTCATGTGAATGTGCCACAACAAAAACTGACGTCAGGGGGCAACTCTAAAATTGGCAGAGGTCCCAACGTAACAAATCCTGTGTGAATAGTAGTAAAATAATAGATGAGTTGAATATGAACCACTGGAGTTGATCTGTCGCAGCTTAAGGAGATTTTTCTGTTTGTGTTCATTAAAAACAGAGATGAAGAGCATTTTTGGCTCTTCAGAGGAACACACTGAGACACTTTGAGATAAACATCCGGTGTAAATTAATCCTGTTTTCCTCTTTCCAGGTCAAAAAGAGAAATGGCTCAGATGGAGGGATCCAGCTACAGACCTGGCAGGTATGATGTTTGTTTTGTTTTTTTTTTCATATAATTAGAGCGATGATTGAGGCTAGACAGCAGAATCTTCTGGAGGAGATTAACTTGACTGGATTTACGGGCGCTTGGTTGACAATTTAATCACACTATTGTTTGCAGCTGCTTCAATATATTTTACTAAGCTGGATAAAATCCATCCATATCCTCCAGAGTTAGAGTTAAAGGTCATTACAGTATCCTCTCAGCTGATAGGATGACAGTGAATACATGTTAAAATATGATGACCTGTGAGAGGCTCCAGAGCAGGAGCCTCTCACAGGAGCCTTTATTCACAGATGTCACTCTGAAGCTGTACAGATTTCACTCCAACACATCTGGAATATTCACAATCAGCTCCATGGTCAAATTTCCAAAAAGATGTCATGTGAGCCAGTGAGAACACAGCAGGGAAAAAAAGCAGAAGGAGGTTGATGTTTTCTGTGACTGAGTAATAAAGGCCATGAAGGTGGTTTCTGGTGAAGAGAGCTGCTGTGGGTGAAGTTCCACCAAACAGGAGGATTGTAAAGCCAATCAAGACCAGAACACATGACCATGACTGACCGCTGCTTGCTTGATGACATCAGTCAGAAACTGGGTCAACAGTCCGGATAGTTTAACCTTTGTGAAGAGGGAGCGGGCTTTAATTTTTCACCGCATCAGTCCATGTTTGGTATTTATAAATGATTTCTGAACACTCTTGAGAACATATTCCCAAAGTCAACCCGGCTGGAGGTTGGAGTTGGAGTTTGGATGAGGTAAATAGGCAGGTCTATACTCTCTGTGCAGTGAAGTCAACCATGATCTTATATGGGAAAAAAAACCTGACGTTTTTAAACTCAAGTTTATAACATCCAAAATGAAGAGTTAGGAAAAGTGTTCCACAGCTGTTTGACATGTTACGTCACATGTGAGCTACAAATTCAGTCAAAGAAAAACACTGGTTAACTTTTCATGGCCTTGTCATTGACCACACCAAGTAAGGAACCTTTTATTTGTTGTTGTTTTTGTCTGTAAGGTTGCAAAATCAGGGAATTTCCAAAGTTAGAAACTTTTCATGGGAATGTTTTGGGAATATTCAGAAATAGTCAATAATTCATATCAATTGTATTTACCTGTTCATATACATGTGTCAATATTAACCCTTTGCTGCTGAAGGTCTCATATTTGGTACATGAGTTTCAACGACTTCTATCTCATCAACATGGTAAATATTTTTATTAAAAACCTTTATAAAAAAAAAAATAAAAATTGTATTCTTCCCCCTTGAGGATCCTTCCACTATAAGCAGCTGAAGATGTATTTTGGCTGTTTTTAAAATGTCTGCTCTCAGGAAATTATCCACACACTTTTTTTGTTAAAATCATAGATAATTTTATAGAAGTTACTGTAAGAATAACATCTAAATTGTTCCTCATTTTTTTAAGAAATAAGTATTTTCTGCATTGAAAGAACATAAATTTACTGAAAGCTTTGCTAAAAATGTGCCAAAACCACCCAATTTATCGAATTTGATACAAAATTAAATATATATATCCCGTCAACCAAATAATATAGATTTTTTGTGGATTTTGTTAAAAGAGTTGACAAACATCTCAATTACAAAATATCAGAATTTTATGGCTATTTTTTGATGGCTCAGGCTTTAAAGGATTCATTCATCTAAAATTCGTTTAAGAAAAATCCTTTAAAATCATGAAAATTTCCAAATTTGTAAACTAGAAATTTTAAGGAAACTTTCCTGAACTTTACTGGAATTTTTCCACCCCTCTTCAACCCTAGTTGTCTGTCCTCACATGAAGATACCTTTTTTTTATAGAGAGTTCTACTTCACTCATAGTTTTTGAGACTCGTGTTTTGTGTCTATTTTGCCCTCAATCTGAACTTTTTCCTGCGTACATATAATGCTCACAAAAAACCCCCAAAAAACTGATCAGTACTTTTCAGACTTATCAGAAAACAGATTAGATTGAAGGAAATTGAGGAAATATCCTGCAAAACATTGATTCAGAGAGTTTCGATACTGCCTGAGTTTCTCCTTTGACTGTTCCCCCTCAAAAACATCCACAGGACGACACTCTGTTTGGACGTTTCCCTCCATCAACACTGTCAACTTTAGAAGCAGATGTGTGTTATAACACCTTTTATTTGGTGCCCCATGTTAAAAGTATCCTGTCTGCTAACAGAAATCATTTAATGGTCTAAACCACTTTGATGATGATGCAATGAACTTTCCAAAAGCCTCCCTTATTGATCATCCCAACAATAGCTGGACAGAAACGTTAGACAGGAAGTGGAGGCATGCTGTGTTATCTGACAAGTTCTTGGATCTGTAACATTTGTAGACATCTAAAAAACATGTTAATGTAATGCCATGTTTGGTCAAAGCTTCAACATTACATTGGCAGGATTATTCAGCTGTCTTGATGTTCAGAAATGAGCTCTCAGCTGATTATTCCTCCAAACTGTTTTTCAGCCACATGTTGAAGAGAAGTCCAGACATCACCAAAGCCTGGGGCACAAAGTCTGAGCAGCTGCTGAGGATAGACGACCATGACTTCACCATGAGACCAGGGTTTGGAGGTGAGGAGCTTCTTCTGTCTGCAGGGCTGGCTGCAGACTGTGTTCTCCACTCAGAGATACTTCAGCTTTAAATCAACATCCAGACGAGTCATGAGGCACATCTGTCTGTTTGGACTTTACCTCATCTACCCTCTCCATCCGATGTATACGCTCCCCTGAACGTGTGGGGTGGGAGAGATGACATAACAGAGTGGGATTAAGTCTGATCCACGCTGCTGTGATTAATTATGAGCCAGCAGTCTGTAGCTTTAGGTTTCACTAACTTCCATCTAAATCTACCACATTAGCAGCGCTCAGAGCCTGAAACTGTGTGCTTTAAACAGACACACTTTCTTTCCCTGATGGAGAAAGAAATTAAACCAATCAGCAGATATAAAGTGTGACGGGTTGTTGGTTTACTTGATTAAAGAGGGGGTACTCTGCTTTCCCATAATTTAAACATGGATACGAAGTAACTTAAGCATCTTCTAACTGGATCATACATGTTGGAGGAGCAAGCCTCAAACACCAAGGGCTGCCCATACTGCCCCAACAGGCCTCCAGAAGACTGACCAATCAGAGGGAAGAGGGTTTAGGAGTGGGGAGTCTTAAAGAGACAGCGGCTGAAGCAAAGTATTTTGAACAGAGGGTGACCTAATACAGCATGTTAGCCTTGTGTTGTTGTAAATGCTAAAATAAACAGACTCATAAGCTGTACCGGTACTAAACTAGTCAGCTGATTAAAAACAAGTTGCCTGTGCAACCCGCCCTCCTTCCCCATCATGTCTGTTATTTTATGACATATGTGTTAACTACCATCTAGCTGAATTAGCTGAATGCTAACATTAGCTGTGCTGAAATAAGAAGTATTTGGATTTAAAAATGTTGCTTTAAGGTCAAAATAGCCTGAATATGAAAATCAGTCCTGATAAGGATAAACTTTATTGTCCCAGGGGGGATTTGTCATGGACACAGTGCGGTGCTGCTCACAAACAACACCTTACATCACACAATCAGTTCATTCATTCAATAATACAATATTAATAGTCACAGCCCATCATCAATAGAAAGAGAGGCCCTGACACTGCAGAGAGCCAATGACGACAATAAAAATAACATTAAATAAATAAAGCAAAAAAAACTATAATTACAAACAACCTCACTAAAACAATGAAACCAATGTGGTATAAAAAAAATAACCTTGTTAAGTTAAAAACAAGACAATCCTCACATTAAATATTATGTTATTGCAGACTGTTTGTTGAGTAGAGTGATGGAAGTAGGGAGGGAAGAAAGATTATTCGATTAGTTTTGTATCTGCAAGCTCTGAACTGTCTTCCAGAGGGCAGTGATTCATATTCAGAATAAAGAACATGAGAAGAGCCCTTCAAGATTTTCTGCTCCCGATTCATGATAATATTCTCAAAGATGGTTTGAAGAGACAGCTAATTTTTATGGCACGTTTAAACATTTTTTCAATCTTCGATTCACACTGAACAGATAGAGGGCCAAACCAGACTGCCATCCCGTATCTGATCAGACTCCACGTGACAGCATTATAGAAGGGTAACATCACGACCGTACTCACACCAAACAGTCTGAGTCTGTGGAGAAAATGCAGTCTTTGGGCTAATTTAGCACACAAGAAAACAACATGAACATTCCACTTTAGAGAGTTGTCCATCAGAATGTCAAGATACTGATACGAGTCCACCTGCTCAATTAGACTGTCACTGATTAAAGCTGGGTCATGTGATCTAACTGCCCTGGGCAGCCATCTCTTTAGTTTTGTTTGTGTTCAGAATGAGATGATGTTTCTCACACCAAGCCTGAAATGAGATAACCTCACTGACATAGACAGAGGGGCAGACAGCGGCATACAAAAGACTCAAAATGAGTGTATCATCAGAAAATTTTATCAAGAAGTTTTCCTGGAAGCTGCTTCTGCAGTGGTTCGTATAAAGTGTGAATAAGAGAGGAGAGCTCACAGCTCCTTGTGGTACTCCTGTACTGCATTATTTAACAGCTGAAAGTGAACCATTTACAATAACCTGTTGTGACCTGTCCATCAAGAGAGAATAAAACCATTTAATAATGACAGGGTTCATCTGTAAATTGAGGAGCTTCTCAGCAAGCAGATGAGGTCGGACAGCATCAAAAGCAGAGTTTAAGTCTGCAAATAAAACTCTGGCATAAGCCTTTGAGTCTTCAAGATGTTTACTTAGAACTGCATCCTCAGTGCTACGACCCTTCCTGTATGCAAACTATAGAGGGTCAAATTCAGATCCTGATCAAATCCAAATCCTGATCAAATCCAGATCCTGATCAAATCCAGATCCTGATCAAATCCAGATCCTGATCCTGCCATAAAAACATGCTGACATATTTCCTCCATATCGCCCCCTAATGGAGAACATGTTCCTTGGTCAGAAGCAGAGTTTGATGATGTTTACGCAGCAGGTAACACTGCAGAGAACTGACCACTGATCATCTGGAATGAAGAGACACCTGAGGGACAGGAGAGACACCTGAGGGACAGGAGAGACACCTGAGGGACAGGTGAGACACCTGAGGAACAGGTGAGACACCTGAGGGACAGGTGAGACACCTGAGGAACAGGTGAGACACCTGAGGGACAGGTGAGACACCTGAGGAACAGGTGAGACACCTGAGGGACAGGTGAGACACCTGAGGAACAGGTGAGACAGCTTAGGGACAGATGAGACACCTGAGGAACAGTTGAGACGCCTGAGGGACAGGTGAGACACCTGAGGGACAGGTGAGCTTTGATTTCAGAGAGCAAACAGAGAGCATTGGTGTCTTACTTTAAAGGTTAATAAAAATGTCAGTAAGAGCTGCTGGTGCTTGGTCATTTTCACAACGTGGCTGTCTTTGAAAAGTGTTTGGAAACCTCTGCTACATTTTAAGAAAGAAATCTAAACTTCCCTGCTTTTATGGGGAGTTATTTAAAAAAGAGCAGATTTCATTCTTGCAGGAAAAGGATGGACATTAAAAAGAGTCACAGCCTCCAAACAAACAGATAATCCAGACAGTTTGTGAGTCTGCTGTGCTGTGAGGTGACACTCATGGAAACGGGGCTGAAATAAGAGTTTAAAGAGAAACCTGCAGATTCAGATCAAACTCACAATAATGACTCCAGAAGTCACAGTGGTGTGTTAGTTGTTGATTTAAAGAATACATTTATAATCATTTTCATCATTGGAGTCTCCAGTCTTCACTGATTGTTTCTCGTCTATTTTCCAGGACCTGCAGTCCCGGTCGGTGTGGATGTCCAGGTTGAAAGTTTGGATGCTATCTCAGAGGTTGACATGGTGAGTCTCCAACAAGCTGTGTGTAACTCATGTGTTTTCAGTACTAAAACGTGTGTGTGTGTGTGTGTGTGTGTGTGTGTGTGTGTGTGTGTGTTTTCTATCCTGAAGGACTTTACTATGACCCTGTACCTGAGACACTATTGGAAAGACGAACGCCTGTCCTTTATGAGTAACAAGAACCAGAGCATGACCTTTGATGGCCGCCTGGTGAAGAAGATCTGGGTACCTGACATGTTTTTCGTCCATTCAAAGAAGTCATTCACCCATGACACCACCACAGACAACGTCATGCTGCGGGTTTATCCTGACGGCAAAGTCCTCTACAGCCTCAGGTGAGTCCACAGGGACAGACACTACACCCAGAAGATGTGCAGCTCCATAACAGGGACATTCTGATGCTTCAGAAACCAGCATTAGCATCAGGGCTGTATACTGACTTCTATCTTTGCACGTATGAATTGTGTCAGCTTCAGTTATATTTTTATTCATGGAGAGCTGGAAGGTCACTGAAACATAAATGCCTTCTCTGGTGCGGATTGTTCCTTTAACAAAACAGAGACCTGGAGCAGAACTGGACTCATGTTAGGCAGACATCTGCTGAGACCCTGTTGGGGTTAAAGATATGGATAGACAGTAGTGTTGTTTTGGCAACCATCTTTGTTTTAGTCTGAGTCTTTGGGACGGGTTTAGTATTAGTCGCCTTTTAGTCATTTCTATTTGTGATGGTTTTAGTCGATGAAAACTTCATCTTTGTCTTTCACCAAATGAATTGAGATCAATAAGTTTCGGAAATTGGACTCAAGGTCATCAGGTTGTACCAAGTGTTTTCAGTTCATGAAACAACAGTTAACCTTAACACTTTTGCAGCAACCAGACTCCTCACCAGTTTGACAGCTCCATTAGAAAGCTCAGCTTCACTTATTATTTCCTCTCCATAGTGAGTCCATATTTGGTCAGAACCTCGGCTCCAAACCAACTTTTTCATCAAACACTCAAAGTAAAAACTGGATTTAGAATATCAGCAGTTAATATTGATTATTGCTGCTCAAACCTGGTGAACTGAGGTTGATAAAGAAGACACATTTAATAACACAGCTGCAGACAGCGCTGGTGTTTCAGTGTAAAGTGTGACCCTGTTAACTGGAGACTCAGCCGACCATCACTCAGTATGTTTACATGCACGCAGTGGTCTGACTAAGACCATAGCTCAATCATTAAGTATGGGATCTAGCCTTTCTGCATATACATGTAGTAAAGAGATTCAGACTTCTAGCTAAGAACATCTCACTCTGCTTTGATAGGTGGCGCTGTGTCCTTTATTGATGAGTGAAGCTGCGTGTGTATCAAACTAGTTTCTGTTCACCTGAAGAGAAAACAACATTCTAACGATGATGGCTGAGATGGATGCAGCTGTAGCTCTTCATGTTTTCATTGATGTATGTGTCATGGTGTGTGTTTGTTGTGTTGGAGCGCAGCAATCGTATTTATCATGGTCATCTACTTCCTCTTCCAACTGAATGCGAGTCCAACTGCAGTCTGATAACAACTGCATTATCTAGGTGTGTTAACCAAGCTATGCTCAGTCCGTATTCAGTCCAGCTAAGCTGTTAACATGAATTTTAATAGCCTGATCTAATGCTGACTAAGCTCATAGTCCAGTTTCTGAAGCTACATGTAAACATACTGACTGACACGTTCAGCTGAGAGTCTCCAGTTAGCACGGTCACTTTTTACTCCAAAACACTGGTTGCTCTGTAACGCTCTGAACTCCATAGAAGTTGACTCCTTTGTATTGTATCGTTTCTGACAACCGACCACAGAACAACCGGACATTTTTATGCTGCTAACAGTTTGAATTTAATGTTTAAAGAGTGAGAACTCGTCTGAACTAATGGAGCTGAACGCTGCCTCTGTTACCAAAATGTGTGCACATCTTTATGATGACGTAGGTCATAAAGGGGTCTGTGACTGGTGACTACAGGTGTGTTGTGCAGACTGTGCGCTGCATGCCAGGTGGTAATCAAACAAGGTTAGGATGCAGCACTGCTGATACTTATTAGCTTTTGACAGACTGATTACACATGCAACAAGCAGAAATATCACAAAAGACCACCCATTAACATTTTCCTCCAGTCTTGTCTTGTCAATGAAATGTCTTGTTATGTTTTAGTCATCAAAGAGTCATCATTGACAAAAACAACTGCAGAGAGAGAGAGAAAAATTGACAGTGTTCTACAGTGATGATGATGATGATGATGATGATGATAATGATGATGATGATGATGATGATGATGGAAGGGTCAATAGTTGCAGCAGTTGAAGTCTGTCAGGTCTACAGCAGCAGGTCGTCCACAGCAACGATCCAGAGGAACCCACCAGACAAGCTCAGAGACTCCCAGAAAGACCAGTTGGTCACTTTAACGGGACATTTAGATCTGCTTTTCTTATCTCAATCCTTTCTCCAGGAGACGGTTTGTGAAGTGCTGCTTAGTCAGTGGGGCAGGTTACCGTGTTAGTAGGTGCTCAGGGATGTAATCACCTCCGGCTGGCCTGCCAAGACAAACTATCTCCAAATGCTGCTGCTACACAAGATGTGCATTTAAGGAGATAAAGTTCTGCCAATTCTGAGTGCTGATACTCCCCCAAACAAGACCTTGTGATTTTGGTGAGCGATAGGAGACTTGGGGCCAAGATCGTTTATTCTGTAATCCATGGTGCAGAGCCTGGCAGAGATTAACTGCTGGCCATCTGCCTCCTGTTCAGACCCCTGAAACACTGAGCTGCCTCCATGATGGACGAGGAAAACAAAAACTCAGCCATAATGTGGACTTCCACAAACCCAAACCCACCAATCCAACGATGATCTGCTGCTCTGATCTGATTTTTAGAGCTGAGAGTGATGTAGTAGTTTGTTAAACAGTGACTTCACTTGGTCTTTGCCTCCTGCTGATAGCATGAAGTGTATGAGGGGTAGTATGTAACTGTAGTTTTTAGATAGACAATCATTCATCCTCATCACATGGCCTGGGTTAATCTGGTTGTTGGTGCGGTTGGAGATTTCCCAGACTGAGGCAGATTGGCTGAGTGAGGATGACAGTCTGCAGACCGTGTGGTCTTCTCTTGGCTGTCAGTGGGATTATGTTTTCTCATTTATCATCTCAGTGCTGAAAACCAAATCTCTGCTGAAGCCTCACCACAACACGATCGCTGCCTGTTTGAAAGGACAGGGTCACACATGCGTGATGCGTCTGTCATGAAACATCAGTGGAAACTATTTGTCATTATATCATCTGAGCATTCCCCAAGTGTCCACCAGGGGGCTGTCTCTGAAACTGAGTCCATCCCCAGATAGCCCCTATTAGCCCCATTCATCCAGACCAGTTAGTGTTCTTTAACCCTTTGGACCAAGTCTGACAGAGTGTATCTTTTTTACATCAACTTTTGATACACATCAGTACCACCTTTATATCCCAAACTTTAATAAAAGATATATATTTATGTCCAGGCTAACTAGATAAATTGCTAAAAAAGTGCAATAAAGCACAAAAAATGAAAATTACACATACATGTCTAGAAATGTCATGGCTGGATCCCCCAAGAATATAAAGTAAAAAAACATGATGATGTGTATTCAGTGTATTCAGCCATGTGAACAGCCACGGTCTGGATTGTAATGTTTTTGTTGTTTAAGCTTTATACTGGATTTCTGTAAACACATTATTAAAAGAAAACAGCACTCTGGGAAATGTTGAAAAAGCAACATGGAAGTATAACTACAGCTTTTATATGCAAAGAAAAGAATGATCCATCTTTCTTATCTGGTTTCAAATCTACCACCAGTCAAAACTTAAAATGTAAGTCGTAGCGGCGCCACTACGCTGGGCTCTAAAGGGTTAGACTCTGAATTTAAACTGTGAGCAGCATAAAAATGTTTGGTTCTACTCAATTCTGACAGGATCAGTAAGTTTTTAGATAAGCTTGCTGATCCACAAACCCCCTTCCCTCTGATTGGCCAGCCCTCTATAGGCCTATGGGCAGACCTTGGTGTTTGAGACCCACCCCTCCAACATGTCATGACCCAGTTAGGAGGTGAGCAAGTCTCGTGCAGATCTCGTTCTATTTTAAGAACACACCATTTTGAGCAGTTTAGGGTTTAGTGTGCACATCCAGCATTGTTTGTTTATCTTGTCACAGCTCACAGTTTGTCGTGTTTTTCAGGGTGACCGTCACAGCCATGTGCAGCATGGACCTGAGCCGCTTTCCTCTGGATACGCAGACGTGTTCTCTGGAGATAGAAAGCTGTAAGTCACAGCTACAGAGACTTTTCTGCCTCTGTTTTGTTCGATTTGTTTCTTCAAGTCTCACGAGATGTTTCTGTGTCTCCAGATGCATACACAGACGATGACCTGATGCTGTACTGGAAGGAGGGGAACAGGTCTTTAAACATTGATGAGAGGATTTCTCTCTCCCAGTTCCTCATCCAGGAGTTTCACACCACCACCAAGCTGGCCTTCTACAGCAGCACAGGTACCTGCAGGAACCACACACCTGTCTCTTCCTTTCAAGGTCTGCTGTTATCTTTCAGTTTCTAACTTCATGTCTTTTCTCCAGGCTGGTACAACCGTCTCTACATCACCTTCACTCTGCGCCGTCACATCTTCTTCTTCCTGCTGCAGACGTACTTCCCCGCCACGCTGATGGTCATGCTGTCCTGGGTTTCCTTCTGGATTGACCGCAGGGCCGTACCTGCACGAGTGCCGCTGGGTAAGAGGGGCAGACTCAGTGATGGTTTCTGTTGGGGGGGGGGGGGGGGGGGGTTATCATGGTTAGGTGGAGCACTAATGAAGGAATGGGTCAGCTTGTTTGACTTTTAGTGGATAAGTGAAACCAGAAGAAGACGTTCTTTCGTGATTGGTCC
Organism: Labroides dimidiatus; assembly: GCA_030710495.1. NCBI lineage: Eukaryota > Metazoa > Chordata > Actinopteri > Labriformes > Labridae > Labroides > Labroides dimidiatus. Next base: position 27,174,381 of record CM061158.1, read on the forward strand.
CCTTTAACTATGAGAGTAAGGTTTCAGTTAAAAAAAAGGGAGAAAAACTTTATAACAGGTTGAAAATTCTCTGGACATTAAGCAATCCCTTTCATCTCATTAGATTAATGGCTCAAACTTTGGGCTCAGCCAATCGTACATCTTCTTCTCTGTTTGGTACTACCCTGAGATTGCACGTTGGATCTGTTCCAGGTATAACTACGGTGCTCACCATGTCCACCATCATCACTGGAGTGAACGCCTCCATGCCCAGAGTCTCCTACATCAAGGCTGTGGACATTTATCTGTGGGTCAGTTTCGTCTTTGTCTTCCTGTCTGTGATCGAGTACGCTGCGGTCAACTACCTGTCCACCCTGCAGGAGAGGAAGGAGAGGAAGCTCAAAGAGAGGGTCAGTGCTGATAAAACCCACAACACGCTGAATTTGTTTTGTAACCATAGTAAATGAAACAGGACATTATGTAGATACTTCTTAGATACTTGATTCTGATTGGTCAAAAAAAAAACATGAAAAAGTTGATTCATTCTGCATAACAAGAGCAACTGCGTCAAATGGGACTGTTAAGGCTGGGTTATGGTTTCCACGTGACACAGATATGAGGCATGTAGAATCAGCACAGAGTGTGTATGAATGGTTTGGCTAGGTGGATCCAAAAAAACGACTGCTTAATTAATGAGCTTTTTAAAGCAGGATCATTTAAGTGTAAGAGATTTGTTGAATTATCATTTAGTCTTATGTTTGTTAAAGTTAAAACATTGAAAAACATCACTTAAGAAATTCTGGTTCCTGGAACTACATTCACATGGACTTAATGGTTCCTGGGGACTTTTGTAATCTGCGTTTCCACCAAGTCCTGTTAAGATTGTGATCAGGCCAACAATGTACTGAGAACAAAAAAAAGTAATTACAATACAACACCAGACCAGTAGAGGGCAGAAAGACAACGAGGAAGGCCATTCAACAAAATTCACATCATAGAAGAAAAAACAGGCCAGCATTGTGAAGTGTTTAGCACTGCAGGTAGCCTGTTGGCATGGAGGACATTTAGCTTGTGCTGGTTTTGATGGTGATGTATTGCTCAACAGATAATATTAATAAACTGTATTTACAGAGCACCTTTCAAAAAGAAGGCTATGGGTGTTTTATAAAACCAAAGTTAAAATAAAAGAGAATGAAAAGTGTAAAAAGGTCAAGATCAAAACCAGAAAATTAATAGAAAAAAAAAACAGCACCAGATAAACATAAACAAGAACAATGGATTTGTTGTATGGATACTTGTTTGTTTTTTGTTTGTTTTTTTAAACAGCTTCTGCTGGCGAAACACTCGTCTGTCTCTGCTCTCTGTTTCAGCTTGTAGAGTGATTTTGTTGTTAGGCGATTTTCAGCTGGAGTTTCAGTTTTAGATCATCATTAATTACTTTTCTGAAGAGGATTTTTCAAAACGTACATAAAATCAAGTCAGTCACAGCAGAGTGTGTGATGTTATCGTGGGGCGACTGTGAATCAGTGGTAGAGTTGTCGCCTCTCAATCGGAAGGTCGAGAGTTCGATTCCCTGCTCCTGCAGTCACATGTCGAAGTGTCCTTGAGCAAGACACATAACATGTGTGCTAATTGCTCCCACTGTTGTTCAGTGGTGTATGAATGCGTATGAATGTGTTAGATAATACTGATGGCCTTCAATAGATTGTTCTCCCATGAATGTGGTGTGGATGGGTGAATGACACCAGCAGTGTAAAGCGCTTTGAGTGGTCAGACAGACTAGAAAAGCGCTATATAAGTACTGGTCCATTTACCATTTATCATTTACGGAGGGTGAAATAATGAATGAATCAGAGACATTCAGCTTGCAGGCCACACCATAAAAAAGTCCCAGAACATCTGGAAAGTACTAGCTAGATCAGTTCCCCCAGAACTAAATTGAGACCCTATTTCCTGCCAACATAGTTCCTTGGAAAGTTTCTGCAGTAGAAAATCATCTTTATTAAACTGACTATGGCTGAATGCTTTCCAGCCAAACACTGACCCTTATTAAAGCATCTCATCTTTTTTTCATTTTCAAAAATTCAGGGTTATAAAAGGATTATATATATATATATATATATATATATATATATATATATATATATATATATATATATATATATATATATATATATATATATAAGCAGTGTCAGCTCATTTAAGTTTTTGACAGGGTGTTTTTGAAACTCATGAAGCTCTTCTCTTGTCTCCCTGCAGCTGCCATGTACCTGTGGACTGGCTCACCCTGACGTGATGTCAGCCAGCTACAGCGAGGTGGATGCTAACAACACAGGAAACTATGGCATGCCGGAGGAGAACGGGGTGAAACGGGAGAGGATGCTGGTGCAGCTGGCCATGGAGAGCGACCAGATCACCGGCCACGTCGGTACCAGCGCTTACAGCAACGTGTGGATTGACACGCACGTCATAGACAAATACTCGCGGTTTTTATTCCCTGGATCCTACATCCTCTTCAACATCATCTACTGGTCCATCTACTGTTAACACACACCTGAGGCTCCTGAGCTCTGAACACTGCTCCTCTCAAATCTGCCTCTGTGTTTGATGAAGTGCTGAGCACAGGCCTCAGGAGAGGACCTGTACTCAGCAGACTTGACCTCAAACCAGGTCTGTGTTAGACTGACTGAGGGACCAGCTGAGAACAGTTCCTGGAGTAAAGCTGGATCTTTCCCATCCACTCAATAAGCAACATCCACCCACTGTGGCTTCGACACGGGACACACTGGGTACCTCGATCAGACCTTAAAGACTGTCAGAGGTTTTCAGGGAATCTTTAATTTGAGGGTTTATCTGCTGGTTGATAGTCGAGGGTCAGAGCTTGATAAACTGTAATCAAGGGCTTAAATCAGATTGTTGACAGCTTTGGGTTTTTTGGTGGCTGTTTTTCTTTTTTTTTCTTAAAAGCTCCTGTGAGGTTTGATGGTGAACCTTATGGATGAGCAGGGACTTTTATTTCTGCTGGTCTCATCCTTTACGTGTGGAAGCAGTGTTTTCTAATAAAATGATCTCACCCCTCTTTAATTCAACACCTCATGTCAGCTTTTTGTTGGTTTTGGTTTTTACTCAGAGAGCTTTGCTCAGGGCCTTTTCTCAAACCTATTCTACTACAGACAGACAAATGATGGAAAATTGTAATAATTGCAACTCTAATTTCATGTTTAACCCTCAGAGGTCTAAAACATTTTTCTTATATTGCAAATGCCTGATTCCCTTTTTTAAAAAGGCATTTTAACCTCAGAGGAAAAATTAAAACTGTACAAATCTTTTTTCTGACATCCTGGATTGGTTCTTATTTGACTTGTGGAACAGGCAGAGGTGAAATAAAGCCTGTAGCTGTTAGTAAAAGCTTTTCTTATTTTCTTTTTTATGTATAATATCAATTTATTTCCCCACACGGGAACGCCATTAAACCTTTTAAAACCGGACCTCTGAGGGTTAAATTTATGTTGTTTTTCATTTTAAAACTGTTTTTAAGTCAATCTTTTATTAATTTAAAGCCAGTCTGTTGATCTGGAAATCAATAAATAAGCAATAAAATGTTCTTTACCATCTCAACTCCATGTTTTGATTCACTACATTTCTTACATGTGAACAAAAACTAAGACTTTTATGAAATATGTTTAAATTCATGAACAAAATGTGGTCTTTGTTGCATCTTTGTTTTGGGTCCTCGGTGCAGAAAACTCCTTTACGCCATGGCTGTGATGCATTAATTCCATCACTCCAGCAGTTTGTGTGTATATGAACATGTTGTTTGTTTAGTTGCTTAATAAATATAAATAACATGTGTGCTAATACACATGCAAATAATCTAACCAAAAGCTGGATTCAAGTTAGGAACAGGTTTTTTACAGCTGCAACTGCCCTGAGGCCTGTACTATGAAGCTGAATTTTCTCTTAGCGAGGTAACTTCTGGGTTAACCCTGGATTTTCTGTACTACAAAGCTGGTTCACTTCAGAGGTAAGATCAACAAGCAGAAAAGCGCCACCTCCTGTTCCAGTCAGCTCTCAGAAAATAGTCTGCCCTTTCATAGAGCATCCTGTTGATGTTGGTGCACGGAGCGCTTAGGAGAGAGAGAGAGAGAGAGAGAGAGAGAGTTTAGGGAGAGATACAGTCCTTTAGATGTCCCCGATGACATCCTGTACAGAGATTCAGATTTTCATCAGATGGACTCAACTATTTGTTAACTGATGGATCCATATATTATAAATGTAACACATCACAGTCGGGCACATCTTAAATAATGATGTTATTAATAAGGGTCACACATAACTGCAGAAACATGCATTAATGGAGCACACACCAACTCAGTCCATCACGGTGAAGAATAAATATTCAACACAAAAGGCGCTCACGTGGGGGGCGGAGCCTCAAAAGAACTCAGTGGAAAATATAAACCAAAGAAACCAGAAAACCAGAGGAAGAGCTCTGCTTCGCTGTTGGCATGATATGATTTTTCCCATTAGCTGATGCTGCCAATAGGAGGCTGCCATCTTTGTTTTTGGACCAATAAAATCTAAAAAGACCTCTGGGATATGAAAGCCTGCTGTTTAATGCTTTATCATTGCTTTTTAATGGTCCAATGGCTCCCCCATGTGGATGGGTCAAATATTACAATACTTTTATTTACTTTTTAGACTGTATAGCCGTTTTATCAAGCAAAGGTCATTTCTCAGAACAAGAAGGCCAAAAAAACAGAAGGTACCTGACTTTTTATTTCTAATGAATAATTTCTTCTCTTGATACCTACAGGCTTCTTTCCACTTCTCCATCTCTGCAAAGTCAAAGTAGAGCGAATCCAGGATGTCAAACGTCATGGGTGTTATTGTTTTACATTTGTTTCAGTATAAATTTGTAAAATATCTGTCTCTCTTGGTATTTTCTTTGTATTTTTGATGTAACAAATATTCAGGACTTTATCTGACATCCCGTTGGGCTTTCTGTAATAGAAGTGGCATTCCACATGGCTGTGCCCTGTTCCTGTTAGGTCATACATGTTTTTGTTTTTTGTTACAAAGTGAACCATGTGTTCAGATATTCGAGCAAAGAGTCTCTGACTTTAACTGATTTGGTTTTCATTTCAGATTTATTAAGATCTCAGTGGAGTTTGAGGACGGTGTTTCTCTCCCGAACAGTTTGGTTTTTACAGACCTACAGAGGAGGATTAAGGTCAGTGTGAAAACTCAAGTGTGTGTGAGTGAATCTGTGTAAACTGTGGTTTTATTGGTTTATTTCACACGTCCATTCTTAGTGTGTTTTAACAAAAATACAAATCAGGCATTGAGGAAGATTTCAAACTCATTCAGAGTGACAAACGTCCTGATTGAAACTCTTTAAGAGCAGACAGATGTGTCTTCAACAGGAATTATGGTGTGAGCTTTTCTTCACTTTTGATTGGCTTCTTTGGAAAGGAAAAGGCGGAGCTAAGGCAGAAATATTCCGTCTTCATTATCTTCATCATCATCTGCAGCTCTGCCCTCACATGCTCTCTCCTTTCAGCGTCTTCTCCTCCTTCAGTTTGGCCTCAGTGAACTCCTGCTTCACCCTCTGCAGCAGCTCAGGCCGCAGCAGCACATCCAGAGCCGTCATGGCCAGAGCCTTCGCCGTCCTCAGGGTGAAGGGCTGAGCTCTGACATCACCTGAAACACACACACACACACACACACACAAACAGGAGAGTGAAACAGGATCTTGAATGTGTTTCACTCAGTGCTCAGATCTCCTCTCCTCCTCTATAAAGTGCTTTTTCACAGCAGGTGAGTTCAGAAAAACCAATCAGCACAAACATAATAAAGCAGAGAGGAAACTCCTGAGGAAGTGCAGCTCACAGATGGACTGGAAACACAAAACGGACACACAGGAGGTGCTTTCCAACCAGGAACTTCTCCTCAAGGAACTAAATGGTTCCTGAGGCTCAAGATGATCCAAATCAGTCCAGGGACATGTGGAGAAAAAATCAAAGTAATTACATCACACAGCCAGACCAGCAGAGGGCCGTACGACAACGATGAGGGCCATACAACAAAAATGACAACATAGAAGGAAAGGACAGACCAACGGTGTCATGGGTGATGCTACAGTTAGCCTGTTAGCATGGAGGATATTCAGTTTGAGCTTCAACCAGTGAAGGCTTTGCCACTCTCACTCGTCTCCTCTCAGGTGTCAACAAATCAGGATCAAAATCAGCACAGGCTGAAAATCCTCCATGCTAACAGGCTAACTGTGGTGCTACACATAAAGATGGCGTCCTTTCCTACTGTGGTGTCACCTTTACTGCAGTTACATTTTTCTCCACGTGTCACTGGCCTGATTTAGGAAATCTACCTAACAATGGGCCACAGGAACCATGTAGTTCAAGGGGATGTTTTTAGGGGGAACTAAGAGTTTCTGGACCTTCTGGTCCAAAAACATGTACTGTGCCTTCACAGACAGAGTGATTGGTTCACGGTGAGGTGAACACAGGTTGATGTGCGTCACGTACCAGAGGCCACAGTGTACTCCTCAGTGTGGTTCAAGGCCTTAGAGCCAATGGAGAAGTACGGATGGATCCCAGGAACCACAAAGGTCACGTTACCAAAGTCTGTAGAGCCTAAGATTGATAGACCACACACACACACACACACACACACACACACACACACACACACACACACACACACACACACACACACACACACACCATTTAACAGTGCTTCCTGTTTTTCTTGATAAAATTTCACCATCAGAGACTAAAATAAAGCAAATGTTTGAATCCTGTAAAAAAAAGTCTTTCTAGATTTCATATGAGCCACATTCACCTGACAAGTCCAGAGAAATGTCTTATTTTGAGATACTAGAAGTCAAAAATGAGGCCTGCGTTGCATCTAATGAGTAAAAAAATTGGTCAATGGAAAAAGAAATGTTGACGTTCGTTTCTTTTTCCATCTGCAGATTTTGTTTTTGCTCATTGGAAGCATTTCAGACATCATTCTTCTCTTGTAATATCCTGAAAGAGGTTTTCTAGTCTCTCCTTGAGACGAATGATATCAACAACCAGGACTTGACTCTGATTCTTCTCCAGAGATTCAGACTTGAAGTCTGAGGACCCCAGACTGGATACGGACTGAAGCTTTGGTGACTGGTCAACAGCCCTGGTGCTCTGACTCCATGTCAGTATTCAGTCTCACCTGAAGCATTGTTCAGCACCTCTTCATCCGTGGTGAACTCAACCCCCAGAGCCTTTCCATTGCTCTCATATAAACCCTCCAGAGTTTGATTCCTCAGCATGTTGTCAAAAGCATTTTTGGAATACTCCACTTCAACCTGAGGAGGACAGAAAAGGAACTCATGAAAAGCCTCCTGTGTGATGGACTCGGCCTCATTTTGAGTCATTACTCACCTGACATCCAGTGGCCTCAGCAGCTGATCTGAAACAGCCCTCAGCTTTGGATTTCAGAAGAACCAGCTCAGCTCGTGATGGCGTCCTCAGGTAGTACTCCAGCTCAGTGTAGTCAGGGATGATGTTTGGTTTCACTCCTCCATGTTTGATGATACCTGAACAACACACCGTGGTTAACCAGAGCTCACTGACCTCCTCAGAGGAAGACCTGAGCACAGAGACGTGTCATGTGTTCACCATGAACTCTCCAGTCCGGCTTCATCTGCTGTCTGAGCACAGACAGGTTGTTGTAGCAGAGCACCGCCGCATCCAACGCATTGACGCCCTCCCAGGGGTAGGCCGAGGCATGAGACGCCTTCCCACGATACTTTATAGACACACTGAGACAAACACAAAACGTAAAGGGGACTAAAATCCACCTGCTGTTTCATATGGAAGTCTGTCAGGGGATGAAGATCCAGACCAAACAGCACAGCCTCATCCATGAGGTGAAATCACTTAGGATGCTCTCTCACATTCAGGGGGGTCAGGGAAACTTGAAGGCATTGATTTCTTCTTTAAAGAGAGGGTATTCTGCTTTTCCATATCTTAAACATGGATATAAAGAAACAATGCTGGATGTTCAGACTAAACGTGAGCAGATTTTCAAACCTCTACATAATCAGATGTATTCTCTGTTTTAGAAACAGTCGGAGATCTTCACTGGTTCACGCAGTCAAATAACAGTTTCCTCAAAACACCACTGAGAGAAAAAATCAATTCCCCCATTTAAAACTTACTCATGTTCTGCCACCAGGGGGAGAAAGGGAGCGTTGTCCTGCAGAGGGTGAGCCATGAAGACCACGTCCATGTTATCAAAGGCCCCCTCCTTCAACAGGTCTATTTTACCTCCTCCATCCTCCTCAGCTGGAGTCCCAAGAACCGTCACCTGTGGACAAAGTCTCTGTTTTGGTCAACATGTAGGTTTAATCACAGCTCCAGTAGAGATGTTTACATTTTGCTGTTTATGAAAAGAAAATTTACACACAGTAGTCAAGTGATATAAATGAAAATACAAGCTGGATGACCTTTGACCTTGTAGATGGGCTCATAGTTATTCTACTGCACACAGCAGTGTGTATCCTGAATACTCATACTGTGTGCAGCATCATGATATGACTAATATGAGATAAAGAGTCTGGACCTCATCAAGGTCTCTCACACACTTTGGACCATTTCCTACTTCAACACATCCACTTTAAGATTAACTGTCCACCTGCTGCCCAACATATCCCATGTAAAGAGATAATCTATGAATCTCCTCAATATAAGAGAAGTAATATGATAAAAGTAATGACAGTAAATAAATATGAGGGCTGAATGAAGGTCGGCACATTAACAGCAGTTAAAGCACGGCTAGTAAAGATTCAGTGAAGATTTTCAGAGTGAATGAATTGTATCCATCTCTGAGGAAACTGGTACTAATGGTGAAAATCAAGATAAAAACAAGTGACCTGTCTATGAGCACGACTCCTCAGAGTGTCTGTCTGTACAAGAGAAAATTAAAGCATCCATTTTTCTGACAGCCAGGGAGGGAACCTGACAGACAGTCACAAGCTGTTTCTCCATTCGACTCCAAAGAGGACCAGGATTTAAGGAATACACATCAAGCCGTATTACAGACTTCAAACCAGACACTGAGACCATTTACTTCTCAGGTAAAGGTTTACTGAGAAAACTCAGAAACCAGGACTCTGGACGGTTTTCTTACAGACAGTTTCTATACAGTTTACAGAGTGGTGTCTGCTGCCTCCTGTTGGACAGAAGATAAAATTGCAGACACTTTTGGATCGACTTAGTCTACGTGGAACTTCTATGAGAGTCAAATCCGGTCTCCCCTGCTGAACCGGTCTGATCAGTACCTGGACCTGGACTGGGAGGTTCTGGGTCTTCTCCAGCACATCTTTGAGCCCCACAGCCGCAGCAGCTCCAACCTCAGCGATCAGATTGTGTCCACACGCGTGTCCGATCCCCGGGAGAGCGTCATACTCGCAGAGGAAACCCACGTTGACCACGTGACCCTGCTCGCTGCTCTCAGGTCCCCACGTAGCTCTGAAGGCAGTCGGAAGTTTGAAGTGACCGTGGACCTTCCAGCCTGTTTCCTGACTGAAAAACTCCACCAGCCTGTCATGAGCCTTGTGCTCCTCGTAAGCGAGCTCCGGACAGCTCCAGATGTCCTGACTGAGCATGCGCAGCTTCTCTTTGGACTCATCAATACCGCAGCAGAGTTTCTCTTTCAGACTCTGCAGCAGCTCGGAGCTTTCACACATCTTAATATGATGTTTGGACCTGAACGCGGAACAGTGTTGACAGGACGCGCTCCAGACTCAGTCACACACTAAACAAACACGTGATCAGGTAGTGTTTTTTTATCTGTATGCGGAAACTTTATTAAACACAGTGAGTGCACAAAGTGAAAAGAGTCCCGTCAAAGCTGTATGGACAAATTTAAAAGAGTATTTATGAATTCCTGAACCTTCATTGAATCAGTTATAGAGTATAGAAAGACTGACATATTTTTACCCTGTACGTTTAAACTATTATAGAATTTCCTTCATGAGAGAAACTCCTCATCTTCAGAGCAGACACAATCTCTGTGTGGAATCACTCCTGTTACCACTACCAACGGGATTTCTGTGTCCTTACAAAGCACCAGGTGCAGCCAAAAAAGGTTTAAAAAAAACAACAACAACACAGAAGTCAGCAGTCAGATGAAGTGGTTGATTTATTGACAAAAAAAGTATGTAATGGAATTCAATCAAAACAACTAAACTGAAGATTTAACGAAGGAAAAAACACCACCCTCACAGCAGACCGTTACCAGTTTCACGCTCCCTGAGCAAATGACTGGCTGCTCCCCCTGGCCCTGCCCTAATTGAAAACAATTGGGTGAATGGTAAACCAAAAAAAACCAAACCCTGCTAAAGAACAACACCAAGTAAGGGCGCGGTCACACTGGCCAAATGTTCTGTGCCCAAGCACAGTTCAGCCCTAAAGTCCAGTTCGTTTGGTCAGTGTGACTACAAGTGTACCGTGCTTGAACGCGGTTTACTGCTCCTCTTTTGCACATTTCACAGAGGTGTGCTTCAGCATGATACGCTTCATGCATGAGTACATAGACACAATCGCTTCTCTAGACTGCTTCTCTCAACAGTTAGTTTGAGCAATAACACCAGTGTTAAAGAGCTGTGTTGGACCAAAACAACTAAGTTGTAATCCTGTTCTCTGTGTCTAGTTGTGCTGACTTTGATGAGACCATGCTGCATGACAGAGTACATGTGGCCTAACAAACATGAAGCATTTCTTCACACTTACTAAGGTTTTTCTTTCCTGCCTTTTCTTGCTTGTGTGAACATCACTTTGGACAAAAGTGTCTGCTAAATGAAATTGTATTGGAGAACGTGAAAGGACACTTCATGGTGACGTAGGTGGACCATGTGCCTAAAGTCTGGTTCATGTTGGAGTAGTGTGACCGCACTTTAATTAACCCCTGTGTAGACAGTCATAGTAACTATTTTGACCACTACGTGTTGCTGTAGCTGGTGTTGCTCTCACGAGAGTTTGGACACGAGATGTTGTTCTGATATCAGTCATCCATACGGTCATGTTGGTTCCTGATCCACGTTATTAAACGTCAAGTTTGAATACTCATCTTAATCCCTGGGTTGTGAATCTACATGGTGTCAGAAGTGGGATGTCTCCGCATGCTGCGACGTCTACTGAACAACTCATTGCGTCCCTGAGACGGTAAAGAACAGCCGCGGCGCCAAGTCCCGAACCAAGAAAATGGCGGACGGTTTCCGACGTCCTGAACCTCTCTCCTTCGACGGAAATGTGGCAGAAAACTGGCGTAAGTTTGAGCATATGAGAGTGGATATGAGATATTCATCGCCGCTGCACATAGTGAAAAATCTGCAAAAACCAGAGCCTACATACTCTTAAATCTCGCGGGACCCGAGGCTATAGAGAGAGAGCGGTCATTCACATATGCACCTGCAGTACTGTCAGCAGAGGGCAACGTTGTCACACCGATGGAGTCCCGGGAGGATCCTGACTATTTGAGAAAAAAGTTTCAAGAGATCTGCAACCCTCAGACTAATGTGATAATGGAGAGGCACAATTTCAACACCAGATACCAAAAACAAGGTGAAACTGTAGAAGCTTATGTAAGCACTCTAAGAAACCAAGCCAAGAATTGTGACTTTGGTGCATTACAGGATGAGCTCATTAGAGACAGGCTAGTTTGTGGAATCAGCAGTGACAGTGTCAGACGTGCCTTGCTAAAAGAGACTGATCTTACTCTAGCCAAAGCCATACGCATTTGCCAAATAAGTGAACTCACAGAACAACACAGTAAAGTCCTCTCAGTGCCTAAACATGTGACAACAGCCAGTGTGGATGCTGTTAAGATAAAACAAGACAACAAATTCAGAAGCAAATTAAAACAACCCAAGTCTGAAAACCAAATGGTGATTTCAAAGTGCAGAAACTGTGGAGGTACACACCAAGCTAAACGTGAACAATGCCCAGCATTTGGACAACAATGTCACAATTGTAAAAGATATAACCATTTCAAAACACAGTGTCGATCCACAAGACAGGACAACTCATACAAACAGGTGAACCTGATTTCCTCTGAAGATGACTCAGATAGTGAAGATACATTCATTGTAGAAGGCCTGCAGTTACATGTTGATGAGAACTCTGTGCAAAGTGAAGATGAGAGCCAAGGAACAGAAGGACACTGTTTTGTGACAGTCAATGACGAATCTCTCAAGTTAAAGGTCGACACAGGAGCCAAATGTAATGCCATGTCTCTCAGCACCTACAAAAAACATCAGACGCACTGAAAAACTGTACAAATCACATCGGAAAGTCAAAGTGATTGCTTTTGGAGGAGCTGCAATCAGACCCATGGGCGCAGTCACTCTAAAATGCTGGTTGAGTGGACAGTCATATGACTTAGAATTTCACGTTGTGAATGAAGATGTCAAATCACTTTTAGGCCTCAAAGACAGTCTAAGGATGAAACTTGTCACATTCAGCAAAGAAGTACACAACATAGACATTGTCAACAACAAAACCCTGTCACAAAGCATATTTGAAGAATATGCAGACTTGTTCAAAGATGAAGTTGGCGACCTACCTGTGACCTACTCAATGAAAGTGAATCCAGATGTGCCACCAGTTGTCAACCCGCCACGACGCATCCCTGTGGCGATGCAGGAAAGAGTAAGACAAGAACTCCAGAGAATGCAAGCTTTTGGTGTCATCGAGCCAGTAGATGAACCAACAGAATGGGTCTCCAACATGGTTGCCACACACAAGAAAGAGACTGATGATGTTTGCATCTGCATAGACCCAAGACCCTTAAATAACGCCCTAATGCGCCCTCATCATCCCATGCGCACAGTAGAGGAGGTAGCAGCACAAATGTCAGGTGCTACTGTCTTCTCTGTCCTGGATGCGAAAAGCTCTTTCTGGCAGATCAAACTAGACAAAGCTTCGTCTCTTTACACCACATTCACAACTCCTTTTGGCAGATTTAAATTCCTGAGGATGCCTTTTGGCATTAACACTGCTTCTGAAGTTTTCCAAAGAGCCATGGAGCAGATATTTGCCGGTTACCCATGTGCCATCATCGTGGATGACATCATTGTCGGTGGCAAGACCGTCGAAGAGCATGATAGCAATCTGAAAAAAGTACTGGAACGGGCAAGACGAGTAAAGCTCAGGCTCAACCCCAAAAAATGCAAGTTCAGACTGGATGAAGTGAGCTATGTGGGACACGTATTCACTGACAAAGGACTTAAAGCTGACCCTTCAAAGATCTCAGCCATCAGTGAAATGCCGTCTCCAGAGGACAAAACAGCTCTCCAACGCTTCCTGGGGATGATAAACTACCTAGGGAAGTTCATCCCAAACCTAAGTGAACTGTCTGCACCATTACGTCAGCTGCTGCATAAGGACGTAGTCTGGAGCTGGACGCAGCACCAAAAGGGTGCATTTGAGAAGCTTAAAGAATGTGTCACCAAACCACCAGTGCTTCATTACTATGATGTCAAAGAACCAGTGACTCTCACATGTGATGCATCTCAGCATGGTTTAGGAGCCGCCTGTCTCCAGAATGGCAAACCTGTGGCATACGCATCTCGCACATTAACCCAGGCAGAGACCAGGTATGCACAGATAGAGAAAGAGCTGCTGGCAGTGGTTTTTGCTTGTTATAAGTTCTATGATTACATCTATGGCAAACCAGTTGTGATTGAAACCGACCACCAACCCTTGGTGACAATTCACAACAAACCATTTCACTCTATCCCTGCACGTTTACAGCGTATGATGTTAAGACTGCAGAAATTCAACCTGACTCTGACCTACAAGAAGGGAAAACAGCTATACCTGGCTGACACTCTCTCACGTGCACCAAGGAGCAACGTTTTTCCCCAGAAAGAGGAAAAGCATGAGTTTGAAGTGATGACAGTCCAACTCATTTCCCCTCAGCGTCTTGAGGAACTCCGTGAGCAAACAGCGGCTGACCCAACCCTGCAAACACTCACCCGTTTCATAAAAAATGGATGTCCAAGACGTGCGTCCAATTTGCCAGTTGAAATAAGACCTTTTTTTGGCCTACGTAATGAACTCTTCGTGAACAATGAAATTGTCATGAGAGGTAACAGAGCAGTTATTCCTGCATCCCTTCACCCAGAGTATCTAAAAGTGTTACACAAAGGTCACCCAGGTGAGGAAGCCACAAAGAGAAGAGCGAGAGAAACTGTGTTCTGGCATTCATTAAATAATGACATTGAGAACAGCGTAAAGACATGCAGCATCTGTAACAGCTTGAAGCCCCACCAACAAAAAGAGCCCCTAAAACCACACACAGTTCCCGACCTGCCCTGGTCCACCGTTGCAACTGACATATTTGAGTGGAACAACCACCACTACCTTGTGCTGGTAGACTCATACTCAGGTTGGTTTGAGATTGACCAGCTCACTAATCTATCATCCCTTTGTGTGATTAACAAGTTCAAGAGACACTTCTCAGTTCATGGAATTCCACAGAAGCTTTTTTCAGACAACGGTACCCAGTACACCAGTCAGATCTTCCAGGACTTTGCCAGAGCTTGGGACTTTGTGCATGTGACCAGCAGTCCTGAATACCCACAATCTAACGGCCTGAGTGAAAGAGCTGTGAGGAGTGCGAAAAAACTACTGGAAACAACGAAAAGAGACGGAACAGACTTCCACCTGAATCTACCGAACATCAGAAACATGCCCAGAGACAATATCCTTGGTTCTCCTGCACAAAGACTCTTTTCTAGGCAGACTCGAACAACATTACCAGTCAGCAAACTACTCCTGAAACCAGCAGCAAAACCAACAGCAAGTGTCAAAGCCCAGCTTACAAAGAAGCGCAGAGCACAGAAAGCTTACTATGACAAGTCAAGTAATCCACTAATTCCACTAACAAAAAACCAAGTGGTAAGACTTCAAACACAAAAAGGACATGACAAGATGGGAGTGGTTAAAAGAAGGTGCACTGAACCACACTCATACATTGTGGAGTCTGAAGGACAAGAGTACAGGCGCAACAGACGTCACATCCTGCCAGTAATGGAACCAGAGACTAATCCAAACATCACACCTGATCAAAATATGTCACAACACACACCAGAGCCTCAAATGGATAAAACACCAATCACCAAAAACCCTGATGATGTCACGCAGACACCTAGCAAGCCATTGCCAAGAACAAACAATTGCTGAAAAGACTCCCAGCAGAGTTTTTGAGAAGCGTGTGGAAACGCAGGACAAAAGCCCAGTCCCATACGTTACCAGATGTGGCAGAGTTTCCAGACCAAACAAAAAGTATTTTGGCTAATATGATTTCAGGAAATACAAGCACATGTGAGAAAATATAACAATGTGAAGTTTATTAATCTGTTCATGCAATCATTAATTAAGATAGGAATTTTTAAGTTCATTTGCAATGTACTCGTTCTATGGGTTGCCTCTGCTAGAGGTCAAAGTTTTAGCAGCGTAAATACCGAACTGTTTTTTTTTTAGTACAATGTTTGAATATTTGAACATATGGCGCAATGTTTGTTTTGTATTTTTTTGTTAGAAACTAAAACTAAAGAAGAGGGATGTAGACAGTCATAGTAACTATTTTGACCACTACGTGTTGCTGTAGCTGGTGTTGCTCTCACGAGAGTTTGGACACGAGATGTTGTTAGGTTGTTGTTCTGATATCAGTCATCCATACTGTCATGTTGGTTCCTGATCCACGTTATTAAACGTCAAGTTTGAATACTCATCGTAATCCCTGGGTTGTGAATCTACACCCTGTATGAGACAGGTTCTGATTTACTTATACTACAATATCATGGTAAATATTGGTTCCTTTATAATGTTCTCAATATACATTTAGAATTATGTTTCTATCAATAGCATAGTTTTTTGTTGCTGCAGATAAAACTTTATTTTGACATAATAATTTCAGTAACTGTAGCTTTAAGTGAAAAATCTTTACCGGCTGTGGAGTCACACGGTTTTCATACTGTGTTTGTGTCCGTGTTCATGTTCATGTTCTTGTTAAACGTGTATTTTTTGTGCACATGAGTAGATGTCATCCATGTCTTTTAGAATAAAGTTTTTTGTGTTTTTACTTACGAAGCTGTGGAGTGGATGACTGCTGCATGAACATGGGGAGACATGTGTACACCTGGACTACCAGCTAGCAAAAACAGTTTAGACTCTTACAACCCCTTTAAAGTGCAAACTCTAAATAAGTTTGATTAGAAACAAAGCTTAATAAAAAATTAAGACTAAGGATTAACTTTGGTGCTGAGCAAACACATTCAGGAGCTCCACACTGACAATGATTTGAAGGCCAAGTACATCACAACGCTGCACGAAGGCTGTCCAAATTCGCAGGTGTCTTCAATTCATCCCTCAAATGCAGCCTTCATTCCCCCATCTATGGAGGACTCACTGCTATTATTCTTCACGGCCTCCCAAATCCCAAGATCCTTTGCCACTGCTTCTCAGTCCTGAAAAATAAGAGGGAAAATTGCACAATGGTGACATCAAATGATGTGGATATGATGTTTAAATGCAAGTATTAGGTTTGTACTCGTTTGAACATCCAACGCCAGATACACTATATTACAAAAAGTATTCGCTCACCTGCCTTGACGCACATATGAACTTAAGTGCCATCCCATTCCTAACCCATAGGGTTCAATATGATGTCGGCCCACCTTTTTCAGCTATTAAAGCTTCAACTCTTTTGGGAAGGTTGTCCACAAGGTTGAGGAGTGTTTTTATAGGAATTTTATACAATTCTTCAAAAAGCGCATTGGTGAGGTCACACACTGATGTTGGTCGACAAGGCCTTGCTCTCAGTTTCCGCTCTAATTCATCCCAAAGGTGTTCTATCAGGTTCAGGTCAGGACTCTGTGCAGGCCAGTCAAGTTCTTCCACACCAGACTCTGTCATCCATGTCTTTATGGACCTTGCTTTGTGCACTGGTGCTCAGTCATGCTGGAAGAGGAAGGGGCCTGCTCCAACCTGTTCCTACAACGTTGGGAGCATGGAATTGTCCAAAATGTTTTGGTATCCTGAAGCATTCAAAGTTCCTTTCACTGGAACTAAGGGGCCAAGCCCAGCTCCTGAAAAACAACACCACACCATAATTCCTCCTCCACCAAATTTCACACTTGGCACAATGCAGTCCGAAATGTACTGTTCTCTGGCAACCTCCAAACCCAGACTCATCCAACAGATTGCCAGATGGATAAGCGTGATTCATCATTCCAGAGAACATGTCTCCACTGCTCTAGAGTCCAGTGCCGGCGTGCTTTACACCACTGCATCCGATGCTTTGCATTGCACTTAGTGATGTATGACTTGGATGCAGCTGCTCGGCCATGGAAACCCATTCCATGAAGCTCTCCATATACTGTACTTGGGGTAATCTGAAGGCCACATGAAGTTGGGAGCTCTGTAGCAATTGACTGTGCAGAAAGTCGTCGACCCTCTTTGCACTATGCGCCTCAGCATCCACTGACCCCTGAGTTGCTGTTGTTCCCAAACTCTTCCATTTTCTTATAATAAAGCTGACAGTTGACTGTGGAATATTTTGATGCAAGGAAATTTCACGACTGGATTTGTTGCACAGGTGGCATCCTATTACAGTTCCACGCTGGAATTCATTGAGCTCCTGAGAGCGGCCCAGTCTTTCACAACTGTTTGTAAAAACAGTCCGCATGCCGAGGTGCTTGATTTTATACACCCGTGGTCAGGCCAAGTGATTAGGACACCTAATTCTGATCATTTGGATGGGTGAGTGAATACTTATAGTGACAGTGTATTTTAGCAAAGCACAATTCAATGGAGTGCAGGGACTTCAATAAAGAGGCCACAACAGTTAGTTTGGGTCAGGTCATCTATTATTTACATTAGACTAAAACTAATAAAACCCAAGCAAGAAATGAGAAGAGGACAGACAGTTGTACTACAGCCAGAATGTTAACAATTCACCGGGGATAAGGCTGGATGTATTCTACCTGTGTAGAAAATCACAAAACTAAAAACACACCTCAAAATAACTCACAGCACAAATTAAGAAGAAGTGCAGCCACAGACCCAAAGCATAGCTTTAGTGAGTATCTTAATCACACCAGGGGATGGAGACCATCCCAGCCGCAGCACTGGAAACAAAAGGAGAAAGAAGTTAAAACTCCTTACCTGTACCAGGATGTAGCTCAGACCGATGCACTCGTTTCAGTGACTCTTCTCCTGTTGGGGCAATCGTATACATCAATCCTCCATTTTGGGGGCACTGCACAATCTTGTACAGTACAGGGCTCCAGTGGTCTTGTATCTTATGTTGTCCCCATCTTATGTCGATGCAGGCCAAGTTATCCTGATGCTTGGTCATCCACTCATCTGTTGTTAGCTGCTCAGGCTGTCCTGTAACACTCAACACACAATCAATAGACAGCCGTGGTTCTTGTCCAAACATAGGTACATATGGTGAATGTCCTGTTGACTGATGTTTTGTGGTTTTGTAAGCAAACATTAACTGAGGTAAGTGCACTGCCCCTCCATTTCCTGTGGCAGGGTGCGGGGGAGGTCGTGTAGAGTTGTATTGAATCGTTCACACTGACCATCGCCCTGCAGACAGTGTGGTCCTAGACTTGGTGATATTGTACATGCAACACAATTCTTGGATTACTTTGGCCTCAAAACAGCATCCTTGGTCAGAATGTATTTGGCGAGGGACTCCAAAGAGATAAAAGCAGTTTTTGACCAGTGATTCAGCCACTGACATGGCTGTTTGGTTTCTCATTGGAATGGCCTGCGCTGCGCATACTAGGAGGTTTTCCCTTCCATCAGATGCAGGTTCTAAAACAGTAAAGCCTATGGCCAAAATGTCATTTGGCCTGGATGCTGACAATTGACCCATGACGCTCTGAGGTTGAGTATGAACATCTTTAGAAAACATGCAGCGTTCACAGGCCCTGCAATGATTCTCTATAGTGTCGTTCATACCTGGCCAGTAGCATCTCTCCCTGATTAGGTCTGTGGTACGTTCTACCCCCTGGTTGCCATGGTTGTCATGAAGGCTGACGCTGCAGCTTTTGTGGTAGCAAAAGCTGTTTTGGGGCTGGTCCCCCTTCTGGCAAATCCACCTGCCGATAAAGGATGCCTTCCTCTTCAATTATTTGATTCCATTGCTTCAGAAGCTTCAGGACCATGGGCGGCACCCTCTTCCTCTCCTCCTTATTTGGTGGTTGCTGTCTATCCCAGGAAACACAAAACTCCCGGATCAATGGGTCGTCTGCCGGGAAAATCACAAGATTAGTTCCAGCTTCCCATGGAGAGACAGTGATGGCCTGAGACACACATTCCTGAGGAGTCGGTTTAACATCATGCTTCTGTACTGCACCTCTCAGTCCTTCTGGCAGCAAAGAAGTGGGAGTTAGAACTACCATCTGCTCCAGGTTCCCAGACAACGCATCTGCATTAGTATTTGCTAGTCCTGGTTTATATTTGATGTCTAGGTCAAAATTTGCCAGTTCCGAGGCCCACCTCTGCTCAACTGCTCCCAGTTTGGCTGTTTGGAGATGGCTGAGATGATTGTTATCAGTGTATACTGTGCATTTTTGGCCCAACAAGTACTCCCTGAACTTCTCTGCAACAGCCCACTTAAGAGCTAAGAATTCCAGTTTTTATGGAACTATAATTTTGCATGTTTCTTTCAGTTTTTCTCAGGCTTCAACTAGCAAAGGCAGTAGGCCAAACTTTACCCACCCACTCTTGAGACAAAACTGCTCCCAATCCATCATGACTAGCATCTTTATCCAGAACAAAAGGGTTTTTTTTAAGTCTGCATAGGCCAGCACTGGGGCTGTGGTGAGTTTCTATTTGAGTGTCTGAAAGGCTGTGTCACATACCTTTGTCCAGTAGGGTTTGATGGTACTTTTTCCTTCTCTTGTCTTTGTTTGTCAGTTATGCAGCTAAGGAATTTAGTGGGGCTGCAATTTGGGAGAACCCAGGGACAAATCGCCTATAATAACTGGCAAAGCCAAGGAATGATCTTTGCTCCTTAACGTTCTCTGGGTATTTCCACTGGGCCACCACTGTGATCTTATCCGGTCAGTGGCCACCCCCTCTGCAGATACCACATGGCCCAGGTACTTGACTTGCCTCTGGAAAAAACAGCATTTGTTTAGCTTGGCCTTCAGGTTCTCTTTTTGCAGACGCTGCAGCACTAATTCCAGTCTCTGCAAATGCTGTTCAACAGAAAATTATTACATCATCCAAGTACAACAGTAGAGACTGAAAGCTTTGATCTCCAAATATTCTCTCCATGAGTCTTTGAAATGTTCTGGGGGTATTGCAGAGGCCAAAAGCCATTCGATTAAAACAGGCCAAACGGTGTGCAAAAAGCTGTCTTATGTTTGTCTGCCTCAGCTACTGTAATCTGGTTGTATCCGCATGCAAGGTCTAGTGTTGAAAACCATTGTGCACCAGTCAGGGCGTCTAATGACTCCTCAATCCTAGAGTAGAGGGTAGGCACCCCTTCTTGTCTTTGCATTGAGTTGCCTATAGTCAACACACATCCTAAGGGAACTGTCCTTTTTCTGGACCAGGACAAGGGGTGCGGCATAAGGGCTGCAACTCTCTCTTATGAGGAGTGTAAGTGAATTGTATTTTTTACCTTTTGGGCCTATGGCTGTAACCATCACTGTGCTGCCTGCAGGAATCTGGACCAGGTTCCGTGCCTGCACCCAAAGCCGGCCAAATCCCTCCCCACCTTCCTCAGTGTCCATTAGATGACACATCTGTAGCGTTTCTTTCCAACCAGGTGCAGCTTGCATAACCTGGGGAATAGCAAACAGAGAGGGACAAAATTCCTCAAAGAGTATAGAGTCTGCGTATGATGTTCATTCCCATCAGCCCGGCCACCTTCTTCTTCTGTTCATGTAACGATGTGGAGCTAGGAGGGTCTTCCACAATTAGCAAGGGCTGAATGATTATTGCATTTGCAAATATATCGCGATATGATAAAACGTGATTTTCTAACTGCAAGGCTGAGATTTAACTGGTCACATGACTTTCGCGTCAGCGGAGCAGTGCAGCGCAAGCAGGTATAGACGTCAACGGTGCGCTTTAACCTGCTACGCTATGGCCTCAGGCGCAACAGAAGCTGACACTGGTGCAAGTTTGTTACCAAAGAGGGGCAGCACGTCAGTTGTGTGGAATTATTTTGGCTTTAAAAACAAAGATGCAGCGCAATGTCAGGTATTTTGTAGAACCTGCCTTGCTGCTGTTGCTACCTCACGAGGTAACACTACGAACCTTTTTAAACACTTGAAAAAACACCACAAAGCCATGTACGATAGTTGCATGGCAAAAATGCCAGCGAGTGCTTCATCTTCAAGTAAGCAAAGTACCAGCCGACAGGGATCACTGACCGAACTGTTTGAATGCAACTCCTTATGAAACTCCTTATGAACGTAATTCGAAACGGCACATGGAAATAACTTAGGCCATAACGGAGTTCATAGCGAAGGATATGATGCCTGTTAGTATCGTGACCAAGCCAGGGTTTACGGCTTTGATAAGCACAGTGGATAAGCAGTATAGAATTCCCTCACGCAAGCATTTTAGCCAGGTAGCCATACCTGAGCAATACAAAAAATGCAGACAGAGAGTTGCAGCTGAGATGAAAACAGTGGAGTTTTTTGCAACAACTACGGATCTGTGGTCAAGCCGTACAGCGGAGCCATACCAAAGTCTAACGGTGCATTACACTGACGAAGACTTAAATCTCAAAGCTTGCTGCCTTCAAGCATCCTACTTCCCGGACGACCACACCAGGGAAAACATCGCAGCCGCCCTGAGAGAAGGGCTTGCCAGCTGGGATCTACAAGAAGAAAACTTACGTCTGCATAATGACAGACAACGCATCGAATATGGTGATGGCAGCAAAGCTAAATGAATGGACCAGTCTTCAGTGTTTTGGGCATCGATTACATCTTGCCATCCTTGATGTATATTCTGGCGTGTGCATGTGTGTGCATGATTGTGAGGGTGAGACAGTGTGTGAGCAGGGGTGATCCAAAGATGGGGATCCAAAGAAATGATGACTGCCAGGGTGCTTGAGCAGCACAAGGCCATATCTCAAGTTCTGTCAGGTGACTGATATGCACGCACCCTGATCCTAACCTGGCAGGATATTGAGGTGCTGGAGTCTGTTCACAAGGCTCTGCATCCTCTTCTGGACTTTACAGATGCTCTTTCTGGAGAGGAGTATGTGAGCATCTCAGACCTCAAGCCAGTTCTTCACCTTCCGTCCACATCAGTCCTTGCTGAAGATCAAGAGGACACTGACCTGATGAGGTCAATCAAAACCAAGGTCCTGGCATACCTTAATGATAAGTACAGTACCCCAGCACCCAGGAGCTTTTGGATGTTGCATCCAGATGGCAAAACCCAGTATATCACTGTCGACAACGTCCCTAACATTAAGACCCGAATCAAGATGGAAATGCTGGAATCAGCAAGGCGTGCATATAACCAGGTTAGTAACAATTATTTAACTATATCACTAACACACTTTGATTTTATTTATCTATAATCTAACTTCAATATGAATTGCTGTTTTTGTATCTGGTAGGAGAAGAGGTCTCGTACTGAAACCACTCCAGGCTCTCAAAGTGCACAGCCCCCTGGGGAAAAGGTGAAAAGGCCGGGTCTTAGCAAAGGGTTACTTTGGATCAATCAGCAGCCACGTACGTGAAGTATAAAATGATTGACAGAAAACTTGACAAGTAACAAAACAATGTGACTTTTCCAGCTTATCAATGGGCCCCTTAACTTGGTAGGTCCCCAGGGTTCAGCCCAGGTAAGCCCATGCATTAAAGCGGCTGTGCCAGAGGCCTGTACTACGAAGCTGGATTAACACATCCGGAATCTCTCTGTTAACTGGGTTGACTAAACGAGACATTCACAATCCTGATAAGCGGTACTACGAAGCTGGATATCAACTCACTGAGTCAATCCAGGATTTTCCAGCCTTGATTAGAGTGCACTCACATTAAAGGGGTGGAGTCTGCAGCTTCTGACCAATCACAAACATGGAAAAACAGGAGAAAATCTGCAGAGCAGCCTACTTTACCATGGAGGAGCAGACAGTTATTCTTTACAAAAACAAAGAATTTAAACACAGGCTAAAAGAGACACTGTTACTGCAGCAAAATCCAGGAAGGAATGCTGTCAGCAAACTGTGACTCTGTTAATGCGTCACAGTTTGCCCCCTGTCTGAGCGTGTTTTGTGTTGGAATATTAATAAATAATATTAATATTAATTCCTCAACTCCCACGTAGTTGTGCGTTCCATAAATTCCTGTTTCTGCAGTTCTGCCATGTGTGACCATTATTATTAACATCATTATTTAAGATGCAAACAGTGGAGCTAAACAGACTTGAGGAACAAGAACAAAAACCTCCTTCAAAGCGGTCAGTGACAAGGCTTTATTTCTTCACTCTGTCTCTGATGATTGGATGAAATCAACTGAATTTATTTATTTATGGATCCATCAGCTGACAAATGAAGTTCAGTCCATTTGATGAAAATCTGAATCTCTTGTACAGAATGACCACGTGAACATCAAAAGGATCGCATCCCTCCCTAAAATCTCTCTCTCTCCTGAGCGCTCTGCGCACCAACATCCACAGGATCTTCTAAAGATGGGCAGGGTCTTTCTAAGAGCGCTGATTGTGGATCAGTGGTAGAGTTGTCATCTCTTAATCGGAAGGTCGAGGGTTCAATTCCCAGCTCCTGCAGTCACATATCGAAGTGTCCTTGAGCAAGACACTGAACCCCAAATTGCTCCCACTGTTGTTCAGTGGTGTGTGCATGGGTATGAATGATTAGCTAAAACTGATTGTTTCAGCTTCCTCCTCCCATCAGTGTGTGAATGTGGTGTGGATGGGTGAATGACACCAGCAGTGTAAAGTGCTTTGAGTGGTCAGAAAGACCGCGCTATATAAGTACTGGTCCACTTACCATTGGTCAGGTGGTGGTAGTGTTGCTTTACTACTCGTTGATCTCTTATCCAGATCTTAACCTGCTCCGGAGCAGGTTAGCTGTTAAGCATATGTTACCATGGTGACTCATCCTGGTAAGAAGTGAACCAGCTTTGTAGGACAGAAAATCCAGGGTTTACCCAGAAGTTATCTCGCTAAGAAAACATCTAGCTTCGTAGTACAGGCCTCTGGATGAGAGACTCCAGGTAGGAGGGAGCCATTCTTGTCGCTGTTTTGTAAACTGGGGGGGGGGGGGTGATCATATTTTTAAAATAATATAGAGAGCTGCATGGTGGCACAGCTGTTAGCACTGCTGCCTCACAAGATTGCTGGTTCATTAAAGATTGATGTTCTCCCCGTGCATGCGTGGGTTCTCTCCGGGTACTCCGGCTTCCTCCCACAGTCCAAAAACATGCTCACTAGGTCAACAGGTGACTCTAAATTGCCTGTGAGTGTGAGCATGAAAGGTTGTCTGTCTCTGTGTGTCAGACCAGTCCAGGGTGTACCCCACCTCTCAACCTAAGACAGCTGGGATAGGCTCCAGTCACTCACCACCCTGAACAGGACAAGTGGAATAGAAGTTCAATGAATGAATGATTCTGAAAAGCTAAGCATATACATTTTCTGTAATCATGTTGTGATGAGAAAGATTTCAAGCCTATTTTTAGCTGTTGCAGTTGCTGGATCTCAGGGAGGTCACTTTGCTGGTTGATATCCCCGAGGTCAACTGCTTCGATTGGAGTGAGTTGAGGTGCTTTGGATACCTGCTGAGGACCATGCTAAGGTTTTCTGATGCAGTAAGTCCACACCAGGGGCCTGTAGCACGAAGCACGGTCAGCGTATCCTGGATAACTCGCATCAATCCAGGATTGACTAAGTGCAACAGTGGCATTCAGGATAATCGATAGCACGACGCAGGTTATCAACATAATAACTCAACCCAGGTTTGTCTCATCAAGAGCCATGAACGCGCACGTATAAGGGGAGGGCTCAGAGGCAGCTGACCAATCACAGTCATAAACACTAAACACACAGAACAGAGTGACAGAGCTCCGTGCGTCACTTGTGAAGAACGTTTAATATTAATGAAATATGAGGAGGAAAATGTCCAAATCACAGAGAGGGGAAACACCGTGACAGCTGCCAATCAAAGACCGAATGCATGGCAGCGTATAACAGACTGTGTAAATGAGTAAGTTATTCTTCAATGGCTCAATCTGACACTGATCACACTCGTGTATCTCACGAAACAGTATACTGGGAAAATGAATGGTGTCTACTGCGGTTATTATCTCATTCCAATTTCATCCCTCTGGAGTGAAAAAGACGTGGGGGCAAATGAAAAATAAGTACAAAAACATCACTGTGTCTGGTAAAGTGGTTTGTTTCATGTCATATCATCATGTTTAAATTAAGATTAAAGTTGTCACCACAATACAGAGTTAATGTCTGACCCAAATGAACAGTTTACAGATCAGCAGCTGGACTCGTATACACTCTCCCTCTTTAATAAAGAAAGCCTTCAAACACAATGAATGAAGTATGGTTAAATTTGATTTAGGGGAGTCTGTTTCTTGCCTGTTTCTGAGAAGCTGATTGGCCAGTAGGTGGGACACTTTATAGAATCAGATTCAACCTCAAACTTATCTTGCTCTGGAGCAGGTTAGCCGTTCAGAATAAGTCCCCATGGTGATCTACCTAGATAAGAATTGAACTGGCTTTGTGCTATCAGTAAACCAGGGTTAACCCTGAAGTTACCTTGCTAAGACATTAATCCTGCTTCGTGCTATAGGCCTCAGGATTGACCACCGTTTGTTGACCACTGTTAAAGAATCCTTTTGGATACCAGAGAGAACATTCAAAAGACAGACCTCCATCATCAGGTTCCTGGTGGGAAAAACAAGTCTGTTACTGAAGCCCTTGAAGAAAAACACCTACAGACTATGGATCAGTAACAAGTCACTTTTATTATTTCAATCTAATAATACAGTTTTACAGGATAGAGGCTAGTTAGCTAGCTCATTCATTTACATTGTTGTTCTATTAACATGTTAGCTCATACAAACAATATACACAACAATCTCAGATAAGTCAACATACACATCACAGTGTATTCATGAGACCAATAAGTGTTAATACCAACATTAACACACTATGACTGTACACAGTACTGTGCACAGCAACTCACTGTGGGACGTCTCTCATGGAGAGATAAAACATTACCGTAGCCCATGAAATACATGTACTCTACCTGAGGGAGGGCAACATCGAGCCAACTTTACAATTAAACAAATCCTGCATCAGGGGTCACCAGATGGCAGACCGCAGTCCAGATCCAGACCCAGACGCCATGCTATGCGGTCTTGACATGGTCTGTCTTGGTCTGAGTCTTGATACCCTCTGGTCCTGGTCTTGGTTTTGGTGTTTTGACTTCAAGTCTGGTAGGCCGTAAAATTTTTGAGACATAAAAGCTGGCCATGAGTTGGAAAAGGTTGTGAACCACTGATCTAGTGTAAGAAATCTGGGGCGGGACACCGATGGATTTCATACGGACGTAAGAAACATTTCTACGGGGTGTCAGTTGGTTTTCCGAGTGACGGATCAAATTCTCCTCGTCAAATATTCCAATTTATATGGTGTCAAAAACCTTTTAAGGGGCGACTTGGAAAGGGGTTACAGGAGACTGTTCGCTTTGGACAAACGTGTTGGAGACCCCTGGACTGAACGTATGGTCAGACTGACTTTTAACCGTTAGGTTAACAGCTGATGGATCTTTGAGTGAACACTTGTGTTTTTTCAAAAAGCGTTTTTTGGTGAACCATGAATCACATCCAGAGCACCTGTAAGGTCTTACTTTGTGTGGACAATCATGTGCAATCAGATCTGTTTGCTTAAAATTTTGACCACATTCAAAGCAGTTGTGAGTTTTTTCTTTCGAGTGACACATCATGTGTGTGATCAGATGTTCTTCACGGGAAAATCTTTTACCGCATTCAGAACAGCTGTGAGGGCTTACATCTGTGTGAATAAACATGTGTTTTGAAAGACTTTGATTGTCCTTAAATCCTTTACCACATTCTGAACAGAATTTTTTTTTTTCTTTTTTGTGAACCATTACAGTATGTACAGTCAGACCTATTTTTTCCTTAAACTTTTTACCACATTCCGGGCAGGTTATTTTTTTTGCTCTTGTGTGACTCAACAAATGCCCAGTCAGACCTTGATTATTCTCAAATCTTGCACCACAATCGGGACAGCTGAAAGGTTCTTTTATTGAGTGACCATAAATATGTGTGGTCAACTGTTTTTTCCAAATAAATCCTTGACCACATACAGGACAGACAAAAGGTTTGTTTTTGGAGTGAATCAACATGTGATGTGAGAGACCTTCTTCGCGCTTAAATCTTTCACCACATTTACGACAGATAAAGTGGGTTTTTTTTGAGTGAACTGACCTATGTGCTTTAAGTTTTCCTTTACAGGGAAATCCTTTACCACATTCAGGACAGCTGTGTGGTTTTTCTTCTGTCTGAACACACATGTGTGTATCCAAATCTACTTTAAAAGGAAATCCTTTTCCACACTCCAAGCATAAGAAAGGTTTATTTTTTGACTGGCCAGACATATGTCTTAACAGAAATCCTTTATGCCTAAATCCCCTACCACATTCAGGACAGTGTAATGGTTTTTCTTCTGAGGGAACACATGTGTGTTCATCCAAAGCTACTTCATGGATGAATCTTTTTCTACAATTTAAGCACTTGAAAGGTTTGTCTTTTGAGTGAACTGACATATGACTTTTCAGATTTGCTTTTTTGTTAAACCCTATCCCACATTCAGAGCAGCTGTATGGTTTTTCCTGGGTGTGAATTAACATGTGTTTGCCCAGACCTTGTCTACAAGTAAATCCTTTCCCACACTCTGAGCAGCTGAAAGGACTCTTTTCTGTCAGAGAAACCACATCATTGGTTTCACCAGGCTCAGGGCAATTGTGTGACTTTACAGTCTCTGCTCTTTTGTCTGTGGCAGATTTTAATCTTTTCAGACAGTCTCTGGTCTCCTTCCAGTCATCTGCCTTATATTCAGTCCCTGATCCAGTATCTGAGGAGGTTTCAGTCTGAACCTCATTCTCTGGTTGTACATTTCTTTCTGGATCTGAGCTCCTGTCTGGTTCTGGTCTTCCACAGTCCTCTCCACCAGCTGCTGTTTCCATGTGGTCAGTTAGTCTCTGATGAAGCAGTGAGGACTCAGGTTTACGACAGATAACGTGTTTTTTTTTTGAGTGAACTGACATATGTGCTTTAAGATTTCCTTTATAGAGAAATCCTTTACCACATTCAGGACAGCTGTGTGGTTTTTCTTCTGTCTGAACACACATGTGTGTATCCAAATCTTCTTTTAAAGGAAATCTTTTTCCACACTCCAAGCATAAGAAAGGTTTATTTTTTGAGTGACCAGACATATGTCTTAACAGAAATCCTTTATGCCTAAATCCCCTACCACATTCAGAGCAGCTGTATGGTTTTTCTTCTGAGGGAACACATGTGTGTTCATCCAAAGCTACTTCATGAATGAATCTTTTTTCACACTTTAAGCATTCGAAAGGTTTGTCTTTTGAGTGAACAATCAAATGTCTTTTCAGATTTGCTTTTCTGTTAAATCCTTTCCCACACTCTGAGCAGCTGAACAGTCTCTTTTCTGTGAGAGAAACCACATCATTGGTTTCACCAGGCTCAGGACAATTGTGTGACGTTACAGTCTCTGCTCTTTTGTCTGTGGCAGATTTTAATCTTTTCAGACAGTCTCTGGTCTCCTTCCAGTCATCTGCCTCATCTTCAGTCCCTGATCCAGTACCTGAGGAGGTTTCAGTCTGAACCTCATTCTCTGGTTGTACATTTCTTTCTGGATCTGAGCTCCTGTCTGGTTCTGGTCTTCCACAGTCCTCTCCACCAGCTGCTGTTTCCATGTGGTCAGTTAGTCTCTGATGAAGCAGTGAGGACTCAGGTTTCTCTTCATCATTTTCACTCTTCATATGGACTGAAGGAAACAGGAACTTGGTATCAGCCTCCTCCAGTCCTTGAAGCTGCTCTCTCCCCTGACCAATCCACAGTTCCTCCTCTTCCTCTTTAATGAGTGGGGACTCATTCTCCTCCTGGTCTGGATAGGGGCTCCTCTCCTGCTGCTCAGGGGGAAGCTCCTCTTTCTTCACCATTAGTAGCTGAACATCTGCAGGACACAGTCAACAAATATTAATGAGATATTAGATCATCTTCCTGATGGAAAAGCTAATCTGAAAGAAAGAAACTCAGGATCTTTATTTTCAGCTCTGCTGCTGAACTGGAATGACAATCTGATCTACTGGACAAATGATTACAGGAGCCTCCTGCTTGTTGAGACACTGATCTCAAAGAAGAACTGAAGGTGGAGTTCACCTGTTTACACACACCTGTCAACCAAAGATATGATTAATAGATTTCAAAGCTACAATATAGAAACTGGATCATTCTTCTGGGGATGCATGTGCAGCGTTGAACACATGAGGCACGAGTAGCTCTGAGAGGAGCTGTGTCCTAACAGTCTCCAAATATTGGGATTGGTTAATCTGTCCAATTTCGCGATTTGATTACGATTATTGAGGTCTTGATTATCAACATTTTTCAATTAGCAACAATTCTTGATTTTCAATTCTTGATTAGCGATTATTGATTTTCCATTGGACAGTAACCCAAAATTATTGAACCATTAAAAAAATCAGTCGGTTGCTGAGTTACTTCTTTTTTATTGAGGAAAAACCTCAAAGCACTTTCTGTGTACTTGTTACTTCAGAAGTATTTGTTTCAATCTGAAACAAATGTTCACACTTGTAAATAATTGTCTACACTTGGAGATTTTTTTCCTGTAGAACAAAAATGCAGCTTTGGAGCTGTGAGTGTTCATAGCTGTTAAATGCCTTGCACCTTCATGACAACTGAACTTAAATGGCAAAACTTATAGTAGCTTTATGAGCTTCTATACTGTAGAACACAGAAATAAACAAGGGGCTCTAAACACAACTCTGAGAGGACGGTGTGAGACTACAAATGTAAGTATCAGACACAGACGTGACTACCTCATGTTTTATCCCTGTCATTGAAATGTTTATTTAGCCTCAGACTGATTAAAGCTTCCTCCAACCTGAATCATCAAAACTGGAAAGTAAAGGAATCAATCCAGTTCACTGTGAGGCTCAGCAGAAACACAGGACAAACATCTGTTGTCAAACAAACCACATCATGTTTGAATCACCTCGCATGTTTTCACAGACTGAGCTGTAAAGTTCCAGAGAGGCATGATGGGAAACCAAATATCTGAATGGCAGGACACACCAGTGCTGTGTCCCAATTCAGGGGCTGCATCCTTCGTGGGACGCATTTGAAGGCCAGATACGTCACAACGCTGCGCGAAGGCCGTCCCAATTCAGAGCAGATTCGGAGGATCCTCCAAATGCGGCCCACAAATGCGTCCTCCTTTGCCTCTTTTTGGAGGACGCACCGCTACTATCCTTCGCGGCCCTCCATATCCCAAGATCCTTTGCCCACAGCTGCTCAGTCCCGAAAAAGAACGGGGGAAATTGCACAATAGTGACATTAGATGGTGTTAATTTTACTTTTAAATGTAAGTATTGGGTTTATACCTGGTTTTCACTCATTTTAACATCCAATGCCAGATACAGCGAATCACACATTGAGCTAGATATTTTACTTATCGGTCATTTTGACAGATGGGGTCCTAAAAATTTCGTCATAATGAATAAAGATCCCTCAATTTAAAAAATCGATAACGGGACATGTTAATTATTTATTATATATTTTAGCATGTCATCATAAAAGCAACTCAAATACAACTTTAACATTAACTATGCAGGGAAATGTATTGCTTATTAGGCAGAAAGAAAATACAAATTATAATACCGACCCTGCTGTCAGACGCTTTGTAAAGAAAAATAGTCGCTCTTTATAGCAAGTGAAACTTTTTTTTTTCGGGTCATCGAGCGAAAGAGCGGCAGAGGAGATCACAGCATCAAGTTTTGCGTCTCTGCCTCAGTCAGCTGACTTTGGGCGGCTGTTTTGTGTTCTGGAGGCTGAAGCCCGTTCTGCTACACCTGGAATGAGCAGCGCTGCTTCAGCGCGCGTTTTAAAGTCTGGAAACATTTCACCCAGTGAAGCAATGAGCAGTCGGCAAAACTATTTGAGAAGACGGGTTTCCTGATCCTGCCAGAATCTGCCTCACCGGGAGGAAATCCTGGAGCATTTATTTGGTCTTAATGTAAAAAGAGAGGCGGCTTCAGTCCCGTGAAGCCAGCAGGACAGAGAATGAGAGATCATAAACAGGACAACACCATACCTCATTAATTATGCACGCTCACCACTAACTGTACAGGGGGTCTGCTGCAGGTGAGATATGTGATTAATGAATGACTGTGTGACAGTTGAAGTGGACTGAATCACTGAGGGGGTTACTAATCCCTCAAAACTACCTTCAGATTTGTCCATCATTGATCAAAAAATTCTGTCAAAAGACGGAGAATAATCAGTTAACGCCACCTCTGAGGGGAATTGGAAATTTTAACTTTCAGTTAAAAAACATGAAGCTGGTAATTCATTCGCATATGGCATAAATAAGTATTATGTTAAATTAAACATTTTGATTGAATAAAAACTAAGTTTAGGATTATGAATTGGGTGGCAGAAATCGTGACGTAAGGATAAGGGCGGAGACATGACGCAACCAGGAAATAATCCGAAGGATAGTACTGTCCCATTTAACAACGGTGTGACGGCCTACCCGTCCTTCGGAGGACGGGTCTACCCATCCTCCGAAGGACTGGCCTTTGGAGGACGGGTCCTTCGGAGGATGCAGCCCCTGAATTGGGACACAGCACATGTGAGCTGTCTTTAAAGTGATCCACAGTTGGGTTTCAGAAATAGTGACAGAGTGACCGCTCTGTGTTGGTTTTTGTTTGGTTTTCAAAATAGCATCAGAGTGAGTGCTCTCATAGCTCTACATCATACAGACTATCTTTGATGTTTCTTTTGCTAGCATCATCTCAGTTCAGAGACTGCAGAGGTATAAACAGAGCTGACTTCACCACATGTTGATGTCATCATTCTCATAAAGCTTCAGCAAACACGCTGTGAGGACTGCACACCATGGATAACAGATGGCATAAAGCTGCGTCCCACCTTCTTCTCAGAGCTTTTTGGACGCTCTCTCACTGTATAGATTTTACAGTTCATTTAAGCCCAGAAACAGCAGAGCAACCTCTCCCCTGTTAGTGAACTATGCTGCATGTTGTTTTAGGATTTAATCGATTTTTAAAGATGTAACAATCATTTCATACTCATCTATATCATGATTGCGAGTAATCGTGAATTGATTTTTTTTCCACCAGCCCTAATGTAATTGTTGTTTGTTTTGATTTACATGGATGAAATCAAGCACAGTGCTGTTGCTCCTCCTCTACTGAATGCATGCGCACTCCTGCAGTCAGGTATAAGTACATTGGCATGACACCAGTCTGGACCAAAACATTCAGGGCCAGTTATTTGTCCCAGTCAACCCCTACATATAATCACAGACCATCCCGCCAAAGGCCAGAGATAGAGACACGAAGATCTACATTTCTTGGTGGATAAGACATCTTAAAATCATATTTTACAGACAACTGCAACAGTGGCAATCAGGATCATTTGAGCGGAGTGATAGTGGAGTGAAAAAGACGTGGGGCAAATAAAAAATCAGTACAAAAACATCACTACGTCTGGTAAGTTGGTTTGTTTTATGTCAGAGCATCATGCTTAAATGAAGATCAAAGTTATTGCCACAATACAGAGTTAATGTCTGACCCAAATGAACAGTTTACAAATCACCAGCTGGACTCATATACACTCTCCCTCTTTAATAAAGAAAGCCCTCAAACACAATGAATGAAGTGTAGGAATGACATGATAGAATAATGATCTGTTTCACATCAAGCATTACATCCTTTTATTTGTCAAGCACTTTGTGTTGTCTTTGAATGTATGAAAGCAGCTTTAATAAATAAAGTTTGATTGCTTTGAGTATCCCTTCCTGGTATATTAACTTTAACTGTGGGGTTAAGATTGTTTTAGGGGAGTCTGAAGTGTGTATGCATAGTGTGAGAATGTTAAAGCAGCACAGGCAGTGTTCCTACATTTCCTCGCTCAATTACTGTGCTTTAAACCATGTGCTTCATATATTTATTTTTACAGTGTGCAACTTCCACCCTGAATGTCCTCCATATGAGGAATCCAGAGAAAGATATGAATATGCTACCTTATATATACAGTGCTGTTTGAAAGTTTGTGAACCCAAGACACGGTCACTGTTTTTGTAAAAAAAACCCATTAAAATAATCTTATTAAATGCACATCCAAATCCGAATTTGTAAATAAAACATTTTCAAATAATGGACATACACAGAAAGAGATACTTTCATTATTTAATTCAACAAAAGTGGATTATTTGACAACATCTGCTTATGGGGATTTTGCCCACTCCTCCTTGCAGAACTCTGCCAGTTGAGAGAAGTTGGAGGGACACCTGGCATGTACCATCTTCTTTAGGTCTTGCCACAACATTTCAATCAGATCAAGGTCTGGACTTTGACTGGGCCAATCCAGAGTATGAATCCTCTTCTTCTGAAGCCGTTCTTCTGTAGTTTTGATGGAATGCTTTGGGTCATTGTCTTGTTGCAGAATCCGTTTTGGTACCAGCTTCAACTCCCTGACTGATGGCAGGAGATTCTGGTCAAGAATTTCTTGACAGGCCTGAGAATTCATGGTTCCCTGGATAATGTGGAGTCGTCCAGGTCCAGAAGAAGAAAAGCAGACCCAGACCTTTACATTTCCACCCCCATGCTTCACTGTTGGGAGGAGGTTCTTCTCTTGAAATGCAGTGTTGGCTTTTTCTCCAAACATGCCGGTTTTGATTGTGACCAAATAATTCTACTTTGGACTCATCTGTCCAGAGCAGGGGTCGGCAATCCACGGCTCCAGAGCCGCATGCGGCTCTTTAGCACTCCCATAGTTGCTCCTTGGAGCTTTTTCATAAATGTGTGAAAATGAATGAAATTTTTTGTTGTTGTTGTTTTAATATGGTTTCTTTAGGTGGGAAACCTGACACAAATATTCTTATGCTGTAAAAATTTATGTAATAAATACAGAATTTCAGAATTGCGCCAAATAGCAGAATTGCGTCATAGCCTGCGACACACAGTCCAGGTGGCTGTTGTAAACGAAGGAGGGTGTGTCATGGGCCTTGGATCCCAAAGGGAAAAAGATTGCTGTTGAAAGGATATGCAATTGATAAACATAAATCTGACATTTCATTTATAAAAACTAGTGATGATAGAATAAGAAAATCATCACAAAACAACAGAAACGTCCAAACTGTTCACAAACTTTCAAGCAGCACTGTGTGTGTGTGAGTGTGTGTGTAAATGATGATGAATAGAAACAGATTTGAAGTTCAACGTTAAACTACAGTATATTATCAAACTAGACAATTTCCATGGAAATCGTGAGAGGGGCTCGGGCGGCATGCCGGCTGGCATACATACTCCGTTTCTGGAATTTAAAGGGCTTTTATTTTGAAATGCTACATCAGAATAAGCTGATATTGACTGAGTGACATCCTGGCATCGTCCACTATCAGCCTGAAGTGGAGTCATGGATTGATTATTAGTTTTACCCATTTTACACAAATCAGATTTCAGGCAACAATGTACTTTAGTTTCAAAAATTTAAAGGGTTTTTATTTTGAAATGCTACATCAGAATTGGTTGAAATTAACTGAGTCACATCCTGAGGTAGGTTCCAATGATTGATTATTTATTTAAGCCTTTTCATGCTAATCAGACTTCAGGCAAGAACATAGCTCAGTTTTAAGAATTTGAAGAGCTTTTATTTTGAAATGCTACATCAGAATTGGTTGATATTGACTGTTTGATACCCTGGGGTGATGTACAATCAACCTAAAGTGGAATCATTGATTGATTATTTATTTAAGCCTTTTAATCCTAATCTTTAATTAGGCAAGTACATAGCTCAGTTTCTGGAATTTTAAGGGCTTTTATTTTGAAATGCTACATCAGACTTGGTTCAAATTAACTGGGTCACATCCTGAGATGGTGTACTATCATCCTGAAGTGGAATCATTGATTGATTATTGGTTTTAGCCTTTTTATGCTAATATGAAATCAGGCAAGACTATAGCTCAGTTTCAGAAATTAAAAGGGCTTTTATTTTGAAATGCTACATCAGAATCAGCTTATATTGAATGAGTGACATCCTGGGATGGTTCACTATCAGCCTGAAGTGAAATCATTGATTGAGTATTGATTTTAGCCTTTTTACACAAATCAGACTTCAGGCAAGAATACGCCTCAGTTTTAAGAATTTGAAGAGCTTTCACTTTGAAATGCTACAGCAGAAACAGCGAATATTGAATGAGTCACATCCTGGGATGGTTTACTATCAGCCTGAAGTGAAATCATTGATTGGTGTAAAAAGGCTAAAATCAATACTCAATCAGACTTCAGGCAAGAACATAGCTCAGTTTCTGGACTGTAAATGGCTTTTATTTTGAAATGCTACATCAGAATTTGCTGATACTGACTGAGTCACATCTTGAGGTGGTGTACTATCAGCCTGAAGTGGAATCATTGATTGATTATTGGTTTTAGCCTTTTCATGCTAATCGGAAATCAGGCAAGATTATAGCTCAGATTCTGGA
Organism: Labroides dimidiatus; assembly: GCA_030710495.1. Taxonomy (NCBI): domain Eukaryota; kingdom Metazoa; phylum Chordata; class Actinopteri; order Labriformes; family Labridae; genus Labroides; species Labroides dimidiatus. Next base: position 27,210,245 of record CM061158.1, read on the forward strand.
ATTTAAAGGGCTTTTATTTTGAAATGCTACATAAGAATAAGCTGATATTGACTATGTCTTTAAATTTTAACCAGGATTTAGAGCAGATTATCTCTGTATTGTATCTGTCGGGTCAAAAATTTGCCCACGCGGCCGAGTTGAAAATGAGTGATCCTTTTCTGAAAAACCCCAGAGATTCAAAATGGAGTTTTTAGTGAAAAATCTCAAAACTTTGTGTTGCTTTACCTTTTTTTTCTCAAAAACTATTAAAGACAGCAGAATGCCCCTCGAAACTTAAGCTGTGGACAGATGTGTCAACGTTTTGAAGCAAGAATGACGTCTCTAGCTGAAAGTATGGCGAGGCAGGAGCAGTGGGAAAAAGTGTGTTTTTTTGGTGTTCTCGGGAAGCCTCCCTATTCATTAAGTTGAAATGCTGAGTCAGCATTTCAACTTATAGATCTTTGACTTTATATTCAATTTGAAATGCTGAGTCAGCATCAAAACGTAGGTATTTTCGTTGTGCTTCTGTCAAAGTGGCTTTTGACGTCAAAGGATGAAGCACTAAGTCAGAAAAGGACCAACTGTCGGGACACCCCCTCTCCTCCTCTCAATTACCTCAACTGTTAACTCTTGAGGAATTTTCTCAGAGATCAGCAAAAGATCACTCATTTTCAACTCAGATTTGATCTGTGCTTTCTACTGGCCCTACAGAAAAAAAATGCACATTGACACATTCCTCAGTCTTGTGATTCTCACAGTGTGCTTGTTTTTCTCATATCTATCACGGTTTCGGCACAGCATGCGATGTTCAGACTGAGTTTCAGCAGCAATCCCAAAGCCTTCAGCTGTATTCTAACTGCAGTTACTCTGTTATGATTTGAGCTGTGGTCACCATGGTAACAGCTGAGCTCAGCTGGGAGTCAAATAACATGCAAACACAGTCCAACACACACACATATAGGAGACACATGTTCACATTGTTTGGGCATTTTAAAGGCTGCAGCACCATTTTCCAGGTCCTCCATCTATCTTCTAACACCTTTATGGATCCACAGATCCTTCAAACACATCTTCTACTACTTAGATGTCATTACACTCATTTTACTTTCAGCTTAAGGCTGCTTGTTAGCTACACATCTCTACCCCCTGTACTTTAAAATGAAAAAAACAACCCTTTATTTTAAACGTTTTTACAGTGTAAATAGAGACTGTAAATATCTGTTCATCCACTCAAACTCATTAAACTTCATCTGCTTCTACCTTCTGCATATTTTGACTAACAGACTCCATTAACACATTAATCTGATCACATGACTAAATGCTATTCACACATTACTCATAGATTTTGCTGTCATTTACACAAAAAAACACTGAAATTCTTAGAAAAGTCATAGCACACCATTCTGGACCGAGCCGCACGCTTTGATATATAATTTGTTGGGGTTTTCTTAAAGCTCTGGGTGGAGAAGCGGTCCAAAATTTTGTCCTTATGAGTCATCTTTCATGTAGAGCTGCGTGGTTTCCATGACGATTTAACTGAGAGCAGCTGTGGAGATCAAGGGACACCTCTTTGTGACAGCTGCTCTCTGCCGTTTTTTGGAATGAGGCATGTGTCCGAACAAATGCTCGCTGTGGCCAAACCGTTATAGCTATTAGAGAAACGAGCGCACCGTGGGAATCCAGAGGGTCTGAGGAATTTGGTATGGGGGAGAGTGGCTCATGCGAAGCCCGAGCCCCTAACTATGAATCAGTCTGATTAGTAATCTGAAAATATCAAAGCATTAATATTCTGATAGATTTGGAGCAGTTCTCTGTCTGGACCTGGTTTTCTGGATCCTTTATTCTGACCCAGGTCTCAGACTCAGCTCTCTGTGAGCTCTTTTTGGTTTGGGAGGGTTTCTGCTTTATTGACACAGTTCATGTCTTTATATTTCACAGTCTGCTCAGAGTCCACAGATAATGCAGTCATAAGCATGGAGTGACTGTGTGTTTAAACTCCTCTCTGGGTACACACTGGATTTATACACTAAAACATCTGTCCACTGACTGTCTGTCCACTGACTGTCTGTCCACTGACTGTCTGTCCTCTGACCGTCTGTCCTCTGACTGTCTGTCCACTGACTGTCTGTCCTCTGAATGTCTGTCCACTGACTGTCTGTCCACTGACTGTCTGTCCACTGACTGTTTTCCATCCACTCACTGATTTCTCACGAACCTGTGAATCGTTTGCCATCCGTCAAATTTGTGTTATATCAGTTAAAAATGTGTTTTTTTGACGGTTAACACCCTCACGTCGCTTGACCACCATTATACTCCGCAGCACTTCCGTTCCAAAATGCGCGCGCAGCCGTAATGAGTTGGCAACTAAATGTGGCCATTTTTTTCTGGGCGAGCGAAATTATAGCTTCATTTGGCAAAGCTTCTTTCTTACTTTTTTTTTTCGGTGTGTTGATATTCGATATACAATCTGTGCACAGTAAACTTGGATAAACTCTCCTTTTCCAAACAGCTCATCGGCATTAGGTTTCACATTTCCAGATTAATTTATAGTGGGTTTTTTACATGAATTAAATCGAATCCAAGCTCACGTCTATAGACCGTAACTTCTGGTTCGATTCCCCGAAACATTATCACACACATTTTCAGAAACCAACCTGCTCTGTGCAGCTTTATCTCCGGGATTAAAATCACATCCAGTAGTTCTCTTTGTCTCTGGAGCTCCTCTTCGTATTCACGTGTTGTTCTTTGTTCGTCCATGTCTCTGACAACCGCAGCGAGCAGCCGCCGCTCGAATAAATCTTTAAGTTCCTGAAATCTGGACATCTCCTCACATCCAAGAGTCGAAGAAGAAAGAGAAAAATGAACGCAACTCTGGTGTCTTTCTGTGAGAGGATTTTTTGAGCTGGCTGACGTGGATCGTCTCCGATATAAATACCTGCAGCACTCAGTTGATCGGGCTTGATCGGCTAACTTTGTTAGCATTTGCCTAGCTTAGCCACCGCGTCCAGTCTAACTAAATCGAATGCAGAGCGTAGCTTCTTCTTTTACATTTCCGTCAGACTATATTCAGCTACGGCGCATTGCTGCCCCCCGCAGGTTTAGCGCTGGATGGTTAGCATGGTTAGCGTTAGCATTAGCCTAGCCTAGCCACAGCGTCAAGTCTGACTAAATCGAACGCAGAGCCTCACTTCTTGTTATTTTCTGCTTCCCCATGACTGTACTACGAAACTTGATATCAACTCACTCAGGGAATCCAGGGTCTTCCAGTCTTGATCAGCGCGTGCTCACATTAAAGGGGTGGAGTCTGCAGCATCTGACCAATCACAAACATGGAGAAACAGGAAAAACCCTGCAGAGCAGCCTACTTTACCGTGGAGGAGCAGACAGTTATTCTTTAGAAAAACATAAAATTTAAACACAGGCTAAGAGCGACACTGTTACTGCAGCAAAATCCAGGAAGGAATGATGTCAGCAAACTGTGACTCTGTCAATGCGTTATTGGTGAGATTATCCAAAATTAATTCATAGGACAATATAAACAGACAGCACTCTGATCACTCAGTTTGACTTTATTACAGCACAGACGTTTGGAGCAGAGCTCTTCATCAGTGTCCTTCCTTTGGTTTATATTTTCCATTAAGTTTTGAGGCTCAGCCCCATCTGAGTGCATTTTGTGTTGGAATATTGATGAATAAAATTAATATTAATTCCTAAACTCCCACGTAGTTGTGCGTTCCATAAATTCATGATTGTACAGTTCTGCCATTTGTGACCATTATTTTCAACATTATTATTTGAGCGACCCCTTGCTTGTCTTGCTGCCTGTCATTTGGACTAATCCTCTGTTATCACTGGCAAAGTGTAATATTCTCAGTAATGAGACTATCTTCAAAGAAAAGTAAAGCTATGACACCTCAAATCCCCTCATGTTTCTCAACATTAATCATATCATGCTTCTACAGCTGTGGTTTAAAAAAATTAATGTGGAGTCCAGAGACACATTATCAACTGCTGCTGACAAAGTGTGTGTCCGATTAAAGACTTGAAAAGCTCCCAATAAGTACTGGGCCATCACCATCCCATCACTATTATCTCATGAAGATCTGGTGCTATTCTAAATGTGTAAGTGGGAGTGTTTTCAATCAGTTTACTCACAGATTCAGGGACAGCATAAGAATATGTAGCAGTTTAAAAATCTGCTTGTATTATATGAACATCCAGTATTGTTACTTTATATCCATGCTTAAAATAAGGGAAAGCAGAATACCCCTCTCTAAGAGCTTGACTCTGATTGGTCAAAACCCCATTGTAATGGTGAATGGTTCCAGAGAACTCCTGCTTAGGACTTGGTACCAACTGTAGGACCTTCCTGAATCAAATGGTACCATCAGCTCATGTATGTCAAACTGAGATGCAAAACTGTCAAATACCACAGTATCAGTGACACGGACATCATAGACCCTAATTACTGATTAGTGTGTTCAGGAACATGCATTTGCCGCATCTGAGGATAGTGCAAAAGTAAATCGGTTGGAGTTCCTTAAATTGCTTAACTTTGGTGGTAGCAGCTGACCTCGTCTGCTTCTACCATCTTCTAGTATATAGCGTAGCACCTGTTCTTGTTTTCTGGATGGTTCCTCTACAAAGGGTCTAAAAACTACTCCTGATAGGTACGGTTTCTTTAATATGTGATGGTGTGTGAATGCTTTACTCCTCTCTGAGGACTAAAGAGTTAAACCACATGTATATTTATGTTATTCAGACATTACAGAAACACCAGAGGACTGTACTACGAAGCTCGATGAACTCATCCAGGATCTCTCTCCGTTTTCTGGGTTGACTCAACGAGACATCCCCAGTCCTGATAAGCGGTACTACGAAGCTGGATATCAACTCGCTGAGTCAATCCAGAGTCTTCCAGCCTTGATCAGAGCGCGCTCACATTAAAGGGTGGAGTCTGCAGCGTCTGACCAATCACAAACATGAAGAGACAGACGACAACCTGCAGAGCAGCCTACTTTACCATGGAGGAGCAGACAGTTATTCTTTAGAAAAACAAAGAATTTAAACACGTCATCCAGGCTAAGATCGACACTGTTACTGCAGCAAAATCCAGGAAGGAAGGCTGTCAGCAAACTGTGACTCTGTTAATGAGTAATTCATGAGATTATCGAAAATTAATTTATAGGACAATATAAACAGACAGCACTCTAATCACTCAATTTGACTTTATTACAGCACAGACGTTTGGAGCAGAGCTCTTCATCATGTGTCCAAACTTTCCATTGAGTTTTGAGGCTCAGCCCGTCTGAGCGCTTTTTGTGTTGGAATATTAATAAATAAAATTAATATTAATTCCTTAACTCCCACATAGTTGTGCGTTCCATAAATTCCTGTTTCTACAGTTCTTCCATGTGTGACCATTATTATTAACATCATTATTTAAGATGCAAACAGTGGAGCTAAACAGACTTGAGGAACAAGAACAAAAACCTCCTTCAAAGCGGTCAGTGACAAGGCTTTATTTCTTCACTCTGTCTCTGATGTTTGGATGAAATCAACTGAATTTATTTATTTATGGATCCATCAGCTGACAAATGTAGTTCAGTCTGTTTGATGAAAATCTGAATCTCTTGTACAGAATGACCATCTCTCACTGAAAACTCTCTCTCTCTCTCCTGAGCGCTCTGCGCACCAACATCGGCAGGATCTTCTAAAAATGGGCAGGGTCTTTTACAAGAAAGCTGATTGGTCAGGAGGTGTCGTTTTTCTACTTGTTGATCTCTTAACCTGCGCCGGAGCAGGTTAGCCTTTCAGCATAAGTTGCCACGGCGATTCATCTCGGTAACAAGTTAACCAGAGGCCTATAGCACGAAGCAGGATTAATGTCTTAGCAAGGTAACTTCAGGGTTAACCCTGGTTTACTGATAGCACAAAGCCAGTTCAATTCTTATCTAGGTAGATCACCATGGTAACCTATTCTGAACAGCTAACCTCCTCCAGAGCAAGATAAGTTTGAGGTTGAATCTGATTCTATAAAGTGTCCCACCTACTGGCCAATCAGCTTCTCAGAAACAGGCGAGAAACAGACTCCCCTAAATCAAATTTAACCATACTTCATTCATTGTGTTTGAAGGCTTTCTTTATCAAAGAGGGAGAGTGTATACGAGTCCAGCTGCTGATCTGTAAACTGTTCATTTGGGTCAGACATTAACTCTGTATTGTGGTGACAACTTTAATCTTAATTTAAACATGATGATATGACATGAAACAAACCACTTTACCAGACGCAGAGATGTTTTTGTACTTATTTTTCATTTGCCCCCACGTCTTTTTCACTCCAGAGGGATGAAATTGGAATGAGATAATAACCGCAGTAGACACCATTCATTTTCCCAGTATACTGTTTCGTGAGATACACGAGTGTGATCAGATCAAAACATGCTCACTAAGTCAGTTGGTGACTCTAAATTGCCTGTGAGTGTGAGCGTGAAAGGTTGTCTGTCTCTGTGTGTCAGACCAGTCCAGGGTGTACCCCACCTCTCAACCTAAGACAGCTGGGATAGGCTCCAGTCACTCACCACCCTGAACAGGACAAGTGGAATAGAAGTTCAATGACTGAATGATTCTGAAAAGCTAAGCATATACATTTTCTGTAATCATGTTGTGATGAGAAAGATTTCAAGCCTTTTTTTTAGCTGTTGCAGTTGCTGGATCTCAGGGAGGTCACTTTGCTGGTTGATATCCCCGAGGTCAACTGCTTCGATTGGAGTGAGTTGAATTTTTTGGATACCTGCTGAGGACCATGCTAAGGTTTTCTGATGCAGTAAGTCCACACCAGGATTGACCACCGTTTGTTGACCACTGTTAAAGAATCCTTTTGGATACCAGAGAGAACATTCAAAAGACAGACCTCCATCATCAGGTTCCTGGTGGGAAAAATAAGTCTGTTACTGAAGCCCTTGAAGAAAAACACCTACAGACTATGGATCAGTAACAAGTCACTTTTATTATTTCAATCTAATAATACAGTTTTACAGGATGGAGGCTAGTTAGCTAGCTCATTCATTTACATTGTTGTTCGATTAACATGTTAGCTCATACAAACAATATACACAACAATCTCAGATAAGTCAACATACACATCACATTGTATTCATGAGACCAATAAGTGTTAATACCAACATTAACACACTATGACTGTACACAGTACTGTGCACAGCAACTCACTGTGGGACGTCTCTCATGGAGAGATAAAACATTACCGTAGCCCATGAAATACATGTACTCTACCTGAGGGAGGGCAACATCAAGCCAAATTTACAATTAAACAAATCCTACATCAGGGGTCACCAGATGGCAGACCGCAGTCCAGATCCAGACCCAGACGCCATGCTATGCAGACCCAGACCTATCATCATTAAAATTTGAGGGGATTTTAAATTTGAAGAAATGCTTCTATTTTCACCGCAGCTCTTACAGTGTTTCCAGTATTGGTAGAGCAGCGCTGGAAACGTACGGACCAATTGCATTCGAGTTAAGCCATCCCACATGACACTTCTCAGCCAATGAAAGCTCTGCATTTCAGGCTTTAAATGCTGGTGCTCTGCATACAGGCGAAAGTTAAGAAGCCAGCGGCAGAAGAAAGGAGGATAGAGAGAAAAATAAAGAGAGTGATACAAAAAGAGTAAACGAAGAGATGAGTGAGCCGGAGTTCAAGAGAATAGCATTCACAAGTTATGCAGTCTATGAAAAGGAAAGTGGAGCGACTCATTCATCTTCATTTTTACCTTTGAGAGCACAAAATCAGTCTGATTCTTAGAGACCGTGCACAATGACTAAACAACTGTTCTGATTTGTTATCTCTTAGTTTTAAATACAGCCCTTCTTAAATTTAATAAGAAAATAATGATTTCACTGTGTAAATGTTTCCGTTTCCTTAAATGTAGGGCAACCATAAGTATTCTCAAGTATATCTTAATATACATGAAAATGAAAAAACCAGTGAACATCTTGGAGTGTTTAAATTTGAACTCTTTCTCAGAGCCAACACACTGAAACTCTTAGAAGTCAGAAATTATTTAAGAATAACATACAACCACTAAAACACTTTGAGTTCATGACTGAAGTAAATAACATTCATTTAAAATAAAATAAAAATAAATAATATACATTTTTACACGTTATGATGTTCAAGACCTTTGAGTCAATACATTTTCTCTGACTGGACCTTTTGGAATTTTAACTGAATAACCCTGCGCTACAACATGCAGGTAGAACAACAGACAGTATAAACCCTGTTACACCGGCTGCAAAGTAAACAAAGGGAGGAGGAGAACCCCCAAACTGCAGCCATTATTTTGTTGTTTAAGCTTATTTTTCTCTATTAATTGATTCAGCCATCCACTAAAATCTATTTGAATTGATAAATGTTGCTTCTCGTGTGAAATAACAATATGCCATTCAAATGTGACAAATTACTATCAATTATTACAAAGCCTTGAATTCAGAAGATATTTTCTATTGAGTCTTACCACAAGTTACAACTCTGTTACATTAACAGGGATTAAAAATGTTCAAATAGTCATAGGCAGTCAGTTGGTTTTCCGAGTGACGGATCAAATTCTCCTCGTCAAATATTCCAATTTATATGGTGTCAAAAACCTTTTAAGGGGCGACTTGGAAAGGGGTTACAGGAGACTGTTCGCTTTGGACAAACGTGTTGGAGACCCCTGGACTGAACGTGTGGTCAGACTGACTTTTAACCGTTAGGTTAACAGCTGATGGATCTTTGAGTGAACACTTGTGTGTTTTCAAAACGCGTTTTTTGGTGAACCTTGCATCACATCCAGAGCACCCGTAAGGTCTTACTTTGTGTGGACAATCATGTGCAATCAGATCTGTTTGCTTAAAATTTTGACCACATTCAAAGCAGTTGTGAGTTTTTTCTTCCGAGTGACACATCATGTGTGTGATCAGATGTTCTTCACGGGAAAATCTTTTACCGCATTCAGAACAGCTGTGAGGGCTTACATCTGTGTGATTTAACATGTGTCTTGAAAGACTACTATGGCTCCCAAATCCTTTACCACATTTCAAGCAGGTTTTTTTTTTCCTTTTTTTGTGAGCCATTGCAGTATGTAAAATCAGACCAATTGTTTCCTTAAATTTTCTACCGCATTCCAGGCAGGTTTTTTTTTTTGCCCTTGTGTGAGTTGCCATATGTACAGTCAAACTGCGTTTTTTCTGAAATCTTGCACCACATTTTGAACAGCTGTGAGCTTTTCCTCTTGAGTGACTAAACATATGTGCCATCAGGTGTCGTTTACAATAAAACATTTTTCCACATTCAGAGCAGCTGCAAGATTTTTTTTGGGAGTGATTCAACATGTGACTTACGAGACTTACTTTGTGCTTATATCTCACGCCACATTCAACACAGATAAAACGTTTTTCGTTTCCGTGAACTGACCTAATATGTTTAGTCAGATTTCCTATGTAATTAAATCTTCTGCCACATTCAGAACAGCTGTGTGGTTTTTCATCTAAGTGAAAAACCATATGCGTGTCTAAATGTGCTTTTCGAATGAATCCTTTTCCACACGTCGAGCAGCTGAAAGGTTTTTCTTCTGCGTGAGAAAGCATGTGTGTTTTCAGAGTATTTTCACAATAAAATCTTTTCCCACATTCAGAGCAGCTGTGTGGTTTTTCTCCTGTGTGAACTAACAGGTGTCTGTCCGCAGTTACTTTACGAGTGAATCCTCTTCCACACTTTGAGCAGCTGAAAGGTTTTTCTTTGGTGTGAACAAACATATGTGCAGTCAGATTTCCTTTGTAACTAAATTTTTTACCACATTCAGAACAGCTGTGTGGTTTTTCTTCTAAGTGAACGACCATGTGTGTCTGCAAACCTAGTTTACGGGTGAATCCTTTTCCACACTTTGAGCAGATGAAAGGTTTTTCTTTGGAGTGAACAAACTTATGTGAAGTAAGACCTCCTTTACATTTAAATTCTTTACCACATTCAGAACAGCTGTATGGTTTTTCTTCTAAGTGAACAACCATATGTGAAGTAAGACTTGCTTTACAGTTAAATTCTTTACCGCATTCAGAACAGCTGTATGTTTTTTTTTCTGAGTGAATTTCTGAGTGAGCTAACACGTGTTTGTCCAGATATCCTTTACGAGTGAATCCCTTTCCACACTTTGGGCAGCTGTATGGTTGTCCTTCTGAGTGAACTAACATATGTTTATTCAGATTTCCTTTTAGGCGAAATCTTTTCCCACATTCAGAGCAGCTGTATGGTTTTTCGTTGGTGTGAACTAACATGTGTTTGCTCATACTTTCTCTACGAGTGTATCCTTTTCCACACTTTGAACAGATGAAGGGTTTCTTTTTTGTGAGAGAAACCACATCATTAGTTTTACCAGGCTCAGGACGATTGTGTGACTTCACAGTCTCAGCTCTTTTGTTTGTGGCAGGTTTTAATTTTTTCAGACCGTCTTTGGTCTCTTTCCAGTCATCTGCCTTATCTTCAGTCCCTGAGGAGGTTTCAGTCTGAACCTCATTCTCTGGTTGTACATTTCTTTCTGGATCTGAGCTCCTGTCTGGTTCTGGTCTTCCACAGTCCTCTCCACCAGCTGCTGTTTCCATGTGGTCAGTTAGTCTCTGATGAAGCAGTGAGGACTCAGGTTTACGACAGATAACGTGTTTTTTTTTTGAGTGAACTGACCTATGTGCTTTAAGTTTTCCTTTACAGGGAAATCCTTTACCACATTCAGGACAGCTGTGTGGTTTTTCTTCTGTCTGAACACACATGTGTGTATCCAAATCTTCTTTAAAAGGAAATCCTTTTCCACACTCCAAGCATATGAAAGGTTTATTTTTTGAGTGACCAGACATATGTCTTAACAGAAATCCTTTATGCCTAAATCCCCTACCACATTCAGGACAGCGTAATGGTTTTTCTTCTGAGGGAACACACGTGTGTTCATTCAAAGCTACTTCATGGATGAATCTTTTTCTACAATTTAAGCACTTGAAAGGTTTGTCTTTTGAGTGAACTGACATATGTCTTTTCAGATTTGCTTTTTTGTTAAACCCTATCCCACATTCAGAGCAGCTGTATGGTTTTTCCTGGGTGTGAATTAACATGTGTTTGCCCAGACCTTGTCTACAAGTAAATCCTTTCCCACACTCTGAGCAGCTGAAAGGTCTCTTTTCTGTCAGAGAAACCACATCATTGGTTTCACCAGGCTCAGGACAATTGTGTGACTTTACAGTCTCTGCTCTTTTGTCTGTGACAGATTTTAATCTTTTCAGACCGTCTCTGGTCTCTTTCCAATCATCTGCCTCATCTTCAGTCCCTGATCCAGTACCTGAGGAGGTTTTGGTCTGAACCTCATTCTCTGGTTGTACATTTCTTTCTGGATCTGAGCTCCTGTCTGGTTCTGGTCTTCCACAGTCCTCTCCACCAGCTGCTGTTTCCATGTGGTCAGTTAGTCTCTGATGAAGCAGTGAGGACTCAGGTTTCTCTTCATCATTTTCACTCTTCATATGGACTGAAGTAAACAGGAACTTGGTATCAGCCTCCTCCAGTCCTTGAAGCTGCTCTCTCCCCTGACCAATCCACAGTTCCTCCTCTTCCTCTTTAATGAGTGGGGACTCATTCTCCTCCTGGTCTGGATAGGGGCTCCTCTCCTGCTGCTCAGGGGGAAGCTCCTCTTTCTTCACCATTAGTAGCTGAACATCTGCAGGACACAGTCAACAAATATTAATGAGATATTAGATCATCTTCCTGATGGAAAAGCAAATCTGAAAGAAAGAAACTCAGGATCTTTATTTTCAGCTCTGCTGCTGAACTGGAATGACAATCTGATCTACTGGACAAATGATTACAGGAGCCTCCTGCTTGTTGAAACACTGATCTCAAAGAAGAACTGAAGGTGGAGTTCACCTGTTTACACACACCTGGTAACCAAAGATATGATTAATAGATTTCAAAGCTACAATATAGAAACTGGATCATTTATCAGGGGATGCATGTGCAGCGTTGAACACATGAGGCACGAGTAGCTCTGAGAGAAGCTGTGTCCTAACAGTCTCTAAATCTAAATGCAAAATGTCATTTTTATTCAAGTAAGACAAATAACATAAAGTGAGTCAGAGTTTGTCAGTATGAAAATTTGAAGAGTGCCAAAGTGACTTGAAAGCTGCATATTAGGGATGCACCAAAATTTAGGTCACCGAAAATTACTGGCCCAAAAGTGCATTTTCCGTTTTTAGCCGAAAGATTTTTATCATCGAAACAACACAGATGGAAAAGTATGTAGTGATGACACAAGCAAAAACCGCAGCCAGCAGTCTCGTCCGGATGAGAGGTGACATATTTTATTATATCTGAGAGATACCCACGTATAGGGATTTGTAAAACGTGTAATGCGTGCAAAAGAAATGTTTCAGATTGCGATGGATGTAGAGAACCCACCCGGAGACGAAGAGCATAAAAAAAAAAAAAAAGACTTTTCACTTTGAACCTGATGAGGGGTATTCCTCTCTCATACAACCCCCGATTCAAATGAAGTTGGGACATTGTGTAAAACTTAAATAGAAACAGAATACAATGATTTCAAAATCCTGTTTAACCTATATTCAGTTGGTAACACTAAAAAAAGCCAAGCTATTTATTGTTCAAAATGTTAAACTTCGTTGTTTTTGTTTTTTTTTGGCAAATATTCACTCTTTTACTACAAAGCCACACTGTTGTAACAGGTGCAGAATGTGTCTTGTCATTGTCTTGCTGAAATAAGCAGGGACGTCCCTGAAAAAGACGTGGCTTGGATGGCAGCATATGTTGCTCCAAAACCTGTATGTACCTTTCAGCATTAATGGAGCCTTCACAGATGGTCAAGTTAGCCATGCCATGGGCACTAACACACCCCCATACCATCACAGATGCTGGCTTTGAGACTTTGACCTGAGAACAATCCAGATTGTCCTTTTCCTCTTTGGCCTGGAGGACACCACGTCCATGATTTCCAAAAACAGTTTGAAATGTGGACTCGTCAGACCACAGCACACTTTTCCACTTTGCGTCAGTCCATCTCAGATGAGCTCGGGTCCAGAGAAGCCGGCGGGGTTTCTGGGTGTTGTTGATATACAGTCATGGAAAAAATTATTAGTCCATCCTTGTTTTCTTCAATTTCTTGTTAATTTTAATGCCTGGCTCAACTAAAGGTACATTTGTTTGGACAATTATAATGATAACAACAAAAATAGCTCATGAGAGTTTAATTAAAGAACTAAGAACTATTCATTTTCCATGGTTTTCTTTATAATAACCAAAATTACTTAAATTCTTACATCAATAGCTATGGCATTGTACCGCCAAAAACACTACTTTTAAGCATTCCATGTTTTCTTTTCTGTTTGCTTTAAACACATGATACACACAAGAGTTAATACTTGATTGCATAACCATTGTTTTTGATGACTGCAGCCATGCGTCTTGGCGTGCTCTCCACCAGCTTCTGACATTGTTCTGCTGTCACAGCAGCCCATTCCTGTTGGACAAATTCAGACAAATTTTCTTTGTTTTTGGGCTTGTGGTTCTCCATTTTGAGTTTGATGATTTCCACAGGTTTTCAATTGGATTAAGATCTGGTGATTGAGCAGGCCAAGGCATGGTGCGAATGTTGTGGTTCTCCATCCAGGCTTTAACTGACCTTGCCGTGTGGCAAGGGGCATTGTCTTGTTGGAAAATCCAGTCATTCGAGGCAGGAAAGAGTTTTCCAGCTGATGGAAGAAGACTGTTTTCAAGGGTAGTCCTGTACATGACCTGGTTCATTCGGCCTTCACACAATTGCATTTGCCCTGTTCCACTCAGACTGAAACAACCCCAGATCATGACTGATCCACCCCCATGTTTTACTGTAGGGGCAAGACAGTCGGGGTTGTAAGCTTCTCCAGGCTTCCTCCAAACCAGTAAGTTGGCTGGAGTGGGCATCAATTCAAAACTGGATTCATCACTGAAGAGAACCTTAGCCCAATCATCAACAGTCCAATCCTTGTGGTCTCGAGCAAAGAGTAACTGGGCCTTCCTCTGCCTTTCATTGATGAAGGGCTTCTTACGTGCTCTGTGTGACTTCAAACCAGCTTCAACAAGTCGGTTTCGAACAAGTCACATTTCTTGACAGTGCCCACTCATTTTTAAGGTCCCTGGAGGTCTGACGACGATTCCTGACACAGGATCGGATGAGTGCACGGTCATCTCGTGGGGTAGAAAGACGTTTCCTGCCACGGCCAGGTAGCAATTTGGTAGTGCCATGTTCAGCTTGTTCTTGTTGTTGTAATGAACGGCTGTCTTGGAGATCTTCAGTTTTTTCACTACCTGCAGTTGCAATTGTTGCACTTGCAACAATTGCAATTAATTGCAATTTTTAATTGCAATTAAAAACAACTTGCAATTGCAGTTGCAACAGTTGCAATTTCCAGCAGTGCCAAGATGGCTGCCTTTGTGGCTTCACATAATTCTTTTGTTTTAGGCATTATGTGAGAGCTGACAACTTCTGAGTAGTGCTACGGCTTGAATGTAAGCAGGAAACCACTCTAGGCCTTTGCATGTGCAGTGCTGCTTGTGACATGAAATGGCCTCTTATATACCCTGGGAATCAATTAAGCTTAAGAATGTCAAAAAGGACATAAAGTATTATGTAACCAGCTGCATTTTTTGTTGTGTTCATTTTATTATACGTTTAGTGGTACCAGATATTAGAATGAACAAGAAATTGAAGACAACAAGGGTGGTCTAATAATTTTTTCCATGACTGTATGTCTTTGTCTTTGCATGGTAGATTTTGAACTTGCACTTGTAGATGATGAACTGTGTTAACTGACAATGGTTTTCTGAAGTCTTCCTGAGCCCACGTGGTAATATCCTTTACACAATGATGTTGGTTTTTAATGCAGTGCTGCCTGAGGGGTCAAAGGTCACGGGCATTCAATGTTGGTTTTCAGCCTTGCTGCTTGAGTGCAGAGATTTCTCCAGATTCTCTGAATCTTTTGATGATATTATGGACTGTAGATCAGGGGTGGGCAAATAATTTTTATGAGGGGCCAAATGAAAAACCTGAATTGTGTCAGAGGGCGGCACCAACAACTACGTGAACTTAATTCTGCTCAGTATTAACTTTTTCCCATTGTAAAATGAATTTCCTTATATTTTGATTAGCTGCTACTCATAACCTGAAGAATGTTTTTTCTGTAAATATGTGAAATTGTGGTGCAGGTCAAATTGGAAAATACGACAACAGAAGTAATAAACAGTGAAAACAAAAACAATCATAGCATTAGTTCATTTTATGTTTAGCTTGTATGTCTCCACAAATACCGAAAACCTTTATAACAACTATACAAAAAAATAACTTGAATGTTTTTCACTTTATTGTAACTCATTAGTGAGAAAAAAATCTAATCTGCATTGGCTTGAACAAGGGCATTGCAATCTGGCTGAATTACTGAGATGGCCATGTGAAGGACAGCTGAGAGGTGATCACCAGTGATGGAGGATCTGCGTTTGGATTTGGTGAACTTTATCAATGGACACCACACGTGCAGGGTTCATGCTTGCAAGTGCTTCCATACAGATATAATGCATCATCCTTTCTCAAAATAAAAGCAACATGGTTGTATTGCATGCACAGGTTTTTTTTTCTTTCATGTTCTAATTTATGAATGACCTCACATGGGCCACACACTGATGCCCAAAGGGCCGGATGTGGCCCGCGGGTTGCAGTTTGCCCAGGTCTGCTGTAAATGATCAAATCCATCAATCCTTTGCAACTGAATGTTGAGAAACATTGTTCATAAACTGTTGGACTATTTGCTCACACAGTTGTTCACAAAGTGGTGAACCTCGCCCCATCCTTGTTTGTAAACGACTGGGTATAAAAGGAGCATCCCTGAAAGGCTCAATCGTGACACTCACCTGTTTCCAATGAACCTGTTCACCTGTGGAATGTTCCAAACAGCTGTTTTTGGAGCATTCCTCAACTTTCCCAGTCTTTTGTTGACCCTGACCCAGCTTTTTAGGAACATGTTGCAGCCATCAAATTCAAAATCAGAGAAGATTTGAAAAAAAAAAAAAAAAAAAAACCAAGATATTTATTGTTCCAACTGATAAACTTTGTCTTTGTAGTGTATTCAGTTGAATATAGGAAAAGAGGATTTACAAATCATTGTATTCTGTTTTTGTTTATGTTTTACAAACGTCCCAACTTCATTGGAATTGGGGGGTTTAGATCAGGTCTATATCTTGTTCTTTGCTGTAATAGATTAAATAGCCTTGTTATTTATTGCATTTACATAATAGTGTGGTCACATGTTCACAACTCTCTGCTCACACACACACACACACACACACACACACACACGCACACACACGCACACACACACACGAGGGCTAGGCAATATGGCATTTTGTGACCTTGGCTGAATGTCACTTGCGTGTACAATACAAAAGGTACTGGGTAAAAATATCAGTTAATTCAGACTACATCCACACGAAGCCGAAAACAGTTTAATTTTAGGGATAGATCGGCACATATATTTGTCATTTTGACCCATATCGGCATCAGCCTTTTTTTTTTAATACGACGGCTGGGTTAACTGGGTTATTTTGGCTGTAGTGCAGCTGCTCCTCTCTCTGCAGTCAATACTCTATCTCCAGCATTGTCCCACCCAAGGCACCATCTGATTGGTTACACAGAGTCACAGCTCAGGTAACAGCCAATCAGCAGTAAAAGCTGTGCATGCACAGCTCACACACACAGCGAGCAGAAAAAGTTTTGCCGAACGGGGAAGCTTCAGAGCAGATATGTTTCGAAAGTAAGTGAAGACATCAGACTCTCCCAAAATTGTAAAAAACATCCCAGTCCTCGACAAATCACAACGACTAGCAAGTTATTGTGAGCTCAGTATAGTTATATAAACACTAGACAATTTCCACGGAAATCGTGAGAGGGGCTCGGGCGGCATGCCGGCTGGCATACATACTCTTGTTATACTTTGTAATGTGTCCTCAACCTAATTGCTGTGGGAACATAATAGCTACTCATGGGCTATAGGTGTGCTTGATGGGATTGATGTGTGGTTACACATCCACACATGTGGTTTCTATTTTAACTGAGGTCATATTTTACTCATTCACACAAATGCGCACTTCGTGCCCACTGTCACATATAATTTTTATACTCCAGAAATACACAGACAGAGACATACACCCTTCGCATGCTTAGATGTGGTGGTGGTTTTGTCTGAACTGAGGTCCCTCAATCAGGGTCATAAATGCACACACCAAACACATAGGCGCGCTCCACGCACCATTGTAAAGTCAAGAACCCCTCTGTGAGTTGATTTAAAAGGTGAAACACTGATTAACAAAAATACACACACACACACAGACACACACAAAAAGAGTCATGCACCCTGTGGTGGGTGTTTTGTGTGAACTGAGGTCCCTTAATCACAATCATAAACGCATACACATAGGCGCTCTTCGCTTTCCTTTTCAAAGACAAGAAGCCCTCTGTGAGTGGCCTTCATTGATAAAACTTTGTTTAACGAAAAACAGACACACACCGACACAAACACACACACACACACCAAACACAGACACTCAAACAAACACATACACACACACACAGATACACACACGCACACACACACGCACGCACGCAGATGTGAGCATTATGCACGCTTAAATGTGAGGGGGTTTTGTGTGAACTGAGGTACCTTTAACATCATCATTACACACACATACACGTTTGCGCGCTTCACATGCCCTTTCAAGGACAAGAAAACCTCTTTGTGTAAGCTTTCATTAACAATACATTCTTTAAATTGAGTTATTTGATTCAAATGGAATCCTGACTGTCTGTGTGTGTGAGAGTGTGTGCTTGTTTGAATAATATAGCCAGGCTCTCCCAGAGTGCCCCAGAATGTCCTTATGAGTCATCATTCATGGGCAGCTGCTTGGTTTCCATGGTGATGGGACTTCAAAGGACAGCTGCTGAGTTTAACAGTCACTTCTTTGTGACAGCTGCTCTCAGGCTGGATTTTGGGGTGAGACATGGTCCGAACAAACGCTCGCTGTGGCCAAACCGTTATAGCTATGGTGAATGGACCGGTACTTATATAGCGCTTTTCTAGTCTTTCTGACCACTCAAAGCGCTTTACACTGCTAGTCTCATTCACCCATCCACACCACATTCACACACTGATGGGAGGAGGAAGCTGAAACCATCAGTTTTATCTAATCAGTCATACCCATGCACACACCACTGAACAACAGCGCACCGTGAGAATCCAGAGGGTCTGAGGAATCTGTCAAGTTTCTATATGTAGGGCCAAGAGAAAGTATTTAAAAAATAGTTTTAAAAAGTGATTACAAAGGAGGAACTTCTGATCAGAGACTGAATGGGCCTCTATGGCAGGAAAATCAGGTATTCTCCAGGATTTGGCCACTTACTGGCCAAAGGATACAAATTTTGCCACCAAAAGCATTTTTATTAGAAGCAGGAGGAGTCAGGGAACATTTTGATGCCATTTTTATGACTTTGGAGTGAAATTTGTGGGCCTACGAGACATTTGTTTGGGAAACTCCTTGTGTGTCATGAGCTGCTGCTCCACTCTGACTGATGACTCAACTGACTCAACTCTAAAGGGCACAGTAAGATGTAAAATACAGAATGGAAACATAATGGATTAGTCTAAATAGCCAAAACGATATACACAGCCTAACTTAGCAAAGGAAAGCTATTCTTAACTACTTTGCTTCGGTTAGCGAAAGTCCGCTAGCTTAATGCTAACATGAATGGGAAAATCCCATTAACCGGCTAACGCAATTAGCATCGTGACTATTACACAGTCTATGAACTTATTATAACTTTCACAGCTTGCTTGGCTCTTGAAAATGATAAGAAATGATTTTAACTACAAATATCTAAGAGCTGCTTCTTGCTAGTTTTCTCCACTGAGTTTCTCTGGACTACACTGATTATTAAAGTGAAGATGCTGTAGGCAATTAGTGGTAAAAAACACTAACTTTTATTTACTTTATAAAACTTCAGCAAGCTATTTTTTAAAAATTTCCAGTTAACTTTATAAGAGCTGCTGACTCTGGGAACTCCCTGCACTTTTTGTTATTGTTTGAAGTTAAAAAAAGAGAAAGAGAAATTTTGAAACAGTTTATATACTGTAGAAAACTTAAGGGAGCTATTTATTTTTTTAAATTTTTATTTCCCTTTAGAAGACATCCTGCTGAGCCTGGAAAATGTAAAATAAACATGTGCTGAAAGGCATTTAAACAAAGTTAAGGATCAGAGTTTGTATTATTCATTTGCAGTAAAAGTGAATATATTGGCTTCAAAATTTTGAATATCGGCTGCTAATATCAGTTATCGGCCTCCTTCACTACCAGTAATCGGTATCGGCCCTGAAAAAAATAAAAAGCATATTGGTCTATCACTATTTAATTCTTTCTCCTTTCAAAAAAGTTTGCAGTAAACATGGAGCCCTCACAAGAAATGGGCGTCTAGACAAAAGCGCTGAAACCCACTGAAACCCATTGAAACCGCTGTAGTACATATTGCAGGGCTGTAGGTGGCGCTGTTACGCTGCCACGCTGCCACAAAATTCACCAAAAACAGAATGACACACGGAGCGTGTGCATTTGTGCCAAGATGGTGGTGAATACAAGAAGTGAGAGGTGGGGGCATTGTGTCATCAGTTCAGAAAATACCATATAGTTTGTCAACATGGAACCAAACTGATGCACTGTTTGAGATTTCTCTACTCTGGAACCCGGGTTGAAAAATGATCAAATTCATTAGGCTATCTATTAGACAGGCTACATGAACTTAATTGAAAGCTCAAATATATCGCAAAACTTGTGATATGAATATTGCACATGCATGAATCACAATGATGATATTGACACAATATATCTTGCAGCCCTAACCACAATTTATCTTGAATTGATTTTTTTTCCACCAGCCCTAATGCAATTGTTGTTTGTTTTAATTTACATGGATGAAATCAAGCACAGTGCTGTTGCTCCACCTTCACTGAATGCATGCGTGCTTCTGTAGCCAGGGGAAACACTTTCTGACAGGTATAAGTACACTGGCATGACACAAGTCTGGACCAAAACATTCAGGGCCAGTTATTGGTCCCAGTCAACCCCTACATATAATCACAGACCATCCCGCCAAAGGCCAGAGATAGAGACACGGAGATGTACATTTCTTGGTGGATAAGACATCTTAAAATCATATTTTACTGAGCACTTCTACCTTTGTCCATTCAATGGGTGCATCTCAAAGCGTCAAATGTCCAGACTTCCTTCCTCCACTTGCGTCGTTCACTTGCGTCTTAGTCCCTCCCACCAGAGATGCATGGGAGAGATGCAAGGAAATGAAGAGAGGAGTCGAGGAGTCGAGGAGATTCGTTTTAAGAGCATTGAGACGTCCTCTCCTCGGGAGCGTCAAATGACACGACATGTTTTGGTGATGACGGCATCAGCTGCTCACCTCTGGATCATCTGTCAGTCAGCTCTAACAGCTGTTTGTGTGTCTGCACATGTGCGCTGTAATAACTCTAATCAAATAAAAACAGTAACAGAGCTTTGTCTGTGTTTTTAACCTGTTTAACAAACACTTTCACATGAAGAAAACCTGACCTCTGTTTATTCTGTGTCCTGTTCAGAAACACACGGATCACTTTACCGCTAAAATGCGGCATTATTACATTATTTATTAATTATTCAGCCGAGAGCAGGGGTGGGTAATTAATTTTTATGAGGGGCCAAATGAGAAACCTGAACTGTAGCAGAGGGCTGCACCAACAATAACACTAACTTAATCCTGTGCAATATTAACTTTTCCCATTGTAAAATGCACTTACTTATATTTTGATTAGCTGCTACTAATAACCAGAAGAATGAGGATATTCTGTAAATATGTGAAATTGTGCCGTAAGTCAAATAGGGAAATACTACAACAGAAGTAACTAGAGAAGTTGCATTTCCTTGCAGCAAATGCGTTGAAATGCTGAAGCTAAAGACTTGAAATCGTGGAAAAAAAAGCTGAAAATGT
Source organism: Labroides dimidiatus (assembly GCA_030710495.1). NCBI lineage: Eukaryota > Metazoa > Chordata > Actinopteri > Labriformes > Labridae > Labroides > Labroides dimidiatus. The sequence goes on from CM061158.1 coordinate 27,231,376, forward strand.
GGAAAAACGTGAAATAAAATTACTGAAAGGAGTTAGACAAAGCATACCATGAAAATGTGAAAAAAAAAATGAAGAAGAAAGAGTGAAGAAGTAGTCGTGAAGAAGACCAGGAAGTGAGGTAGACGGATACAAAAAGAAAGAGTGAGTAAAAAAAGTGAAGAGGAAGATGGAGTGTAAAAGAAGTGAGAAAGAAGAAGTGGGGAAAAAAGGGTGAAGAAGCAGTGAGGAAGAAAGAGTGAAGGAGAAGTTTAGCAAAAAAGGAGTGAAGAAAGAGTGCTGAAGAAAGGAGTGAGGGAAAAAGGGTGATGAAGAAAAAGAAGTAGTGAAGAAGAAGTGAAAAGAAGCAAGGATGTAAAATAGAAGTGAGAATAAAGGAGTTCAGAAATAAAAAAGTCATGAAAAGCAGGAGCAAAAAAAGAACTGAAGAAGTCTTTAGACTGTTTAAACAATAAAATGTTGAAAAAATGTAAATAACAGCAAAATCTATGAGTTATGTGTAAATAGCATAAAGTCATGTGAAGCAAAGAAGAAGAAAAGAAAAAGAAATGAGAAAGCAGTATAAAAAGAATGAGCTAAAGAAGACAGACTGAAGGAGATGGAGTGAAAAACAATGAAAAAGATGTGAAGAGAAAACGTTTGTCATAAAATGTTAAAAAATTGTGTAAATGACAGCAAAATCTATGAGTAATGTGTGAATAGCATTTAGTCATGTGATCAGATTAATGTGTTAATGGTGTCTGTTAGTCAAAATATGCAGAAGGTAGAAGCAGATGAAGTTTAATGAGTTTGAGTGGATGAACAGATATTTCCAGTCTCTATTTACACTGTAAAAACGTTTAAAATAAAGGGTTGTTTTTTTCATCTTAAAGTACAGGGGGTAGAGATGTGTAGCTAACAAGCAGCCTTAAGCTGAAAGTGAAATGAGTGTAATGACATCTAAGTAGTAGAAGATGTGTTTGAAGGATCTGTGGATCCATAAAGGTGTTAGAAGATAGATGGAGGACTTGGAAAATGGTGCTGCAGCCTTTAAAATGCCAAAACAATGTGAACATGTGTCTCCTGTGTGTGTGTATGTGTGTGTGTGTGTGTGTGTGTGTGTTGGACTGTGTTTGTACTGCTATTTTTGTGAGGACCACCATGGGTTTGTAACCTTCAGAGTGAGGTCCAAAGTCAGAAGTGAGGACATTTACCCCGGTCCTCACTTTTTTTTCACTGTAATAGCCTTAAAACATTGTTTAAAGGCTTCTCTCAAAGTTTCAGAGAGGTCCTCAAAAAAGTAGTTTACTGAGAAAAAAACCACACAAACTCGTGTGTGTACTCAATTAAAATACACACACTTTTGACTCCACACTGCCCCCTATTGATATTTTCGAGAATTTCAGCAAATCGTGTTTGACTAGACAGCAGGATTTATAATGCAGATCTAAAGGCAGTATTAGGCAAAATAAATGCATTTATAAGAAAATTCACCCAGATAAACTTATGGGACTTTATTTGTTTAAAAAAAAACACTAGATAAATCTTCTTGAAGTATTTATCATAAGTCGAAAATTGTTTTACCTGGTCAAAATATTTAAGTTACAGTTCACAGACATATATATATATATATATATATATATATATATATATATATATATATATATATTTATATATATATATATATATATATATATATATATATATAATATATTATTGGTGGGACTTGATTTAAAAAATTAATCAATTATTTAATCGAATTAATTATGCCATTTGTAATTAATTAATTGTAATTAATCGCATTTTAACCACATCGATATTTAACATCAGAAGCAACACTTTTCAAACAGATTTTGTTAGAAGACTAAATCATTGAATAGTCACATACAGAAGCTTAAACTACAAAATCCTATTTATTTTGCTCAAAAGATGTTTCTTTTTTTTTGAAAACGCGTCAATCTCCGCAGAGCAGATCGTACCAAACAGGAAAACAGACACGAAAAACAATCAGAGTTTCCGGTCTTTTCAAAATAAAGCACCATGTTCAGCCTGTCAATCGTAAAATTATCCTCGTATATTAAAACTACGACACTGGCACAGGGCCAGCAGTCATCAGCGGGTCAGACCCAGAGGAAATCTAACGCCATGGACGAGGAAAAGTTTATATTGGAGGCGGAAAACCCTATAATTATATACGATATGATACATCCTTTATATAAGGACACCAACAGAGACTGAAAGGGAAGGACTGAATTAATGAAGCTCTGGGAGGGCAGGTGAGTTTTACATACTAAATATCATGAAAGTAGTTGTCATGGGTGTGATTCCTGCGGGAACATGTGGTTCTCCTGTGATCTTGTGTATCCAGCTGCTATGAGTACGCTGAGCTGCGCTCCGCTCCTGAGACAGATGCAGTGTGAAGTGGCTCGCGCTGACAGACCGCGGCGCTGACCACGGCGCTCACGGAGTATGTGTGAATCCAGGCTTCCATCCGACTGTTTTTTAAAAGTAAATTTTCCATCCACCAAGCTAAGCAAGGCGCTGTCAACAGTGTTATCCATCACTCAGTTGCGCTATAATCCGTCTGCCAGAAACTCGTGCACTGAGAACTGGGGCCTGTAGCACGAAGCGCGGTCAGCCTATCCTGGATAACTCGCATCAATCCAGGGTTGACTAAGTGCAACAGTGACAATCAGGATAATCGATAGCACGACGCAGGTTATCAACACAATAACTCAACCCAGGTTTGTCTCATCAAGAGCCATGAACGCGCACGTATAAGGGGAGGGCTCAGAGGCAGCTGACCAATCACAGTCATAAACGCTGAACACACAGAACAGAGCTCCGTGCTCCGTGCGTCACTTGTGAAGAACAACGTTTAATATTAAGGAAATATGAGGAGGAAAAAGCCCAAATCACAGAGAGGGGAAACACTGTGACAGCTGCCAATCAAAGACCGAATGCATGGCAGCATATAACAGACTGTGTAAATAAGTAAGATACTCATCAATGGCTAAATATGACACTGATCACACTCGTGTATCTCACCAATCAATATACGGGGAAAATGAGTTGTGTGTACTGCAGTTATTATCTCATTCCGATGTCATCCCTCTGGTGTGAAAAAGACGTGGGGTCAAATGAAAAAAAAAGAACAAAAACATCACTGCGTCTGATAAAGTGGTTTGTTTCATGTCGTATCATCATGTTTTAATTAAGATTAAAGTTGTTGCCACAATACAGAGTTAATGTCTGACCCAAATTAACAGTTTACAAATCAGCAGCTGGACTCGTATACACTCTCCCTCTTTAATAAAGAAAGCCTTCAAACACAATGAATGAAGTGTAGGAATGACGTGATAGAATAATGTGCCGTTTCACATCAAGCATTACATCCTTTTCTTTGTCGAGCACTTTGTGTTGTATTTGAATGTATGAAAGGAGCTTTATAAATGAAGCTTGGTTGCTTTGAGTATCCCTTCCTGGTATATTAACTCTAACTGTATGGTTAAATTTGATTTAGGGGAGTCTGTTTCCCGCCTGTTTCTGAGAAGCTGATTGGCCAGTAGGTGGGACACTTAATAGAATCAGATTCAACCTCAAACTTATCTTGCTCTGGAGCAGGTTAGCTGTTCAGAATAGGTTACCGTGGTGATCTATCTGGATAAGAATTGAACTGGCTTTGTGCTATCAGTAAACCAGGGTTAACCCTGAAGTTACCTTGCTAAGACATTAATCCTGCTTCGTGCTACAGGCCTCTGTTCTGTGTGATATAGACTATAAAATAAAATACGATAAAATGCGTCTTTTTTTTTTAATGCCGTTAATTTCCCCCGTTAAATATCGAATTAATGTGACAGTCCCACCACTGATATATATATATATATATATATATATATATATATATATATATATATATATATATATATATATATATATATATATATATATATATAGCTCAATTATTAATTTTTATTCAAAATACAACATGACTGGAGCCCTTGGAGTTTGTAGGGTGATGTTAGGCTATACATGCATTTTTTTTTATATGTTCTGAATAACTTAATAATTAACTTCACTTGTGACCTGATGATACCCTGTCACGCTTATTTTTTTAGTCTAAAGTTCGAGCAGACATGATTGCACAAAGTATATCTTTTATGTAATGCATTTTAATGATTTATTCTTATGATATTGAAAGTTATTTATTTAAGCTTATTTTGACACAAGTTAATCGAACAGGTTATTATAACCTGTAAACAAAATTTAAAATTTTAGAGGTAGTAATTATACTATGAGGATATGGCTATATCTTGGAAGGCTCTAGGATTAGTGTAGCAGTTTTGATGAAATATTACTTGCTTTAATTAAGTGGAAACTTTAGAATATTTTAGGATAAAAATCAACAAAAAACAATACCTGAACTCTGACAATAATAATGTAATTATAAGACATCGTAATATTTTTTTAGCCACAGTGTTTGCGCTGTACAACTTGCTGTTTTGTCAGACACTTCAAATTAAGATGTAACTTAATGTTCAGTTGATTTTGCTAAAGGTTAAACTTCTTTATGTGTTCTTGTTAGCTGCTGTAATGTGTCTCGAATTACATATTTGCCTAAATTAATTATAATTCACTAGTTGTTCTGCCCTTTGTGTTGCTTGCATGAATCTGCCTGCATGCTTTCATGTCACAATCACAGACTTTAAGCTAGTCAACTAAATTTGTTTGAACGTTTCGACCAGCATGGCTTTGATTCCACACCATTTATCAAAGTCTCGCTCAGTAAACATGCATAGTTCTACTTGTGTCATGCAGCTAGGTCCAAACATATCTGCAAAGCAATTACATCTCTGAGGAATTTTGTTCATCCTTTTTGAAATGTGATCAGTGAAAATAAATTGAACTAAATGTTTCAAATTGAGTGATCCCTGGAGGAGAAGCATATCAGGTGAACAGAAGATTGAACAGTACAGCCTGTAAACTGGCCTCAGAATTAAGGCTGATTATTAAATATATAATTTCTTTTAAATATATTAAGTTTAAAACATAGTAGAATCAATACTTTGTTGAATTAACTTGTTACAAAGATTTATTCTAGACAGTAAAGCCTGTAAACTGGCCTCAGCATTAAAGCTGAATATTAAAAATATAATTCATTCTAAACATATTAAGTTTGAAACATAGTAGAATCAGTTTTCTTTGAATGAACTAGTTAAAATATCTTTATTCTAATCAGTACAACCTGTTAACTGGCCTCTGAGTTGAGGCTGAATGTTAAAAATATAATTTATTCTATATATATTAAGTTTAAAACGTAGTAGAATGAGTATTTTGTTGAAGAAACTAGTTGAACAGCTTTAGTTTAAACAGTACAGCCTGTAAACTGGCCTCAGATTTAAGGCTGAATATAAAAAAAAAAATAATAATTTTGAGCATTTTAAGTTTAGAACACAGTAGAATGAGTATTTTGTTGAAGAAACTAAAAAACAGTCTTTATTCTAATCAGTACAGCATGTACACTGGCCTCAGAGTTGAGGATGAATTTTAAAAATATAATATATATATATAGTATATAGATTTTAAAACATAGTACAATACATATTTTGTTGAAGAAACTAGTAAAATAGCTTTATTTTAACCAGTACAGCCTTTTAACAAGCCTTAGATTTAAGGCTGAATATTAAAAAAAATAATAATTTTAAGCATATTAAGTTTAAAACATAGTAGAATAAGTATTTTGTTGAAGAAACTAGTTGAACAGCTTTAGTTTAATCAGTACAGCCTGTCCACTAGCCTCCGAGTTGAGGCTGAATTTTAAAAAAATATATATTTTTTTAAGTTTATAAATTTTAAAACATAGTAGAATGAGTATTTTGTCGAAGAAACAAGTAAAACCGCTTTATTTTAACCAGTACAGCCTGTAAACTGGCTTCAGAGTTGAGGCTGAATATTGTGGGGTCTGTGTGAAGCTGCTGCACACTCTTAATTAATGGCCCATCAGGGGGAGGGGGGACTTTCCCCCTGCACCTGGCTGCTCTGTGCTGTGTGTGAGCTGTGCCCATCCCCCACCCATCAATCAGTCAACACGCACGTCTACAGAGTGAAAGGAGTTGGAGGACGGTGGCAGAGTTTTGGAGAGATTAAGAAGAAGGATGGACGAACTGAGAGGGCATCATGAGGAGTGTGAGAGATTTTATGCTCAGGCACAGTCTTATAAGGTAAGAAATATAAAAATATTACTTTTATTTTTCTGACATGATAGCTTATTTAGACCGTGCTAATGTTGGCATGCTACGTGTCAAACTTTTGATTTTAAAAGATAGAGGTTTGGTTAACCTAATACAAATGATAAAGTTACAGTCATGACTTTGTTTTTTCTCTATTTAACCATAAGGTCTGACCTGAAAGTAGATGCAGGAGATTTTATTTAGTTTGGGGATGCTGGTTTACTTTAGCTTAAACTTAACCTGCCGCAGTTCTGAGGACCGCAGTAGGCTCGTATGCTAACTAATGAGTGATGGTCAGGCAGGCTGTTAGCAGACTGCTGCGTTACACCAAGGTGTTCAGTGGCTTGTCTCTCGCTCCCAAGTTGTTTTGCTAGTCTTGTAAAGCTCATGCATCTTTCTTGAAGTAACCATGAGTTCATGAAGACTTTGTTTTCAGATTTTTTTTACTTATTTTCATGTAGAAAGGGTAGCACTAACTCTGCTAGCTTTGCTGTATCTCTATGGGTTTTCCCATGTTATTTTTTAGCATAATGCTATGCGAGGATTGATCTCAGTATCAACCTGTATACAGCTGTAATGCATGCTCTCAAGTAGCAGAACCAAATTATTTTTATTTGCTGAAAGAATGATACCTGGGGTATAACTAAGATCTTTGACATGTAACAGTTATATGTCAAAGGAGTTATATGGCTGTCGTCAATCTGACTTTAACTACTTACTGACTTTGACCAAGTAGCTAGATATTAAAACCAGCTTTTGTAGCTTATTGGCTATATTATAAATGATTGTACCTGTCACTTCAGTTGACACATTGCACAGGGTGGCTCAAGTTAACTCCAGCTGTAGTAGTGCTGCAGGTAATGGTGACCCAAATCAGAACTTTTATAACATTGATCTCATTTCCTGCAGCCAGTTTTAGAAGCCCAGGTATATGAGCGTGCTGCCATTAGAGCAGGAAGACAGATTTCACAAAGAAACACAATTATGTATCTTCTAATGTTTGTTAAGTAAGAAATCTGATCCTAGAGTTAATTTTTAAAAGCTTCACTTGCCTTCATGACTATGGCACTATTGTTTAATTATTGCTCCATTAATGTGAGATAACACCACATGCATGGAAATGACAGGGTTAGATTAGTTCAGATTTTATATTTTTATACTGTCACATGTATCTTTGTTGCACTGTTGCATGCATTTCCTTGATTGGAATTAGTCTCTGTACTTGATGTACATATGTATTTGCCTGCAGAGTATTTAAAAGGCAGGGGTGTAGACACTCATAATGAATGATTACTCTATGGTTTAGACAGACAGAAGAGCATTTCATTTTTCTAAGAAGACAACATTCATACTAAAGCTGCTAATGTAACAACAAAAGTATCAAAACAGTGGACAGTAACGTACAGTAAGTAATATACATTCAATGTAATAATTTCATACATTGCTTAAAGTGTATCTTAAGGACTTAAAATGTGAGATTTTGAGTGTTTTTATGTCTAACTTGTACTATGCTTTTTACTTCCAGTTGGAGGAAGAATCTCAGAGCAATTCCTCTTCATCTGAGTTCTCCATCTGCATGGACTGGAGTTATCTTCCAGACAAAGATCTTTCTTCATCAAGTGATGACGATTCAAGAATAATCAAGAAAGTTTCACTGCTCTTTAAGTCATCCAGTGATGGAGATGTTGGAGAAAAGAAGTTGAAAGATAAAGACAAAGACAGAGGCAAGTGCAGTGCATAAAACAAAGAACTCAAAAAAGTACACCAAAAGGAAAAAGTAAAGACAGACGTAATACAAACTGATGAAGTAATGTCAGTGATACTCGGTTGTATAGATGTGGCAGCACATCTATACAACCTGAGGTTCGGGCTGGACGATTATGGCAAAAATAATAATCACGATTATTATTTTGATAGATATTGAAATCACGATTAATAACCACGATTATTCAAAATTCCAAAACTTGAGTATTTATTAAACTACAACTTGAAAGAACAATCAAAAATAAATTAACTTGTAAAAAAAAAATAGAAATGGTTCCATCCTGCGGCTTGACCACAGGTCAGTTGTTGTGGCAAAATAGTCAGCTGTGGGGACATCTTTTTCCACTTCAGCACGACATGTATCGTACAGACCAGGCAGTGCAACTCTGCTGAAATAATTACGTGATGGCAACATGTAACGCTTGTCCAAAGTTTTAATAAGTTTCTGGAATCCTGTGTTGCTTATAGAACTGATGGGGCACATGTCCATTGCTAGCATACATGTCACAGCCTCCGTTATCTCTTGATGTCTCCGGGAGCTGGTGGGATATGGAGTGGCACTGTAAAGAGTGTCCTGAATAAAGGACTGTGTTGTTGTTGTGGCGCTGGCTGAAGCTGACGAGCTAGCACTTTTTTGGCTCTTCTGGTCCTTTAAAACCTGGTCATAGACCACTTTGTGACTGAACTTTAAGTGGTTAAATAAATTGGTCGTGTTGCTTTGTGGAGCGGACACGACGGCGTGACAAATTTTACAAGTAATGTCCTTCTGCTCAATGTCCGACGACTTGAAGCCAAAATGCTTCCAGATGACTGAAGTAGTCCTACCTTTCTTGTCAACTAAAGGCTCCTTTTCTGCCATGTTTGTAAACGGCTTTCTTCACGTGTTGCTAATCATCGAGCCCTTGCTGCAGCTGCGCACACAACACTGATGCATTCACAGTGCTTGGGCAGCGTAGGAAATTAGATACACGCCGTGCCATGCAGCACATGAATAGTTTTTCTCCGATTATAACGATTTTATGATCATAAGTAACCAAAATCTTAATCGAGATTAAAATTCAATTAATCGTCCAGCCTTACCTGAGGTGGTGGTAGTGTCACACATGTAGATGCACCTGCGTTTTTCGACTGTATAACAGGGCACTATTTCTTAACAATATGCAGCATTTCTACTTCTTTTGTAACTGTTTCCCACCATTGTTCTCTTTTGTCTTACTCAATGCAATGGGAAAATAATTACTATAAACTACTCTTTAGCAAATGTTTGTAGACTATAGTGATTTAGTCCACGTTGTAATAAGACACTCTACACCTCTTTTTGAGGTGCTGAAATAATTGAGCTATGCTGCTTTCATTGAAAGAGCCTTTTAACAAACACAGTGGACTGTGATTTGTTTTTAGGGCTGCAACTAACAACTATTTTAATAGTCGACTAGTCACCGACTATTGAAACGATTAGTCGACTAATCGGATAATTATTAATTTTTTCTTAAATTTAGCATGAAGTTGATTTAATTATGTGGCAAATGATAAGAAACACAAGAAAGATGGGTACAATGAAAAATACATCTTATATTGAACATACTGCAGATTCATCAAAAATTAAATAAAAATGTCCAATCTAAAACCAATAGACATTTATGTCTACATCAGTAGACAAAAATCCATATATAAATAAACCTCTGTCCATTTTTTAGGGACAGGCAAATAAATAATAAATTAAAATCAAGTAAACATTTTTTTCCTGTAAACCAAGAACAGGCTCATTAGCAGCAAATAAAACAAATATGTGCATTTTGTGAAGTACATTCAGTGGTCAACAGCGGTCTGTTTCAAAAGAACTTTACAATTCTCAACAGTCTGAAATCTAACGGTTTTAACAACTGATGTTTGTAGATACACTCTTTAAGTGTTCATGCCTCACCGAGGTGCTGCCATAATACGCAAGTTTTGCTTTGCAAACCTTGCAAGTAGACTTTTTATTGGCTGTATCCAGGCTAAAACGCTCCCAAACTTTAGAAGTTTCGGTACGTGTACCTGATGTTGACACCGCCATTCCCGTATATTACTGCTCGGAGACAGAGATGCTATTGCGCATGAGCGACTCTCGGCAGAGATTTTAATCAGGTGAGATGCCTCACTCTGTTGGAAAAACGGGTCTGGCAACAATAGTATCACTAACCATACTGTCCTTTTCAAACATTTTTTTTTGCAATTTTTTTGGTTTACTTATAGCTGTCAGTTTGCATTTTTCACATGCTTATATAAGTATTCTCTAAGCTGTACAGTATAATGTTTCACATGTGGCTCCTGTTTTTTTTTTTTTTTTTAAGAGGGATACTGTGACCTGTTTTCCTCCAAAAAAAGTACCAAACATCATGGAGTGTCAGTCTGATATCAGTGATGAGATCCCTGTCTAATGTTTAACAATAAAAACTGTAAAGACTGAAATGCTATAGCTGGAAAAAAGAAAACAAAGATGTGTTATACTGTAACAGATGCATTTAGGAGAGATACAAGGTGTTTAAACACCCAGAAGCATATGTCTGGTTTGGTTAATAAACAAAATAAAATTTGATTTGTTAACTGGCATTGGGGTTCTTGCATAATTTTACATTTAAAGGGACTATGAGGAGTTTCAAAGTGTTCTTGAATAAGTCTCACTTCTAGATATATGCCTGATCATAATCAACACTTCTAAATGCTATTTCTTAGCTTCCTGATCAGGTTGGACAGGACATGATTGATTTACGGCACTCATTCCCATGACAACACACAAGCTAGCAGAGTTTAGCAGTGAGAAGCGAAATCTGTTTTTTCTTTCTGCTGAAAAAATTTTATTCTGTAATGTAATGTACACTGTAATGATACAGTTAATTTAAGATTGTTCTTTTTATTTATCTACCACAGGGAAAGGTCGTACTGTTGATTTTTTTTTTTATTTGTGAACATAAATTTTTTTTCAATTAAAAATTTGAAATAATTTGATATCATGTTTGACTATTTAACAGTAAAAGAGTCAGTGTTTGTAATATCTTTAAGCTAAAAATGAGTTCTAGGTAAATGAGTCAATCCAGATACAGAAAAACAGCGCCCCCACCAAAATGTCCTCACTTCAATGATACAAAACTTTTACACCAACTTCCTTTTCTTTTGTGTTTATTAAGAATCTGAGGTGGTAACCTGAACAAGGGAGACATCTAGTGTTCAAATATGTTATCCAATTGTCTGTAAGTGTAGCAGAAAAGGTGGTCCTCACTCCTTATGTATAGTATTCCGGTCCTCACATCTATTTCTATACAGGAATGTGTGTGTTTGCATGTTATTTGACTCCCAGCTGAGCTCAGCTGTTACCATGGCGACCACAGCTCAAATCATAACAGAGTAACTGCAGTTAGAACACTGCTCCAGCAGCTGAAGGCTTTGGGATTTCAAAAAGTGAAATAATTCAAAAAGTTTAAGAGTTAGAGATGAGAAAAGTCATAGCACACATGTCCTAAAGTAGCTGAATAGTTTAAAAGTTGAACGGTGAAAATCAGTGAAAAATTGTGGAAGGGGATAGGTGCCAAAAAACGTGAAGAAGAAGAAGAAGAAGAAGAAGAAGAAGAAGAAGAAGAAGAAGAAGAAGAAGAAGAAGAAGAAGAAGAAGAAGAAGAAGAAGGAGAAGAAGAAGAAGAAGAAGAAGAAGAAGAAGAAGAAGAAGAAGAAGAAGAAGAAGAAGGTAAAGTCGAAGATTTATAAGTTGAAATGCTGACTCAGCATTTTATCTTATCACCGGACATCACATGCTTACAAGTGCGTCTGTACAGAAATAATGCAAACGTCACCTTTTTCTATGTAAAAGCAACACAGTTGTATTGCACGAACAGAATACTTTTTTTTCATTTCAGTTCTATTTCATGATTAACCTTGCACGGGCCACACAGGGATGCCCAAAGGGCCGGATGTGGCCCACGGGCCGTTATTTGCCCAGGTCTGGTCTAGAGCGTATCTGATGGTGAACCCTGAAACTTATTAATATAACCTAGTTTATGATGTCTCAGGAACTCTGGATGTTAGTTATTTATTAGATCTCAGTGAAAACAGAAATGCTGTTACTCTTTACAAACCTCACAGCTGTTTTTTCTCTCTGACTTAAATCCTCTTCATAAAGAAAAAGAGAATCAACAAGAAAATGAAGGACAGAAATAACTGATCACCAATATTTATCATCAATCTTTTTTATTGCACTTTATGAATTATTTTTCTGTTAGGTGATGAATTTGACCTGAACAGTTTTATAAACTCAGCAGTGATCTTCTGTTATATTGATTTGATGACGGCTGTCTTCAGTATTTTGAGCTTTAAACTCACATCAATCTTTTTTAACCCCAGCTTTATGACCTGTTTCAGGATTATCCTCTATGACAGATACTGACTGTTTTCAGTTCCATCTTTTCGCTCTCATTAAACTCCAGTGATCAGAAGTTTCAGAGTTTCAAGGCTGAGCAGCTGCAGTGTCCAATCAGTGAGTGATACCCCATATAGGGGCGTGTCTGTCGGTGAAAAGACTCATATTTCCTCTTCGGCACTTTGAGACGCACCCTATGTCTACATTTGTGCCTCCAATATGGCTGTGCATCCAGGTAACTACCCAAATCGTGACGTCAGTGCAAACACTCTGTACAGGCAGCTGCAGGTTTACCAGCAGCAAAAGCCCTGAGCCCAGCTCTCAGTGGCAGATGGAAACAAATATTTGTCAGAGATTCAGCCTGAGATCCAACCCCCATGGAAAAATGAGCTAAGCTCCATAGCCAAATCTGAATTTCTGACTCTAGATCAGTGGATAGCCCTCTGATAGAGCTCTGTCTTCTCTCTATGGGCTGTATCACAACGACTCAAAGTGTGTTGCTTTATGATTAGCACTTTCAAATTATTTTTGAAGGTATTGTATCGGATTTCAAACTTTAAATATGTTGTTTTGAACAGCATTAAGCTACATATCATTGGCTAACAGCAGTCACTCACCAGGACACCTGAGGCCTGTACTGCAAAGCAAAACATCCAGGATCTCTCTCCATTTTCTGCTGGCAGAAAATTGACGACTGCATGAATTTGTGAGATCATAGACACGTTTGGAGTCAACATCATCATAGAGATGAGCACACATTTTGGCAAAGGAAGCAGCGTTCAGCTCCATTCATTCAGATGGGTTATCATTCTTTAAAGACCAAATTCAAACTGTAAGTAGAATAAAAATGTCCAGTTGTTCTGTGGTTGGTTGTCAGAAACAATACTACACCATGGAGTCAACTTCTGTGGAGTTCAGAGCGTTACAGAGCAACCAGTGTTGTGGAGTAAAGAGTGATCGTGCTAATCGGAGACTCTCAGCTGAACATTTTAGTGATGGTCAGCTGAGAGTCTCCAGTTAACAGGGTCACACTTTACACTGAAACACCAGCGCCATCTGCAGCTGTGTTATTAAATGTGTCTTCTTTATCCAACCTCAGTTAAGCAGGTTTGAGCACCAATAATCAATATTAACTGCTGATATTCTAAATCCAGTTTTTACTTTGAGTGTTTGATGAAAAAGTTGGTTTGGAGCCGAGGTTCTGACCAAATATGGACTCACTATGGAGAGGAAATAATAAGTGAAGCTATAAATGATGATGAACAGAAACAGATTTGAAGTTCAACGTTAAACTACGGTATATTATCAAACTATGAAGCAGTCTGATTAGTAATCTGAAAATATCAAAGCATTAATATTCTGATAGATTTGGAGCAGTTCTCTGTCTGGACCTGGTTTTCTGGATCCTTTATTCTGACCCAGGTCTCAGACTCAGCTCTCTGTGAGCTCTTTTTGGTTTGGGAGGGTTTCTGCTTTATTGACACAATTCATGTCTTTATATTTCACAGTCTGCTCAGAGTCCACAGATAATGCAGTCATAAGTATGGAGTGACTGTGTGTTTAAACTCCTCTCTGGGTACACGCTGGATTATACCAAGCAGCAACCTCCGGTCTGAAAATATGAGGCAATGCGGAAGCGCCAAAGTCTGCTGTTCCTCGAGTTTCCGCTTGAGGCTGGCTCCGGAAGTCACAAACACACCAAGCTAAAAAAAAAAAAAAAAAAAAAGCTGTTTTCACGGCCAAAATAAGCCTATTTACAGCCTGGTACAGAGAATGTCTCCCGTCTGAATCGCTAATTTCACTAACGGCACGCACTACGGGGGTGAATTTTTTCCTAATTCGGCAGTGTCCACAATATCAAGCTCGCCAGTTCGTCCAATCAGAGGCACAGCTCAGATCACGTGACTGTGGAGCGCCCTATGGTTGTTGCTGTGGAGACCCACAGCACGCCTCATTTCCAATATGGCCGCGTCGACCGTTTGGCTTCAAAAGTCCGTTTCAGGAACAGACGGGTGACGTCGCGGAGAATACGTCCATTAATTATAGTCTATGGATTATACACTAAAACATCTGTCCACTGACTGTTTTCCATCCAGTCACTGATTTCTCACGAACCTGTGAATCGTTTGCCATCCGTCAAATTTGTGTTATATCAGTTAAAGTGTGTTTTTTGATGGTTAACACCCTCACGACGCTTGACCACCATTGTACTCCGCAGCACTTCCGCTGCAAAAGCTTCATCAGGCAAAACTTCTCTCTCAATTTTTTCCGGTGTGTTGATATTCGATATACAATCTGTGCATCGTAAACTTGGATAAACCCCCCTTTTCCAAACAGCTAATCAGCATTAGGTTTCACATTTCCAGATTAATTTATAGTGGGTTTTTTACATGAATTAAATCGAATCCAAGCTCACGTCTATAGACCGTAACTTCTGGTTCGATTCCCCGAAACATTATCACACACAGTTTCAGAAACCAACCTGCTCTGTGCAGCTTTATCTCCGGGATTAAAATCACATCCAGTAGTTCTCTTTGTCTCTGGAGCTCCTCTTCGTATCCAGATGTTGTACTTTGTTCGTCCATGTCTCTGACAACCGCAGCGAGCAGCCGCCGCTCGAATAAATCTTTAAGTTCCTGAAATCTGGACATCTCCTCACATCCAAGAGTCGAAGAAGAAAGAGAAAAATAAACGCAACTCTGGTGTCTTTCTATCTGTGAGAGGATTTTCTGAGCTGGCTGACGTGGATCGTCTCCGATATAAATACCTGCAGCACTCAGTTGATTGTTAGCATTTGCCTAGCTTAGCCACCGCGTCCAGTCAAACTAAATCGAATGCAGAGCGTCGCTTCTTCTTTTAGATTTCCGTCAGACTATATTCAGCTACGGCGCATTGCTGCCCCCCGCAGGTTTAGCGCTGGACTTCCACCGCCTCAAACGCCACTGTGGGTGCGTCTTTTTGACATGGGTATAACATGACAAACTTGAACAACAAGTAAGGGAGTTACAAAAACACGTAGCATCTTGTACAAACATGGAGGAAATGATAAAGCACCAGATTGAATATGATTCAAACCATTGTAACTTGCTAAATATTGCAGTCCTGTACTCATGGTGGGTTGAGATGAGATCAGACTTCTTATCTTGTCTTGATGTTGGGTTTCTGTTAATAAAATTTTATTATCATTTACAGGCCTAGACCTGTTAACGCTTGGAAAGCGTCTTGAGATAACGTTTGTTATGAATTGGCGCTATATAAATAAAGACTGATTGACTGATTGACTGATTGACTGATTGATTGATTGACTGATTGATTGATTGATTGAAAATGGATACATAGAAGAAATATAAGATAAAATGAACAAAATAAACATCAACAAAAAAAACAGCAACAAGAGAGACATTATAATTGAACTTAGGAAAAAAATGCACAAAGAGAGCAAGGCACAATTCTTCAAATAAGGATTAAGAGACATTCAAGAGCAAATTTTTCTATTCAAATTAATAATGGTCTTAGCAGAGCTAGAGGACAAGGAACAATTCATTAAAAAAATAAGGATTTTGAGACATTCTTGAGCAAATTTTTCACCTTTCTGTTCAAATTACTAATGGTCTTAACAGAGTTAAAAAAGTTGGCAAAAAAAAAGAAGAAAAACAGAGAAAGAGGGAGTACTGCCATTCCCCTTACATGTGTGTATATGATATTTACCCAAAATAATCACAAGGTTTAACAAATCAGAAACTTTTTCGTCAAGGTTATTCATGAAATAAATAATATCATAATAGGTAAAATGAGAAATATTAGCAAGGGATAAAGAGACCCAGTCATGAATATCAATCCAAAATCTGTTAGTAAAAGGGCACTTGTAAAACAAATGATCAATAGTTTCAGCCTCAGACAAACAAAAACTGTAAGGGTCTATATCAAATTTAAACCTTCTATTTAAGAAATCATTACAAGGGTATATGGCTGACACAATCTTAAAATGTGTTTCCTTAACTTTGGGAGCAATAGGATAAGCCAAATAAAAGGAGTATGCATGTTTCCTTAAAGAAGAATCAATGTAATCTTTAACAGAACATGAGTTAAAGTCTCCTCAAAGCTGTTGTTTAAAAGACTTGCCAATAATATGGTTATTACATTTCTTATCCAAAATATTGATATCACCAACTTTTAAGAAGGGCATGAAAGGAATAAATGTAGAAGATTGCAGTGAACTTTGAATCAGTCTAAGTAAAGGGATAGGAATTGATCTACAAATTTTTACATAGTATTTCCTTGAAACAGAAATTTTAAATTTCATGTGGAATTCTTCAAAAGAAAACAAAAGACCCTCTTGATTCAGTAAATCACAAACAAAATTAACACCTTTTTTTACCCACTCAGCTAAGTAGAGAGATTTTCTATTTATGGTGACAACTCTGTTGTTCCATAGAAGGGAGTTGTGTGGTGAAAAGTTATGGGTAAATATCATTTTTCCATACATTAAAGCCTGTTTGTGGAAATTAGATAGACTGATAGGGATTTTGGACACTTCAAAATCACATTTTAGCAAGAAGACAATCCCCCCTATTTTATTAAATAATTTGTCTTTAAGCCATTTGGTTCTAAATGCTGCGATAACAGATTCAAACTCCATGGCTCTCAAACCACCATTCACATATTCTCTAACCAGTTGAGCTCTGCGAAGATAATGAGTCTTATTTTTCCAGATGAACTTGAAAATAACAGAGTTAGAGGACTTAATTACCTTAGAAGAGGTGTATAAAGAATGACATGGATAGACGAGTCTAGAGAAACCTTCAGCTTTTGACAAAAGGATTCGATCAAAGATAGATAAATCCTGTCATAACCAAAAGTTAAAAGATTTTTGTATAGCATTTATTTTAGGAGAAAAGTTTAAATCGTTTCTATTGTTCAGATTTTTTGTAATTACAATACCGAGGTATTTGACCTGTTCTTTAACTGGGATATTATCTATGGATTTTATAGCAGTGCTATGAACAGCCAAAATCTCACATTTTTTAATGTTTAATGTCAGACCAGATGCTTTCGAAAAAAGATTAATTTTATCTATTGCTTTGGAGACCATGTTATGGTTATCCAAAAGCAAGGTCGTATCATCAGCAAACTGGCTGATTTTAAATTCTTTTTCCAAAATGTTTATACCTTTAATGTCAGGGGAGTTTTTCAAGTGAACTGCCATAAGTTCAGCTGCTAGGATAAACAATAAGGGACTAATCGGACACCCTTGTCGAATACCTCTTTGGATTGAGAACCGTCTTGAGCATCCATGACTGAAAGAAATGCTGCTGTTAATATCTTTATAAAACATGTGAATAACACTGCAAAAACGTGGACCAAAACCAAATAATTCTAATGTCTTAAAAAGAAAGGGGTGTTCTAAGGAATCAAAGGCTTTAGCGAAATCTAAAAACAGAATTAAGCTGTCTTGTGGCAAAAGTGAATTATAATCGAGTAGATCTAATATAAAGCGAGTATGATTATGAATGTGTCTCCCCTTGATGAAACTGACTGTGTTTCATCAATTATCTCGCCTATTCCTTTTTTCAGCCTATTGGCATAGACGTGCTAAAAGCTTATAGTCGCTGCAAAGAAGTGTGATGGGCCTTGTTATGCCCCGTCTAGGGGCCAGGACACAACATGATAAAAATATCCATTTCTCCCAAGCCACGGACAAAACAGAAAGCTCAATTGAAAATAATTGTAATTTATTTACAATAAGACAAATAAATGCACAACAACCGAAGCCAAACTGAAAATACCTCGGGGTGAAAATCAGGCTTCAACTGAAGTTACTACAATAATTTGAATAAGAAAAATAAGTGATCTAAAGCAAACAAAGGAATCAATTGTCATTTAACTTAACCAGAACAACTCAAGAGTAAGATTAATCAAACTGAGACAAAATACCCCTTCATTGAACAAGAAGGATAATCTAAAAATAACCTAAAGTAACACAACTCTTAAGACAAAGAAGCACGTGGCGTGGCCGGTCGGGAGATGGGTGAGATGGCATTCCCCCTGCGATGCGCTGACGTCACAATCCTCCTTATGTAGCGCCCTCAGCCTCCGGCGCAGCCAATCAGCCGCAGAGCGCGGGAAACCAACCACCAATCGTCGTTAAGGCGAAACAGCTGAAGGCACACACCTGCATCCACCTACATTCACACACAAACACACACACACACCACAGCACTACCCCAAAACATTAAGTTAACATGTTTTAAACAAAACAAACGAGAAAAAAAAACATTACGACCTCAGTCGTAACAGGCCTCCAGTTGTCCAGGGAAAGTTTGTCTTTATCTGGCTTAGGTATAAGTGTGATTGTGCCTTGCTTCATAGTTGGAGACAAAAGAGAATTCTCAATACATTCCTTAAAAGCATTATAAATCAATTCTCTAATATCGGTCCAGAAGTGTAAATAAAAATCGTTAGTAATACCATCAGGGCCTGGTGACTTACCCTTAGGCGACTGTGAGGCAGTGATATCAAGTTCAGCTATTGAACTTTCAGCTTCAGTTATTGATTTGAAATTATCATTTATTTTGGGGGTATATTTATCAACCAAATCGAAGAAAAGCTTAGCATCTTGACTGGAAAACTGAGAAGAATAAAGAGTTTCATAAAATGTAAGAATATGATTATCGATAACTTTCTGATTTTCACATAGATAATCATTAACATACAGTTTAGTCACTGCTTTTTTTCCTTGTCTGTGTTTCTCTAAGTTAAAGAAATAAGACAAATTTTTCTCCCCGTTCTCGATCCACCTTGCTCTGGAACGAATGAAAGCACCTTTAGCCTTTAACATATAAAGGTCATCCAACTGCATCTGCAGCTTCAGGAGTTCAGAATTTTCCTCCTCATTCAAAAGAGTTTGACTGCACAGCATATTAATTTTAGACAGAATATGAACCTGTTGCTGTCTTCTTCAAAGAGCCATTTTTTCCCCCTTCCTGAATGCTAATCTTTCTGATATTATATTTTAGCCATTCCCATTTATTTATTAGTCACCCTGTTTAATTTCATTGATTAAGTTTCTTATAGTATTACAAAATGAAATGTTTTTAAATAAATCACTATTAAATTTCCACTGTATTACTCTAGGTTGAGAAAGGTTGACATTGGTTGAAATGGTTAGAGTAGTAACACAATGGTCGGTAAGTGGAGAGGCATAAATATTGCAGTCATGTGATATTTGAACCAAGTTGCTGGAAATTAGCCAGAAATCTAACCTAGAACACTGAGTCCGCCCTGTGTTATTACTCCATGTGAACTGAATTTTATCAGGGTTCGTTTCACGCCAAATGTCAACAAGATCTAGTGATTTAGAGAAGTCAGAGATAATAGGGTTAAAGGAGTGATTGTTGAAATGAGAAGGAAATCTGTCTTGCCATTCATCTGGAACCACATTAAAATCACCTGCAACAATGACCTTGTGAGTAGAATATATATTTTTCCATTTATCAATCAGATTACCTAAATTAGAAACAACAATTTGTTTTTAGCCTAATTGTTGTAGCCTTATAGTTTAACCAGAATATAGTTAGAATCATTAAGTTCAATGACAACCATAATCCAGTGACCCTCAGTATCACCCTCATGCACAATAACCTTGCCTTCGAAATTTTTGAATAAAAATGCTGCACCTGCTGAATGTGATGTGCCATGAGATAAAAAAATATCTCCACAGCCCCATTGAGATTTCCAAAACCTTAGATCATTGTCAGTAGAGTGCGTCTCTTGTAAAAAAAACAAAACAAAACAAAAAAACAATTAATCCTTGGTTGCTCCTTACAAAAAATAAAAAGTGCCTTGCACTTTGTGCTGTTTCTTAGACCCCTTACGGTTAAAGAAAACAGAGAAAACATCAACCTAGTAACTTCACTGAGTAAACTAAGTGTGATAACAAACTTGCAGGATTAGTATATACAATAACCTTCAAAAAGAATTAGGTTCTATTAACTCACAGTCTAAACCCGTAACTGGCTGTGGAGAATAACTTTAAACTCCATCAGGATGTAAACAAAAGGATGAGAGTGCAAAATAAAAAAACTCCTGCAGTATACAAAACTATTAGTCTCACAACAAATGAATCATGACTGCAGGAGTAATAAAGTAAAGTTGTATACTTCCCATAGCTGGATACACCTGTAAAGGTGCTCTTAGACAGACAGACGACTGCCATCAATGACAGCATGTCCATCTCGCAGGTACACTTTAAGTCCCCTCTTCCACGCTTCTTCCACCTTTGACCAGAGAATAGAACTTTATTTGTCATTGCAACAAGTACAACGAAATTGCAAAAAGACGAGCATGAGCTTCACAGTCCTCTTTGCAAAAGTCCTCTCTAAAGCGGATCTTCTTTTCGTTGCAAATCTGGGAATTTTTTGACAACTTCCACACCTGATCACGGACCACTCTCATAGCGAACTGAATAATAATCTGCCTGGGACGGTCAGGTCTCGTCTTCTGACCCAGCCTGTGTACTGTATCCACGGTGTTATGCAGATTTTCAGCTGTGAATGGGACAATCTCAGCCAGGATCTTTATCACATCTTCTCTAACGTTCTCGCCCTCTCTCTCAGGAACACCATTTAAACGAAGCGACCATCTCCGTTTGTACCTCTCGAGATCCCGACAGGACTCACGCAGCCCCGTATTTTCTTTTTGCAGCTGAGCCACCTATTTCTTCAACTTATCCACGTCTTCTATTATGCCTTTCAAAGCAGACGTATTGGTGTCAACAGACTTTTTGATATTGACGACTGCGTCTGTGTTCTCCTTCAACTTGAATTCAACAGCTTTTAAGTGGTCACACTGGTCATCAAACTTCCGACTGAGACTCTGGATAGCGTTGAATAAAACACTGTTTGAGATTTCCTCCTCTTCAATTGGAGACTTCTTTGATTTTTTTGGGTGCGGACTTTTGAGCGGAGTGTGATGCATGTCCTTACGAGAGGAACGAGACGAAGCCTGGGACTCTCTTTCTTGCTCCATATTTTCTTCCATCAAAGCAATGTCCTCCTCGTCACAGGCTTGTTGCAGCGCAACTAGCGAGTATCTGTGGTCTCTGGTAGCTCCAGTCATGAGTTAAATGCACAAACGACAGGAAGGGTGTGTAAAAGTATACTTTCTTGACGAAAATACTTTGTGGAAATATTCAACTAGTTGTTCTTACGGGTTTACTGTGAATAGCATGTAAAATATGAAGGTTTGAGAAAAAATTGATCGCGAATCCTGCAAAATCTGGTCAATCACACATTTCTTTCTTTCTTTTCTATTTTTTTTATAAAGTCAATGCACATATCTGGGATTTGGCCTTGAAATGCGGCCTGAACGTGTCATGTATGGCGTGTTTGCTGTGTTGCTACAGGGGATGTGTTTTTGTAGCGGCCTTGCAGGAGATGTGTGTGGTGTTGTCAGCCTCGGTGACTGGGGGGTTGGGGAAACACAGTCAGGTGAGGGGGGAACAATATCCATCTCAGAAGGGTCTGTGTTGTGCGTCTCAGAGTTTTCATTGTCAAATTGCAGTGGCGGTGGCTCTGCAACGGGGAGGATGTGACGTCGGTTTCTCCTGTATGTTGCTCCGTTGGACTCAATGACATAGGAACGGGGTTCTGTGCTGATATCCTTCACGATCCCAAGCTGGTCATAACCTTTTGGGGTCTGCATTCTGACAACTTGACCTTGTGATAGGGGTGTGAGGGGTCGGCTTGAGGTGTCGTAGTAGCGTTTTAAAACAAGTCTCTTGCTGAGTAGCTGGGCTTTGATCTGTTCAACAGGCTTCGTGCTGGGCTCCAGCAGTTTGGTGCTCACAGGAATGGCTGCACGTGTTTGTCGTGACATCAGGCGTTCAGCTGGTGAGCCAAGTGTTTGGTCACGGGATATGTTTCTGAGGTTGAGAAGATTGAGAAACACATCTGATCCATCTCTGTGAGATCTTTCCATCAGTTGATTAGCACTTCTTACAGCTCTTTCAGCGAGTCCGTTTGACTGAGGAAACTCTGGACTGCTTGTAATGTGTTTAAAGTCCCACTGCTTTGCAAAATCTTGGAACTGTTGACTGGTGTACTGTCTAGCATTATCAGAGAGAAGAATATGGGGTGTGCCATGTACTGAGAAATGTCTCTTTAGTTTTGTGATCACAGCCGATGATGTCAAATCTCAAAGAAGATCAATTTCAAACCATTCTGAGGACCTACTACTGTCTACCAAGGAAGGTTAGGAACTGGGTGACGCTTGAGAGGTTCTTTTTGTTGATGAGGTCTGGTGCTGTTGCATACAGTGCACGAAATCAGCTCTTTGGTGATGTGTTTTGACATTTCTGGCCAAAATACAATGCTTCTGGCTCGGCGTTTGGTTAAATCTATGCCGGGGTGACCTTTGTGTACAATTTCTATGTATTCTCTGTGCAGGGACTGGGGGATAACAGTTTTGTGTCCCTTCATGACAATGCCATCTTCCACAGTCAGTTCATCTCTGTAGGGAAAAAAAGGACGTATAGCAGGCTGGAGTTGGCTTTGTCTGGAGGGCCATCCTCGCTGAATGACTGTGCTGAGGATCTTTAGCACCTCGTCCTCTTCTGTGTGTTTCCTGAGTTCCTCCAGGAGTGCTGTTGAGATGTAACTAACTGACATGACTTCAAAAGCGTCATTTTCAGCTGGACTCTGGGGAGCTTTGGAGTTTGGAGCTCTGGAAAGCGTGTCTGCTAAATACATGAGTTTACCCTTCTTGTAAACCAAGGTGATGTCAAAACACTGTAGCCATAACATCATTCTCTGGAGACGGGCTGGTGCAGTGTGAATTGGTTTTTTCAGAATGGTCACCAGAGGTTGGTGGTCAGTCTCCACTGTTATTGGCTTTCCATATACATAGTCCTTAAACTTTGTGCAGGCGAACACAACAGCAAGCAGCTCCTTCTCTATTTGTGCATATCGAGTCTCTGTGTCTGTGAGGGTACGTGATGCAAAAGCAATAGGCTTGCCGTTTTGCAAACATGCAGCTCCAAGTCCAAAACATGAGGCATCACACGTGAGTGTGACTGGTTGTTTGACATCATAATATGATAGTACTGGTGGGCTTGAGAGGCATGATTTGAGATGATCAAAAGCTTCTTGGTGCTGCTGAAACCAGCACCAAGCAGTATCTTTGTGAGTTAGTTTTGTAAGTGGTGCTGCAATGTCACTGAAGTTCGGAATGAACTTGCCAAGGTAGTT
Source organism: Labroides dimidiatus (assembly GCA_030710495.1). Taxonomy (NCBI): domain Eukaryota; kingdom Metazoa; phylum Chordata; class Actinopteri; order Labriformes; family Labridae; genus Labroides; species Labroides dimidiatus. Next base: position 27,254,982 of record CM061158.1, read on the forward strand.
TGCCATGCCCAGGAAACGCTGTAGTGAAGCGACATCTGTGGGTACTGGCATGTCTGTGATTGCAGCAGTCTTAGCTGGGTCAGCTTTAAGGCCTCCACTTGTGAAGATGTGGCCCACGTAGCCAACTTGATCCAGGCGAAACTTGCACTTTGCCGGATTCAGTCTGAGGTTGACCTCTCTTGCTCGATCAAGCACTTTCTTTAAATTTGCATCATGTTCAGCGACATCACGGCCTCCAATGATGATGTCATCAACGATCACTGAACATGCATAACCTGCAAACAGCTGCTCCATTGAACGCTGGAATACTTCACTTGCAGAGTTTATGCCGAAGGGCATGCGGAGAAATCTGAAGCGTCCAAAGGGTGTGCTGAATGTTGTTAGCATCGAAGATTCTATCTCAAGCTGTATTTGCCAGAAAGAGTTCTTAGCATCCAAAACAGAAAACACAGTCGCACCTGCCATCTGTGCTGCAACTTCCTCCACACTGTGTTGAGATCTTTTGGGTTGATGCACAGTCTTATCTCATCTTTGTCTTTTTTGTGTACTGCCACCATGGATGAGACCCAATCATCAGGCTCTGTGACTGGTGTTATGACACCTATGTTTTGCATTCTTTCCAGTTTAGCCTTGACTTTCTCTTGCATCGCAACTGGAATGCGGTGAGCGGGGCGAACTACAGGCTGGATGTTTGGATCCAGTGTCATGGAGTATGTGATGGGTAGTTTTCCAAGCTCTTCACTGAACAAGTCACTGTACTGTGTGTGGATCTGCCTTGCAAAGTCTGAGTTGGTTTCCATGGTGAGCTGGTGTACATCTGGGCTCAGTGTTACAATTCCCATGTCAACACAAGCACGAAATCCTAGTAGTGGCTGCACTTCTCTGTCTACAAAGAAGAAGGGTAAGGTATGGTGCTGTTCCTTTAAGCTGCAGGACAGTGTGACAATGCCCTTGGTTTCAATTTTACTGCCTCCATAAGCAACGAGATTTGTGGCTTTCTCCTGCTTTACAGGTTGTTCTCTATTTCCTACTTTATTAAACGTCTTCTGTGACATCACATTGCATTTCGCACCTGTATCTACTTTCATTTCAGTGGGCTTGTTGTTGATGTGAACTGTCACAAATCCTTCATCTGTACTGTCACTTTGAGGATTGATGCTATCGATGTTCCTGTCAATGTCAACACCATCCACATAAAATGTTTCTTTACTGGATGTAACAGGCTCTTCTCCTGCTACTTCATGTACTGTGTGTCGTGCAGTCCTTCCGTTAAAGCTGGACTGGCAACGTGGTTTAGACTTGCAGCATTTCTTAAAATGGTTCATTTTCTTGCAGTTGTGACACTGTTGTCCGATTGCTGGACACTTTTCCCGCTTGGCTGCATGGCTGCATCCACAGTTATTGCAATTAAAGATAGTTCTGGGCTGGGAGAATGGTTGTGATTTAGGCTGATGCTTTCTATGTGAAACTGGCTTTATACTGTCAACATTGGTAGTTTGTAAGGCTAATGTCTTGCTGCTTTGCTCTGTCATTTCATGAATGCGGCAGACAGTTATGGCTTTATTAAGGTTCAGGTCACTGTCTCTCAGAAGTGTCTTCCTTAAAGATTCACTGGTAATGCCACACACTATCCGGTCACAAATCAGCTCATCAGTTAAATCTCCAAAATGGCAGCTCTTAGCTTTAATCCTTAGGTCACTGATGAACGACTCAATGCTCTCACCTTGTCTCTGATTTCTTGAATGAAATATGTGCCTTTCCATCATTTTGTTGTCTTGAGGGTTGCATATTTCCCGAAATTTCCTCTTCAGACACTCTGGGTCCTCTCTGGATTCCGCAGGGCTGATCACTGCTCCATCTCCGCCAGGTGCACGCACTTCAGCTGCATAAAATGAACGTTCCCACTCTATGGCTTCCGGTCCTGCTAAATTGAGGAGGCTATATGCCTTGGTCCTTGCAGGCTTATCGAAGTGTGCTGCAGCAATAAAGATGTCATACTCCCTCTCGAATATCCACCAGCTCTCGGCGACATTTCCATCAAATACAACGGGGTCTGGTCTGCGAAATCCCTCTGCCATTTCAGCGACGTGACGTAGCTCCGGTTAGCTTTATAGTCAGGGGGCCAATTCTGAAAAGTGCTTCCGTTAAGACTTTTGCGGACATGTCGGGGTACAGGTTGTCAACCTGTTTTTTTAGTTAGAGGGGACCCAAAGGTAAATTGTTAGGGTGGTTGTCAAGCTGAATTTTTTGGGTGGGGATTTTTACAAGCATTTTAAGGTGAATTTTCAGGTTTCCTGCATAAGACGACATGTCCACAAAAAATGTTGAATATCTCCACAACCGCAAGGGCCATAAACATAAACTTGGTATCAAATAAAAGCTTACACTCAGGGGTTACCTGCTGAAGTGTCATAATCAAATTTGTGTGTACTGTTGTAAAAAAAATAGAGCTAGAACATGTAGAAATCAATTTCCGTCTAGGAAAAACTATATTTTAAAATTAATTTCATCTTGGTAACATAAGGTAGCATCCCAAAACCTGTTTCAATCAGTGTACCAGTCTATGGGCAAGAGTCATGCCAAGTTTTAAGCTTTTAGCATGAGCTGGTGCAACACTACACAAGTTTAAGTACCTCAATGTCCAGGCGGAAATCTGGAACTCTAGATGGGGCCTTTGGTGATATTTGACTTTATTAATGTACCAGATAGTAAAATGAAATCATATTTAAAATAAATACCACTTTAGTAATAAATTTCAACCCAATTCAGTTGTTGTTTTCCCTCTTTAAAGTTTGTATTGGTTGCTACTAGTAGTAAATAGTACTATTACATACACTCACCGTCCACTTTATTAGGTACACCTTGCTGGTACCAGGTTAGACCCCCTTTTGCCTTCAGAACTGCCTTAATTCTTGGTGGCATAGATTCAACAAGGTACTGGAAACATTCCTCAGAGAGTTTGGTCCATATTGACATGATAGCATCACGCAGTTGCTGCAGATTTGTCAGCTGCACATCCATGATGTGAATCTCCCGTTCCACCACATCCCTAAGGTGCTCTATTGGATTGAGATCTGGTGACTGTGGAGGCCATTTGAGTACAGCGAACTCATTGTCATGTTCAAGAAACCAGTCTGAGATGATTCCAGCTTTATGTCATGGAGCGTTATCCTGCTGGAAGTAGCCATCAGAAGATGGGTACACTGTGGTCATAAAGGGATGGACATGGTCAGCAATAATACTCAGGTAGTCTGTGGCGTTGAAACGATGCTCAATTGGTACTAAAGGGGCCCAAAGTGTGCCAAGAAAATATCCCCCACACCATTGAACCACCACCACCAGCCTGAACCATTGATACAAGGCAGGATGGATCTATGCTTTCATGTTGGTGATGCCAAATTCTGACCCTACCATCCGAATGTTGCAGCAGAAATCGAGACTCATCAGACCAGGCAACGTTTTTCCAATCTTCTGTTGTCCAATTTTGGTGAGCCTGTGTGAATTGTAGTCTCAGTTTCCTGTTCTTAGCTGACAGGAGTGGCACCTGGTGTGGTCTTCTGCTGCTGTAGCCCATCTGCCTCAAGGTTGGTCGTGTTGTGCTTTCAGAGATGCTCTTCTGCAGACCTCGGTTGTGACGAGTGGTTATTTGAGTTACTGTTGCCTTTCTATCAGCTCTAACCAGTCTGGCCAGTCTCCTCTGACCTCTGGCATCAACAAGGCATTTTCGCCCACAGAACTGACACTCACTGGATATTTTCTCTTTTTTGGACCATTCTCTGTAAACCCTAGAGATGGTTGTGCGTGAAAATCCCAGTAGATCAGCAGTTTCTGAAATACTCAGACCAGCCTGTCTGGCACCAACAACCATGTCAAGTTCAAAGTCACTTAAATCACCTTTCTTCTCCATTCTGATGCTCAGTTTGAACTGCAGCAGATCGTCTTGAGTTTCTGCCATGTTTTTTTTTTGTTTTTTTTTGTTTTTTTTCGGTCACGTCAGCACACATACAACATCACACATTGTCAATAGTTGAACAATTTGTACATGTCCGAAAGGGAAGACGGGAGAAGCAGAGCTTATCTAGTCCCGTCCCCATTCACTAATATTTAATATTTTGTCTCCTCTTTTTAACATATCATCAGATTATTATAAATTTGTATTCCATTTACAGAATTTTGACATATTTCTTGGCTATTCATGTGATTGGCTGATTAGAAATTTGCAATAATGAGCAGCTGGACAGGTGTGCCTAAAAAAGTGGCTGGTGAGTGTAATTCTATGTAATAGTTCTTAGGCAAAGGGACATTTGAGGCAACTTTTTTAGTAACAAAAATATTGTTTACAGAGGCTGTGAGGACTTTTCTGGAAAAGCTAATGATTTTTGGGGGGATAAAGACCCTACTTCCCATAAGCAGTTGCTCCTGACTGTAGTTATCATAGACATGGATAGAAAGATATGACGCTTTGAGCAGCATGCCTACAGCAAGTCTTAGCGAGTGTCGGTGTCAGTGCATTCAATGGTTGCAGAAGACATGAAAACTAAAACAGCAAGGATACCTGCACATTGTGCTGCATACAGTTGCACACTACGCTGTACGGTTTTGAAACTGACACTTAAGCAAACTATGGCTGGAGATCGGATCTTCTTTTTAACACTGTTCCTTTGTTCAAGACAACTTTTCCCAGGATGCAAAGCAACAAGGTAATGTCACAACCCCGTGCTATGAAATGTCTAATATTAGTGAATCCTGGTTATGTGCTACCAGAGCTCATCTACCAACTCCAACCTCACGAAGCAGAGCAAATGTAACCTCACTCTAACACGACTAAGAAGCTAAGAAATAGCATTGTGAAATAACCTATTTTGGCGTTGATAATCTCATTTTAAACTGTGGATTATAACCAGGCATAAATCTAGAAGCAAATCTTTTTCAAGATCACTTAGAAAGTCCTCACAGCCCCTTTAATTAGTAACAGCATGAAACAGAAAGTTTTTTTCTTCATCCAAACTATCATATTCCAGAAACAGCAGGAAAAGTAGGCAGCCATCAGAAGGCACCCAGGGACCATTTCTGAGTGCTTAGTCCAAGCCCTGGTCAAGGACACAACAGGCAAGTTAACTGTTTTTGTTTTGAGTATAGATTTACTTTCACAAAACAATACTTCACACCAAAGGGCATAACATTTATGGTGATAATGATACAGGTACCTAAGTATTCTTGCACCAAACTGCATAGGCACACCAACAAGCCCCACTGCAGTACACACCATTTCTTGACAGCTGCACTGCCTATAAGCCACTGCACTGACTTCTACTTTTCTTGCATCAACAAATCACCAGCCCTGAACATCTGAGCCCATATGCATATTCAGTCATTACACAAACAGGTCCATAATTCTTAACATACTGTTATCGAACAGCTCATTCTGCCGTAGCGTTAGCTGCATTCACAACAGTAAATAATGTCTGTTTAAGTATTTGCGCCATGAACGCGAGGCAGGTGCAGAATTTCATATGTTAGGGAACCTCCCAGAAAACTCCTATCCAATGTTTTCACATGTGCATGCCTACTACACATAAACAGCGATAAACCTGGTGAGCAGTAATGGTATGACTGAGAGAATTGATAAGGGCACTGTTGAATCACTTTCCATGCTGTTCTTTTCCCTGTCCTGGTAATTTGGCTCATGGTTTCACATTTTAAATTGATTGGTTCCATAAAAATGCATTAGAAAAGTTGAGTATCAGATCATTTTGGTACCAGTGATCCACTAATGAAGGTTGTGCTTTTTGTTAAAAGACACAATTTTTGTTGCCATGCTTCGAGTCTATATATAGCCAGCACATTTGAAGGTTCTTCAGAGACAAAAAGGGCTAAAAAAAGGAACTTAACACAGGAAACACAACCTGAAGATACAGACTCTCGGCCAGGAAGGGTACAGCTGCTGCCCAATAGCCAGGAAGTGCAGATGCCATCCTTCAGCAGTTGGACAAACTATGCAGAAATAGAGACCAACCAACAGCTTGAGAGACAAATCAAATCTGAGTGGTCAAACCAAACTGGTGTCGGTGTTCCACCTGCACTGTACATGGCCCACTTTAGATTATGGCTTGAGGTCCTACAAGACTGTCAAGAAGACCCAGATCAATGAGAGACAGAGGTAAGCCCGGTGTCGTTGGACCCAAGCACACAAAAACTGGACCTGCAGGAACTGGAAGAAGATCCTGTGGTCAGATGAGTCCAGTTTCCAGCTTGATTATCCTCCCGCTGATGTAAGGGTACATTGAAGGCCAGGCCAAGCATTATCTCCAGCATGTACAAGAGCTACTGTCAGCATGGTGGAGGCAGAATCGTGGTTTGGGGATCCATGAGTGCTGCTACCCTTCGTCATCTCACTGTCTGTAATGGCACATTAAACTCTGACAGGTATTGTACCTGTCAGTAAACCCAGATGCTCCCTTCTGCACATGCTCTGTCCAGATCAAAACTGGATGTTTTAACAAGATACTGGCCCTCACCAAACATCCAGGGCCAGGAGAACTTAGTAGGAGCAAAGGATCCAGGTCTTAGAGGGGCCAGCTCAATCCCAGGACATGAACCCCATTGAAGATCTATGGTGAATTATAAAACGGTCTGTTTCAAAGTGTAAACCAAAGAATTTAGAAGAATTGAACACAGTGATTCAAGAAAATGGGACAAGATAAGCTCTTAACAGGCTAGAGAGGAACATGGCAGCCAGGATTAGAGCTTGACTGTGTGCTAATGCAGGGCTACTAAATAGTCATTTCATGATGTGATGGTTTATTAATTTTTTGTTCAGGTTTGTAACATATTCTCTTTTATTTGTTGACTTTGATACAGATAATATTGAGAAGTGACACATTGAAACTGGGAATTAAGTTTTGTTCGTTTTTCTTAATAACAATAAAAAACTGTAGTTTTTCTCCATCTATGCTGCCACACTTTTTGAAACAAGAAAATGTTTTTCCACAAATAATTCATGATAGTATTTGAGATTGTGTAGAATTTTAAGGGTGTCCAAAAACTTTTTTCCATCATTGTATTATAATTTCATGACCATATACCATATGATTGACTAGGTGTCCCCTGGTATTTTAGCGGACTAAAACACAAAACTGGTCAGTAAGATAGTAATCATGCAGTAGCCTAGCTACTTAGCTGCTTGCAATTTTAGCTAGTTGGAAAAATGTTGAGCCTTTCTTTTTCCAGCAAACTTTGATGGTTGAATTTTAATGTAAATGTTTTTGTTTGCAGATAAATTGGCAAAGATAATCTGTTATGTGAAAGTCATGAATTTTTGTGCAGCCTGTTGACACCTGCTGTGATCATCTTCAATGGCCTGCTTTCTCATGCCAAATCACAGCTGTGCTGGCTCACCAGCGCCCCCTTGGTGTAATACTCCTTGGTATTTATTGATAACTTATTTTAACATCATGTTTGCACATGAATTAAGTTAATTTAGAAAAAGAAAATGCTCAACATTACTGGTGGAAGTTAGAATAATAAGGAAGCACTTAGAAAAAAATCCGATTTTACCACTTTTTAAAAAACAGTCAATAAAAGGACAAAAAAACATTTTCTAAGTTGACAACCTAGCTAGAATACATGTTAAGGGGTCAAATATTAATACTGGATAGGTTGTCAGCCTGTACCCCGAGGTGTCCGCCAAAGTTGCTTTTTCAGTTCTGGCCCCCTGACTATTAGCTACTGGCTCTTTCAACACAGAAAGTTCGGTGGAATGCAGAGAAGATACTCACGAGCGAGGAGTCCGTTCAGATTCTGACACCATGTAAATGGTTTGTTGAAACCATTGATAACTGCGGGAGTATAGGCTGAAATGACAAAGCCCGATGAAGTTCTCACTTGAGCATTTTATTCCACACAACCGGGGAACTCACACACTGCGCATCCTGACAGTGATTCAACATGAAGAAGTAAACAAGTGCTGCTCTCTGCTGGCACAAACGGGGAACAACTTCTACAATGAATGGTGGCTCTTACAGGACAAACATAATCATTCAGCAAATGATCTACAGGTGTCATGCACCATCTTCCTTTTAAAGTGTCCAGTCACTCAGTCATGACAGACTGATCTCCAGCCTTGTCCTCATCAACACCCACACCTGTGTTAACGTGTGTGACACCTGTGTGTCATTGAAATTAAGTTAGCTGGTCCTTTTGTGGCAGGGCTGAAATGCAGTGGAAATGTGTTTTTGGTGATAAAGTTCATGTTTAAGGCATAGAAAGACTTTGCAATGAATTGCAGTTCATCTGATCACTCTTCATAACATTCTGGATTATATGCAAATTGAGATTATAAAAACTGAAACAGCAGACATTGTGAAAATTAATACATACATACATTACATACATACATACAGCTCACAATGAGTGAAACAAGGGTTTCGTCTTGTTACTGCAAACACTGGTTAATTTCTGACAATCAATGAATTGTCTTTTTATACCTGTTTTTTGTTTTTATTGTTGCTGATTATCATGTTTGTTATCTACACAAATATGGACCTATAGGTCAGGAATAAAGTTTATATATATATATATATATATATATATATATATATATATATATATATATATATATATATATATATATTTTTTTTTTTTTTTTTTTTTTTTTTTTTGCACATACATATGTACATACATACAGTTAGTTGTATGAAATCAAAATTATATTGTGCAGTGATATTGTGTTCAGCTTTACTTTTGCATTTTTCTTGTTGTGGGTTCAGTGACACTTTATCCATTTTATTTGTTTGTTTTACTCTTTGAGAAGGACTTTGAGCTGCTTTAAATACTCCAACATGATTCACTAATGAGGGGTCTATCTTTAACAAGAACAGCTTTTTTAAAACTTTCAAAGCACTTTGTTCTGCAGTTGTACAGCATGTAAAGAGTAATAATAAATAATAATGACTGTTCCTTTACTTGAGTAAACGCCACACGCACGTGAACAGTAAGTGGCGGTAAGCATCTAACTTGTTGTACAGAAGAAGAAGAAGAAGAAGAAGAAGAAGAAGAAGAAGAAGAAGAAGAGCTCTCTACATTCGATTTAGTCAGACTGGACGGTGTGGCTAAGCTAGGCTAATGCTAAGCAGGTTAGCCGATCAAGGACGATTTACTACATACTGTAAATATTTATATCGGAGACGCTCCCCGTCACCCAAGTCAGAAAGACACCAGAGTTAGGCTTAGTTTTTATTTTTCTTCTTTGACTCTTGGATGTGAGGAGATGTCCCGTTTTCGGGATCTTAAAGATTTATTCGAGCGGCGGCTGCTCGCTGCGGTTGTCAGAGGCATGGACGAACAAAGAACAACATGTGAATACGAAGAGGAGCTCCAGAGACAAAGAGAACTACTGGATGTGATTTTAATCCCTGAGATAAAGCTGCACAGAACAGGTTGGTTTCTGAAAATGTGTGTGATAATGTTTCAGGGAATCAAACCAGAGGCTACGGTCGTCAGAGTCAATCAATCAATCTTTATTGATATATCATCAATTCACAACAAACGCAAAGCGTTAACAGGTTTAGACCTGTTAATGATAGTACATTTTGTTAACAGAGTCCTAACATCAAGACAAGATAAAAATTCTGATCTCATCTGAACCCAACATGAGTACAGGGCTTTGCAGCAAGTTACAATGGAGAGGAAAAACTGTGTGCGTGCGTGCCCGCGCGCTCACGCGTCCGTGTCTGTGCATCGGGACGGACCTACCGTGAGCAACAGAGAGAGCAGATGAGAGTTTTGAAGGCTTGACCATCCCGTCATATAAATAACGTGGGTCTGTTTAGTCTGTAAATAAAGAACAGGGTTTAGAGCTGATCTATAAGAGAGGTATGCCCCTTATCTTTTTCAGAGCGATGAGTCATTTTTTCTGCACTCTGCTTTACCTCTCCTGCGCTCTGTGCTTCTCCTTCTCCAAGCGGGTTCTCCACAGTAGTCGTGGCCTGGATCATTTCTTGTGCATGCATCACACACTGTACAAGTCACTTTCGGTGGGTCTTTCTCAGACATATTGAAACATGTCAGCCCTTATCTAGACAAGAGAGTGCCGACCAGCGTTTTTTGCTTGTATCATCACAACATGCTTCAGCTGTGTTGTCTTAAAGGTCTTTTGGCCCATGTCTCATGTGTTCAACGCTGCACATGCATCCCCAGAAGAATGATCCAGTTTCTATATTGTAACTTTGAAATCTATTAATCATATCTTTGGTTGACAGGTGTGTGTAAACAGGTGAACTCCACCTTCAGTTCTTCTTTGAGATCAGTGTCTCAACAAGCAGGAGGCTCCTGTAATCATTTGTCCAGTAGATCAGATTGTCATTCCAGTTCAGCAGCAGAGCTGAAAATAAAGATCCTGAGTTTCTTTCTTTCAGATTAGCTTTTCCATCAGGAAGATGATCTAATATCTCATTAATATTTGTTGACTGTGTCCTGCAGATGTTCAGCTATTAATGGTGAAGAAAGAGGAGCTTCCCCCTGAGCAGCAGGAGAGGAGCCCCTATCCAGACCAGGAGGATAATGAGTCCCCACTCATTAAAGAGGAAGAGGAGGAACTGTGGATTGGTCAGGGGAGAGAGCAGCTTCAAGGACTGGAGGAGGCTGAGACCAAGTTCCTGTTTACTTCAGTCCATATGAAGAGTGAAAATGATGAAGAGAAACCTGAGTCCTCACTGCTTCATCAGAGACTAACTGACCACATGGAAACAGCAGCTGGTGGAGAGGACTGTGGAAGACCAGAACCAGACAGGAGCTCAGATCCAGAAAGAAATGTACAACCAGAGAATGAGGTTCAGACTGAAACCTCCTCAGATACTGGATCAGGGACTGAGGATGAGGCAGATGACTGGAAGGAGACCAGAGACGGTCTGAAAAGATTAAAATCTGCCACAAACAAAAGAGCAGAAACTGTAAAGTCACTCAATTGTCCAGAGCCTGGTGAAACCAATGATGTGGTTTCTCTCACAAAAAAGAGACCTTTCATCTGCTCAGAGTGTGGAAAAGGATACATTTATAAAGTAGATTTAGGCAGGCACATGTTTGTTCACACCAATGAAAAACCATTCAGTTGCTCTGAATGTGGGAAAAGATTTAGCCAAAAAGGGATTCTGACAAGACACATGGTCATTCACTCAGGAGAAAAACCTTTCAGCTGCTCTGAATGTGGGAAAAAATTTAGCCATAAAGGAGTTCTGACAAGACATATGTTTGTTCACTTCAAAGAAAAACCTTTCAACTGCTCAAAGTGTGGTAAAGAATATACTAGTAAAGTAGCTTTGGACAAACATTCATTTGTTCACTTAGAAGAAAAACCATACAGCTGTTCTGAATGTGGTAAAGGATTTAATTATAAAGAAAATCTGACAAGACACACGTTCCGTCACTCAGGAGAAAAACCTTACATCTGTTCTGAGTGTGGGAAAGGATTTTGCACAAAAGTCGCTCTGACTGCACATATGTTGGTTCACACAAAAGAAAAAAAAATTACCTGTCCGGATTGTGGTAAAAGATTTAAGTACAAAAAAAGTCTTTCAAGACACATGTTTATTCACACCGGAGAAAGACCTTACAGCTGTTCTGAGTGTGGTAAAACATTTAACCGTAAAGAGCCTCTGACTGCACATATGTTATGTCACTCAGAAGAAAGACCTTACAGCTGTTCTGAATGTGGTCATAGTTTTAAACAAAAAGGAACTCTGACTGCACACATGCTTGTCCACACCAAAGAAAAAACCTTTCGGGTGCTCTGAATGTGGTGTAAGATTTAACAAAAAACACAATCTGTTAAGACATATGTGTGTTCACTCAGAAATCTATCAGCTGTGAGGTTTAAAGTAAATCTCACCACATGTCTAGTCCAGGAGTCTCCAACACATCAGCCGCAAGCGACCTTGTAACCCCTTTCCAAGTCACCCCCTAAAGGGTCTGGTTATTCTGTCCAGAGCAGGTAGTGTGAACGTTTGAAGAGACCCTCCACATATGTGAATAAAACTGTTATCCATAAAAATGTTCATGGAACTCTTTACTGAACTGAAACTCTCAGGTCATAGGGGGACTCGGCAAATAGCTCTTACAGCCGGGATGACAGCCTTGCCTTCCCATGTTCCAATGATGTCAATACAGAAGACATCGCAAATGCTTCATAAAACATCCGAATCTCGCCAACAAACCGCACAGAGGAGCAATCTAACAGACCGTATTCCTCAGGGTGCAAATTCTGGAAAGTGCTTCCGTAAAGACTTTTATGGACATGTCTGGGTACAAGCTGTTAACCTTTTTTTTTTTTTTTTTTTTTTACTTAGAGGGGACCCACGGGTAAATTTCTTGGGTAGTTGTCAAGTGAATTTTTTTAGGCTTTTTTTGGGGGGGGGGTTTGTGGTTTCTTGCTTTCTTAAGATGACATGTCCACAATAAATATTGAATATCTCCACAACCGCAAGGGCCATAAACATAAACTTGGTATCAAATGAAAGCAAAACCTCATATATAAAAATATATCTCTGCCAAGAGAAAACTAGTTAGCACCCCCCAAACCTCTTTCATCTCGTGTCCCAGTCTATGGACAAGAGCCATGCCAAGTTTGAAGTTTTTAGTATCACCTGGTGCAACACTGCACAAGTTTTAGTACCTCAATGTCCAGGCAGATATCTGGAATTCTAGAGAAGACCTTTGGTGATATTTGACTTTATTAATGTATCAAATTGTAAAATGAAATTTAATTTTAAAAGAAATATTACTGTAGTAAGAAATTCCATCCCAATGCAATTGCTGTTTTACTTCTATAGAGTTTGTGTTAGTACTGTATTGACCCGAATATAGGACGACCCTGATTATAAGACACCCCCCCCCCCCCCTTTTCAAGATCAGTCTTCAGAAAAAGACTCTGATAACCAAAATTTACTTTGTTTAAAGAAACTACTTTTTATTGAAATTCTGAGAAAATCATTGAATTATCAGAGGCTGCTTTCATTTTTGGCTGTAAATACAGTCACTAAGATCTGTATGTCAAATGTAATCCTGATGAGAGCTCTGGTCATGAGCATTCCTTTGTTACATTTCTCAGAAACAAACTCACACACACTCCTGTCAGTCTCTTGGAGACGGCCTCTTTGAGGACCATGATCAGTTTTTCTTTCACAGTTAGTATTTTTCAGGTGGTCTTTATGGAGGCTCCATCTTCAGACATCACTCTCTGTAACTCCATATATTTTGGCTGCCTGTCAGTTGTAGCGTCTCTGCTGCGTTGATCATCATTATCTTAAATTAACATCATAACTTCACCTCAGTTTTCTGTTGACTTGACCAACTTTTGATCCACTTTGCTCTGGAGGATCAGCGCACCGCTCCATGTTTCATCACCTGTCACTGCGTCTCTGCTGTGATTGGCTGATCAGCACAGCCACAGTGAGGTCACTGGCTTTACACAAAGCTGGCGCCTTCTGCTGTTCGGTCATTAAGCAACAACTATCAGCATGTGTCAATGGTTAGAGCCTGATTATAAGACAACCCTATTTTTTCACATTATTTTCAATGAAAAAACCTCTTCTTGTATTTGGGTCAATACAGTAACTACTTGTAGTACATAGAAATAACTATGTAATAGTCATTTGTCAAAGTAACATTTGAGGCAACTTATTCAGTAACAAAAATAATGTTTAGCTGTGAGGACTTTCTGGATAATCTAGTGTATTCCAGGAAAAAGACTCCACTTCCCATGAGCATTTGGTCCCTACTGTCATTAGCATAGATCTGAGTAAGTAGATATGACATGCTGCTTTGAGCCGCATGCCTACAGAGAAGCTAAGCTAGTGGGGGTGAAGTGTCAGGGCACTCAGTGGTTGTAGATGGCACAAAACTTATAACAAGATATATGTAGAGTTCTTTTTATTTATATAGGGGGTTATGGAAATATTTCATATATCATATATATATGGGGAGATAATATATGTATATATTTGTATATAGGCAACCATATGCTTAGAAACACAAGAAATTAAGTATTATATATACGGGTATTATCATGTAGGTATTTGTATATACGTAGCTGTTTATATGGAAATCTAATATAAATTAAGTAATGTACACAGGACTCATTGATGTATAGCTGTATTGGGCAACCATATGTGTGGATGTATGTATATGTAAAGAAATGAAGTATTGTATCTGGGGGTTGTGTGTGTATATATTTGTATATAAGCAGCTGAATGAATGAAGACATGTATGTAAATAGATCATGTAATATGTATTTGGGAAATATCAAGGGTATATTTGTATAGAAACAGTCATATTAAAGGAAATATATATGAAAAGAAATTAAGTATTATAGAGAGATGGCAGAGTGTGTTCTTTGTAAATAAGCAGCATATTTTTTGTTTTGTTATAAGGAGCTTCTACAAACTCTAAAATGTTTAAATTAATGGACCAGTATTTATATAGCGCCTTCCTGGTCTGTCTGACGACTCAAAGCACTTTACACTGCTGATCTTGACTGCGACTGTGGTTCAGTGGTAGATATGTCAGCTCTCAGTCAGAAGGTCAAGGGTTCGATTCCCAGCTCCTGCAGTCACATGTCAAAGTTTCCTTGAGCAAGACACTGCACCCCAAATTGCTTCCACTTTTGTTCAGTGGTCTTAGGTGAACTGATGGTTCAGATGAACTTCCTCCTCCCATCAGTGTGTGAATGTGGTGTGGATGGGTGAATGAGGCTAGCAGTGTAAAGTGCTTTGAGTGGTCAGAAAGACTAGAAAAGTGCTATATAAGTACTGGTCCATTTATCATCTCTTTCACCCGTCCACGCCACATTCACACACTGATGGGAGAGACTTCTATAGGAGCCATCAGCTATATCTAACACATTCACACTCATTCACACACCACTGACCAACACTGGGAGCAATTTTGGGGTTCAGTGTCTTGCTCAAGGACACTTCGACATGTACGGCTGGAGAAGCTGGAATCAAACCCCAAACCTTCCGATTGAGAGCTGATGACTCTACCACTGAGCAATAGCCCCTATCATAGGGGTAGGATTAAATAAGTCCTTACTTTCTCCTGTTCCTTTTCAGACATGTAACATGCAGCACATGTGAGACATGGTGGGCAGTTTGCCTTCTTTGTTTTTGTTTTTGTCTTTGTTTTGCTTGTTGTAGACGCATGTGTTTTCTAAGGTTTATTCGCTAAACTATTAGTGTTTCTTGTTTTTATTTTTTTCTCGATGCATGTTTGAAACAAAAATTAAAATTAAAATCAAATACAGCAATGATTGCACATTGTGCTGTATAATGGTTGCACACTGCATCTTACAGTTGAAACAAGGAATCTGCAAATAACCTTCCACTGGCAACCTTTTTAATTTTTTCAAAATCAAATGTCCTGTTTTAATGGCACATTTTGACGTTTGCACTTGAGTAAGCCCCATGAAGATTATTTGAGAAATGAGTGAATTATAACACTACGTTTCAAGACAACATTTCCCAGGGTGCAAAGTGGCAAGGTAATGTCACAGCCCAGTGCTCAGACCATAGACTGTATAATTAATGGACGTAGTCTCCGCGACGTCACCCATCTGTTTCTGAAACAGACATTTGAAGCAAAACGGCCAGCGCGGCCATGGAAATGAGGTGTGCTGTGACAACCATAGGAGTCTACAGTCTGATCTGAGCTGTGCCTCTGATTGGACGAACTGGCGAGTTTAATATTATGGAAACTGACGAATTAGAAAAAAATTCACCCCCCCCGTACAGTGCGTGCCGTTAGTGAAATTAACGATTCAGACGGGAGACATTCTTTGTACCAGACTGTAAATGTGCTTATTTTTGCCGTGAAAACGGCTTTTTTTGGCTTGGTGTGTTTGTGACTTCCTGTACTTCCGGAGCCAGCCTCAAGTGGACACTCGAGGAACAGCAGACTTTAGCACTTCAGCATTGCCTCATATTTTCAGACTGGAGGTTGCTGCTTGGCTCAGACATGTAACGGTGGTCAATCCTGGTTATGTCCTACCAGAGTTCATCTACCAACTCCAACCTTACCAATCAAAGGTAACGTAACCTCACTCTTCATTTTATTGACAGACTCTCAAGTTTGATCAGATCACTGCAGAATAACTGCTGCATGTGGGTTGGAATGAACATTATCACAGACAGTTTACCCGTGTTTTAGCCTTTAGCTTGTGTTTTAGCCTTTAGCCCATGCTCTTGCACTCTCCCTTTTAGCTTTCTTCTTCTCTTCTGTCCTTTTTCTGTCAGACAGTTCAGCTCCAGTGTCCACCATCACTACTAAATTAATCACAGCAGAGAAAAACACAGATCTCTCCTTTTACTACTAAACTTTGCTGGCCGGAGTGGGGTTGTCGTGGGTGCCGTAAAATAATCTGGTCCTATCCGACACAATCGGGAAGCTAAGAAATAGCATTTATAAATAACCTATGTTGGCGCTTTTCATCTCATTTAGAGTTGTGGATTGGGATCAGGACTATATCTAGAAGTGAGACTTTTTTAAGATCACTTAGAAAGTCCTCTCAGGAACTTTAACTGGTAACAGCAAAAAACAGGAACAGTTTTTTGTTATTAATTCAATTTTTATTTTTCAATTCTTCAATTAATTTTTTAATTAATTCAATCTATCATATTCCAGAGACAGCAGGAGCAGTGGATGGCCATCAGAAGGAACCCAGGGACCATTCCTGAGTGCTCAGTCTGAGTCCTGGGGCCTATAGCATGAAGCGCAATCAGTGTATCCTGGATAACTCACATCTCTCCAGGGGTGACTAAATGCAACAGTGGCAATCAGGATAATTGATAGCACGACAGGTTATCAACACATTAACTCCATGTTTATGTCTTTGTGTTTTTGTTTTTCTTGGATGGGATGTAACTGAAATGCAATTTCCCTCGGGATAAATAAAGTATTTCTGATTCTGATTCTGAACTCAACCCAGGTTTGTCTCATCAAGAGCCATGAACACACATGTATAAGGGGAGGGCTCAGAGGCAGCTGACCAATCACAGTCATAAACGCTAAACATGCAGACAAGAGTGACAGAGCTCTGTGCATCATGTGTGAAGGACGTCTGATACTAATGAACTATTAGGAGGAAAAAGCCTGAATCACAGAGAAGGGAAACACCATGGAAGCAGCCAATCTCGGGCAAAATACATGGCAGCGTTTGTAAACTACTCATCAGTGGCTCAATCTAACACTGATCACACTCATGTATGTCACGAAACTAACGAATTGCGTTTATTCCAGTTATTATCTCATTCCAATGTCATCCCTCTGGAGTGAAAAGGACGTGGGGGCAAATTAACACTAAGTACAAAAACATCACTGCGTCTGGTAAGTTGGTCTGTTTCATGTCAATCATCAGCCAATCAATCTATAGTGCCAATTCATAACAAACGTTATCTCAAGACACTATTCAAGTGTTAACAGGTCTAGACCTGTAAATGATAATAAATTTTAATTTTCATGTCAGCAGTACATGAGAATTCTCAAACATAGAGCCACTTCGGACTGTAGCAGAAACCAAAGGGATGTGTTTCTCAAGACAGCATAAAATTTCACCCCTCTCCTTAAAACCGTATGGTCAACCTCTTGAACAAGTAAAAACCATAAAATGTCTTGGGTGGAAGGCAATGAGCAGGTGGATATTTTGGCCAGGAAAACACTCCGAGCTACACAAGTAGACAGGCAAAGGTCCGCTAAGCAAAGATGAAGCTAAATCATTCATTGGGAAATATTCACAATCTACATGGCAAGAATATTGGGATATCAGTGAAACAGGAAGGCATCAGTATCAGACACAAAGGCCTGTGAGTAATAGGGAGAAGGTGGGCTTCAAATGTAGAGTAGAAACTGTTATAACATGTCTGAGAATAGGTCATACATGTCTTAGTCACACATCACACAAAATAGACAAACACCCAACTGGAAACTGCACAGACTGTAACCAGAACAGTTCAACATGTCGTACTTCACTGCAAGAAATATGACAACCAGAGAAAGAATCTTGTTCAGTCACTTACTAAGTCAAAGCACAACTTTATATCAACAGGGCTTCTGGAGAAATCAGTAGGTAAAATAAAGCAAGAAACTAAAAGCAGAAACTAATTAGGATAAAAGAATCTAGTTTGCTCTGCATTCAATTTAGTCAGACTGGACGCTGTGGCCAGGCCAGGCTAATGCTAACCAAGTTAGCCGATCAAGCGCAATCAACTGAGTAATGCAGGTGTTTATATCGGAGACGGCTTCTTCTCCTCATGGTTGCCATTTGCCTGTGGGATCCCCAGGTATTTGTAGCTGTCCTGGACATCTGCAATGTTACCCTCTGGTAGTTCAACCCCCTCAGTGATGATCACCTTCCCTCTCTTAGTCACCATCCGTCCACACTTATCCAATCTGAATGACATTCCGATGTCACTGCTGTAGATCCGAGTTAGGTGGATCAGGGAGTCGATGTCCCTCACACTCTTGGCATACAGCTTGATGTCATCCATGTAGAGGAGGTGGCTAATGGTTGTCTCACTCCGGAACCGGTATCTGTAGCCACTCTTGGTGATGATCTCGCTGAGGGGGTTCAGGCCTATGCAGAACAGCAGTGGGAACAGAGCATCTCCTTGGTATATGCCGCGTTTGATGTTCACCTGTGCCATTGGCTTCGAGTTGGCTTTCAGGGTTGTCTTCAAAAGTACAGAGAATGGTCCAAAAAAGAGAAAATATCCAGTTCTGTGGGCAAAAATGCCTTGTTGATGCCAGACTGGTTCGAGCTGATAGAAATGCAGAAGAGCATCTCTGAAGGCACAACACGTGGAACCTTGAGGCAGATGGGCTACAGCAGAACAAGACCACACTGGGTGCCACTCCTGTCAGCTAAGAACAGGAAACTGAGGCTACAATTCATACAGGCTCACCAAAACTGGACAATAGAAGATTGGAAAAACATTGCCTGGTCTGATGAGTCTTGATTTCTGCTGTGACATTCAGATGGTAGGGTCAGAATTTGGCGTCATCAACATGAAGGCATGGATCCATCCTGCCTTGTATCAACGGTTTAGGCTGCTGCTGGTGGTGTAATGGTGTGGGGGATATTTTATATCTATCTATCTATCACTTAAAGAACATTGCCAGAGTCCGCCCATTTCTCTCCCGGGCAAACACAGAGACGCTAATGCATGCTTTTATCTCTAGTCGTATTGACTACTGTAACGCCCTGCTTTCTGGTCTTCCAAAAAGAAACATCTCGAGTTTACAGCTATTACAGAATTCAGCAGCACGTGTGCTGACGAAGACCAGAAGGCGGGCACACATTACACCGGTTTTAAAATCACTGCATTGGCTCCCTGTGTGTTTTAGGATTGATTTTGAGGTCCTTTTAATGGTTTTTAAATGCCTGAGGGGTCTTGGACCTTCTTATCTTTCTGAATTACTTTTGCCATATGAACCCTCGCGGACCCTGAGATCCTCTGGCACTGGCCTCTTGATAATTCCTAAAGCTCGAACACGGACTCACGGTGAGGCATCTTTCCAACATTATGGCCCCCGTCTGTGGAACTGCCTGCCAGAGGACCTCAGGGCTGCAGAGAATGTTCATATTTTAAAAGTAGGCTCAAGACCCACCTTTTTAATTTAGCTTTTAACTAATTCTTATATTTTTATCTGTTATTTTTATCTATATTTTTATTTTATTTATTTATATAATCTCGCCTATTTACATGTCCATCTTATTCTATTGTTATTTATTTCATTTACTAGTGTTATATTTATTTATTTTATTCATTCTTAGCCTATGTAGTTTTATGTTTTTACTTCATATCTCCAGTGTTTCCTCAGCAGGGGGCTGCCTGCACTGGGGGCCGCTGTTGGCTCTGGCTGGGATGTCTCTGTCTTTGGTGGGCGTCGTCTTGGACAGGTGGGGGGTCTGCAGCAGTGCTTTGCTGCAGTGGGCCCCTCGCTGGTCCTGTAGCGAGGCATACCCGGGTGGAGGCGTCCTGGCTTTGGACCATGGGTGCCGCCCAGTGCAGTCGGCCTCCTGGCGTTTCCTGACCTGGCTCCTCTGTACTCAGCCACACGATTAAAATCACACAATATGTGTGTGCGTGTGTATGTGCATGTGTGTGTGTGTGTGTGTGTGTGTGTGTGTGCGTGTGTGTGTGTGTGTGTGTGGGGGGGGGGGGGGGGGGCGTATGCTTTGGGGTGGAATCTGAATGGGGGGTGGGGGTTGTTTTTAACATGTACAGCACTTTGTGCTGCATTTATTGTATGAAAAGTGCTTTATAAATAAATTTTGATTTGATTTGATTTGATATTTTCTTGGCACACTTTGGACCCCTTAGTACCAATTGAGCATTGTTTCATATATATATATATATATATATATATATAGTAAATTTAAGGCAGTTATATGAAAGAAATCCAAAGTTATGGCAAATTAACTACCGAATTTGGGTCAAATTGACCTGAATACCACGGGGGGTTAACAAGAACGGCTTTTTTTTTTTTTTACCTTTTTTTATAAAGCACTTTGTTGTACAATTTAAAATAATAAATATTCATTCACTTGATTCAATGATACACGCACGTGTACGGTAGGTGGCGGTAAGCATCTAATTTGTTATCACTGGTAGAAGAAGAAGAAGAAGAAGAAGAAGAAGAAGAAGAAGAAGAAGAAGAAGAAGAAGAAGAAGAAGAAGAAGAAGAAGAAGAGACGCTGCATTCAGCTATGCTAGGCTAATGCTAACCAAGTTAGCAGATAGACACCAGAGTTGGGTTCAGTTTTCATTTCCTTCTTCGACTCTTGGATGTGAAGAGATGTCCAGATTTCAGGATCTTAAAGATTTATTCGAGCGGCGGCTGCTCGCTGCGGTTAGCAGGGACCCGGATGAACAAAGAACAACATCTGGATACGAAGAGGAGCTCCAGAGACAAAGAGAACTACTGGATGTGATTTTAATCCCGGAGATAAAGCTGCACAGAGCAGGTTGGTTTATGAAAATGTGTGTGATAATGTTTTGGGTGAATCAAACCGGAAGTTACGGTGTCTAGACGCGTGCTTGTATTCGATTTAATTCATACAAAAACCCAATATAAATTCATCTGGAAATGTGAAACCTAATGTTGATTTGCTGTGTGGCTTTAAAATTGTTAACTCCCATAAGTTGTGGCAAAGGCTGGTCTCAGCGTGTTCAGGAACACTCTGACAACACACTGAATCCAGCTCTAATTGGAATCTAATCTGTCTCTGTAACTATGAATAAAATAAAGTAAAATTGAGATCCAACCATACTTCAGACAGTTTTTATTCAATAAATTGTGTTTTTAGACATTTTTATTTCTCTTTGGCAGCCAATCTAAAAAACAGACTGTGTGTAAAAACATACAGTGAGCTACATTATAAAATTTGCATCTGTTCAAATTTAACACTGAAAAGGAAAAACTTTGACAAAATTCAACTTAAGACAAATAATTTCATCAAAGAACACCAGTTTCTCTAGGTTTTATTTCCTTTTTTAGCTGCTGTACTCAGACCTTTTAAAAGCTTACATAGAAATCTACATAATGTGCTTAACACTTCTGAAGTTCCAAATATTGCAAAAGAAACATTGAAAATGTAGATGAAGAGGTTTATGGGTTAGTGTCAGGGTCATTGTCTGTGTTTCCAGGGCTCCAAAGGCAGACGTGGTTGGGCCTGTGGAGATCTGGACTCCCTCTGAGTCCTCCTCCCATTCTCTCCATGTGTCCTCCTTCCTGTATGGACTGTAGATGGTCCAGGTAGCTCATAATCCCTGGTCATATGCATAAATTAAAACCACTGAAAATATTAAAGGTTATTTAGGGCCTTTGTTATGAGCAGAATATGGACAGAGAAGCTGTTGTTGGGTTTATAGATGTTATTCTCAGGCTCTCTGCAACAATGTGAAAACTAAGCTCACAAATAACCACATGAGTGATGTGACAGGGACAGAGGGTCAAATATAGGAATAGAAAATAAATGATATAAAATAAACTATAATCCAGAATTATCACAATAATATGAGAGAATAAACTCAGTTTATCCTCCTCTTTGGATCAGGATCAGTTTACTCATCTTTGTGTAAATAAACTGTTGATCAATCAGAGGAGACACAACCTAAACTACAGTTTAGGCACCCCTCTTTTCAAGATCAATCTCCAGAAAAAGACTCTGATACCAAAATTTACCGTTTTTAGAGACTATTTTTCATTCAAATTCTGATAAAATCATTGAATTATCAGAGGCTGCTTTCATTTTTGTCTGTAAATACAGTCACTAAGATCTGTATGTCAAATGTAATCCTGATGAGATCTCTGGTCATGAGCATTCCTTTGTTACATTTCTCAGTAACAAACTCACACACCCTCCTGTCAGTCTCTTGGAAACCGCCTTATTAACATTAAAATAATCTAATTAAATGCACATCCAAATCCCAATTTGTAAATAAAACTTTTTCAAATAATGGACATACACAAAAAGAGGTATTTCATTATTTAATTCAACAAAAGTGGATTATTTCACAACTGAGCATTTAATATGTGCAAAAGTATGTGAACCCTTGCAGTTAGTAGCTTGTGGCTCCTCCTTTTGTTGCTATTACTCCAACCAAGCGTCTTCTGTACCCACTAACCAGTCTCTCACATCTGCTTATGGGGATTTTTGCCCACTCCTCCTTGAAGAACTCTGCCAGTTGAGAGAGGTTGGAGGGACACCCGCCATGTACCATCTTCTTAAGGTCTAGCCACAACATTTCAATTGGATTAAGGTCTGGATTTTGACTGGGCCAATCCAGAGTATGAATCCTCTTCCTCTGAAGCCATTCCTTTGTAGTTTTGCTAGAATGCTTTGGGTCATTGTCTTGTTGCAGAATCCATTTCATCCCAGCTTCAACTCCCTGACTGATGGCAGGAGATTCAGGTCAAGAATTTCTTAATAGGCCTGAGAATTCATGGTTCACTGGATAATGTGGAGTCGTCCAGGTCCAGAAGAAGAAAAGCAGCCCCAGACCTTTACATTTCCACCCCCATGCTTCACTGTTGGGAGGAGGTTCTTCTCTTGAAATGCAGTGTTGGCTTCTCTCCAAACGTGACGGTTTTGATTGTGACCAAATAATTCTACTTTGGACTCATCTGTCCAGAGGATGGACTTCCAGAAGGCTTCGGGTTTGTCCAAGTGCTCTCTGGCAAAGTTGAAACAGGCAGCTTTGTTCTTTTTTGAGAGCAGAGGCTTCCTTCTGACAACCCTCCCATGAATGCCATAGCTATTCAATTTTCTTCTGATTGTAGACACATGCACATTTGTCCCAGATGCTACCAAGAAGGTCTGCAACTCTCTGGAGGTGATATGTGGGATGGCTTCTACCTGATTTATTATTTTTCTGGGGCTTCTGGGTGATATTTTTGATGGTCGTCCACTTCTAGGCAGAGTTGCTGTAATGTTGAAGGCCTTCCATTTGTAGATGATTTGTCTTACAGTGGATGGATGGAGCTGGAATCTTTTGGAAATGGTCTTCTATCCTTCAGCAGACTGATGGGCTGTCACTACCCTCTTCCTTATGTCATCAGATATCTCCTTCCCTCTTGGCATTGTTGATCTATATGGACCTAAAGTGGTTTGGCTGGTTTCTTCTCTCTTTTAATTAGTTCTGGTCAGACCCTTTCCCAATGATGTCTCATGCCATTGGTCTGCTTAACTGATTAATTAAGCACCCACATGTGTTTCACCTGAACACACCATACAAGTGATAAACATAAATCTGACATTTCATTTATAAAAACTAGTGATGGTAGAATAAGAAAATCATGAGAAAACAACAACAACAGAACTTGTCCGACTTTTGATCCACTTTGCTCTCGACAATCAGCGCCCTTTTCCATGTTTCATCTCCTGTCACTGTCTCTGCTGTGAATGGCTGCTCACCGCAGCCACAGTGAGGTCATTGGCTTTACAAAAAGCTGGTGCGCTCTGCTGTTCGATCATGTAGGGACTCTAGAAAACTACCAGCGGCATGGCTAACTTGACCATCTGTGAAGGCTCCATTAATGCTGAAAGGTACATACAGGTTTTGGAGCAACATATGCTGCCATCCAAGCCACGTCTTTTTCAGGGACGTCCCTGCTTATTTCAGCAAGACAATGACAAGACACATTCTGCACCTGTTACAACAGCGTGGCTTCATAGTAAAAGAGTGCAGGTACTAGACTGGCCTGCCTGCAGTCCAGACCTGTCCCCCATTGAAAATGTGTGGAGCAATATGACGCACAAAATACAACAACAGAGACCCCGGACTGTTGATCAACTGAAGTTGTTCATCAGACGAGTTCTCCACATCCATTGCAGCCTGAATAATTTCTCGTGCATGCATTACACACTTAACAAATCCTGTTGTCTCTTGTCCAGATGAGCGTGCCAACCACGTTTTTTACTTGCGTCATCACTACATATGGATT